>CM055127.1:42619892-43169892 GCA_029206835.1 Rana muscosa
ATAAAAAGAAATTGAAAACAAAATAATGAACATAAAAATATTGTTCCAGTGGACATCACATTCTAGCGGAATCTGACCTTTCCCCTACAGTGGTGGCGACGCTACGCGAGTGGAGGGTATTAATCTCTCAACGCCATGCGGAAGCCACGACCAAATCCTTATTTCTCACACTGAATAGCCTAGCTATAATTATCCCGGACCTTAACATATCTCCATGGACAGCCAAAGGAATATTATCGATAGAAGACTTAATGATAGGACCCACACCAAAGACCTTTAGGTCACTTCAACTAGAATACGGCATAGACAAGAGAGAGCATTATAAATATCTTCAAATGATGCATTTCATCCGCAACACTCCACAGCCCATGGTGCGTTTACCATGGAGGATGGTGCTTTACCTCACTAGTACCACTACTAGGATTAAAGGTATCTCTTTATTTTATAATGCATTGCATGATAAAGACGAGTTTCTAAAATCTACTCATATCAAGGCTTGGGAAAGGGATATGGGCATATCTTATACCAAGGAGCAATGGCAGAAGGCACTACGTACCACTTATAAAGCAACTAGGAGCGTTAATCTATGGGAAACTACACATAAAATATTGCTCCGTTGGTATCTGACACCCTATAGGATTTCTAAGTTTGGTCCACAACACTCCCCACTCTGTTGGAGAGGCTGTGGCGAAATAGGAACGCTGCAGCATATCCTATGGAAATGCCCTGCGCTTAAAACCCTCTGGACTCAAACAGCTGACCTGATTCACACATTAGCAGGGGTACACGTTCTCCTAACTGAAGGACTGGCATTACTGTCCTTGAATATAGAATCTGTACCAAATGAAATAAGAACTATAGTTATTCATGTACTACTGAGCGCTAGATTGTCTATTTTGAGACATTGGAGAGATAAGAATCCACCATCCTTCTCTGAAATTATTCAAACTACTAATACTCATGCATCATATGAACTGATGTTTGCCTCTTCTCAGGGCAACTACCACACTACATACTCCAGATGGTTTAAATGGCTAGATTGGTATAAGTCGCAGTAAACTAGGGACAGCGATCTGACTGTCAAACCTGAAGTTACACCAAATACAGGTGATGGCGAGATGAGACTTTTTCTTTGTTCCTGTCTTCTTTCTCTTTCCTTTCTTCTTTTTTTTTCCCTTTCCATTCCTGTCCTCTCGATTGTTTGGAACCAAGTCTTTTTCATTTCTGCTCTTTCAGTATTAGAGGTGTCAAAACTTACTTTATATGTCATATGCATGACGTCATAGGATGATTACCCTTGACCTCTGCCCATTGACTCAAGTTTATCTCATCATAGGTATAAGGTGTTCTGAATATCAGGATTGGACGGTTCATATTGCTAGCTGCACTCCACTCTATTTTGAATTTAGTGATGGGACCTGGGGGGGGGGATCCTTACTTCCCTGTGAGGCACAGCATGTTCCCGGAAGGGGTGCCCGGGGGAGGCGGCTCCTCCCTCCTGTCTGGTTTAACTCTATCTGTTACGTATCGGTGAGATGCATTCCACCGTTTGGTGATCAGATGAAGATTTATTACCTTGTATGTTCTTTCTTTGATCAAATAACATATAAAGTTTCTTGCTTTGTGATAAACTAACATCGGTACTTTAGGATCTACAAATTTTGATGTATGACATGTTTCAATGCAGATTCTTCTTGAATTATGTCCACATGTATTCTCTTGTAAAATTTCTCAATAAAAATTTTATTGAATCAAAAAATATTGTTCCATTGGTTATGGATTATAATATCCAACATAAGCAGATAGAGAGAATATGTAAAAAATACTGGAGCATTATGAAAGCTGATCGACATCTTGGCACTATTTTGCCTGAGAAGCCCAAATTCACATACCGAAGAGCTCCGACTCTCAGAGATCGCATTGCAAAAAATGTACTGTAGAGTACTGTACAGTAACCGGGAAAGAATATTTTATTGAAGATTTCATATCATGTAGGACTGAAGGGGTTGTCTACCTTTTAGAATGTCAATGTCGGATTCAATATATTGGAAGAACCAAAAGAGAACTATGGAAGAGACTGAGAGAACATACACAAAATATAAAAAATGGATTTACTAAACATAGTCTATCAAGACATTATGCTCAGTATCATAATAGAGACCCTTCCTCCTTATTGGTGTGGAGGGGATAGAAAAATATAAACTCCATTGGAGGGGGGACAACAAAATTATTAGATTGAGCCAGTCAGAATCTCACTGGATACATGAGTTACTTACTTTAGCACCACTAGGACATAATGTGGAGTTTGATTTAAATTGCTTTATATCCAACTTTTGATTTATTTTCTTTATCTCTGTAAATCTTTATCATGTTTGCCTTTTCATAATTATCCACTAGATGTCACTACTGATCCTGAGATTTTAGATGGGTGTTGTATTATATATGTCCACTAGATGGAGTATTTTTCGTATTAGGAGAGATCTATAAAAGAATGTTAGTATGTCTAAGATGAATTGTCTTACAATACAGTGGAACCTCGGATTACGAGCATAATCCGTTCCAGGAGAATGCTCGTAATCCAAAGTACTCGCATATCAAAGCGAGTTTCCCCATTGAAGTCAAGGGAAACAAAAATAATTTGTTCCGCATTGACTTCAATGGCATGCAATACCGCATGCGGCCAGAAGGGCGGGGTGGCGCAGAGCCTCGGAAACGGCCAAAAAGGCCAGAGGACACCTCAGCTGACCTCGGAAAGACTTTGTTCCCGAGATTTGCTGAGGTCAGCAGAGCTGTCCTCGGGACTCTCCATGCATTTCCGAACGTCGCTGATCGGCGATGTTCGGCTCGGCTCTGGCGCCCCCCCCACCTCAGGCCAAACACGGTACTGCACACCGCTTTGGCCTGAATCGTGCTTGTTTTGCGAGACAACACTCACAAACCGAGTTACGATTTTTAAAAATACAGTGCTCGTATTGCGTTACGCAATCCGAGGTTCCACTGTATATGTGAGGATTTTATTCTATATGTATATTGCAACGCGTCAGTGAGGAGCTGGGTGATGTCACTTTTGGTCGTGGCCGAGACCGGAGTTTACCATGTTTGCCAACCTCTATTGTGCAATCTTAAACTGGGAGTTACTATTTGTTTTTTAAATACATTTTTCTGGAATACTACACCATGGAGCCCCCCTTCTTTCATTACATGTGATCTGTATTGGATGAGCCGGGAGATTGATTCTTTGGTCGGTGTCGTTTTGCCTCGGATTTTCTGGAAACCAATTGATTCCACAATCAGTACTCCATCTACAGAGAGGCTTGTTTTGACCTGTTTGAGGTGAGAGGCTGGGGCAAACCATTAGTGCACATCGGATGGTGGAAATTAACTGGATTTTTTGCACTCGCACTTTATCTGATTGACTGTTTTTTTAATTTATGATTGGACACCATTTTTTTTATATATATTCCCTTTTGGCGCATTTTGCACTTTCTTGAAGGAATTTTTTGCACATCTCTATGAAAATTTGATATTATTGATGCCACTGTTATTTGCACTTTTTTGTGAAGATTGAACACGATTCTGCGCTTTATTTCTTTTTATGTAAATTATACATTAGTTATGTAGTTTGTTGCTATTGCCGTTTGCGTCCATCGCATTTTTTTATGAAGAACACCTGTACGTAGAGCTAAAGAAAGCAATATATTGGCAATTTTTTGTTCCCAGTCACCAACTCAAAATTAACCACTTCCTTCCCCGCCCATAGACATATAATGTCTGCAGGAGGGCTCTCCCATCCTGGGCAGGCAACATATGACGTCCTGGGCTTCCCGGCCGTTTAGGGGGCGCGCCCGCCGCGTCACTCGGGAGCAGATGTCCGCCGGGCACCCACAATTGCCGATAACAGAGCAGAGACGTGGATCTGTGTGTGTAAACACACAGATCTACGTCCTGTCAGAGGAGAGGAGATGGTGTGTTCCCAGTACAGAGGAACACTGATAGGTGTCCTCCCCTTGTGAGTCCCCGAGTTAGAATCACTCCCTAGGCAACACATTTAACCCCTTGATCACCCCCTAGTGTTAACCCCTTCCCTGACAGTGACATTTACACAGTAATCAGTGCATTTTCATAGCACTGATTGCTGTATAAATGTGAATGGTGACAGGGGGGTCACTTTGGACACAGGGTGAGCCAGGAAACCATGGACATTAAGAATATGGCTTGGATTGCTTGAAATTGAAATAGTAATATTAGTCCACAATATGTACTGGTTGTTTTATCCTGAACTCAACAGGTTAATTGAGAGATGTGTTACCTGCCTGTTGTGATGTAAATGAATCTAGAAGGGCTTCTGAAGACCCTTTCAGTGTGAATAGGGATAATTAACTCTATACTTGTGTGTATTATACTCAGACAGACAGGCTACAAATCCTTTCATTGTGAGATGTGTATTGAAGGTCCTTAGGTTTCTATTGTGTAAAGTCTTTTGATTGGGAGACAAAAGCTAGCCTAACAGGTCATGCATAGTCATTTAGTCATTTAAACTAAAAGGGGATTAGAACCTGTTGTCTCCTAACAGACGTCAAAATAATGTGTATTGGGTCTTGTTATGTTGTGGGTGGAGCCCGACCATTGTTCATTTTAGGTTAATGCAGTATTGGATGTGTATAAAAGTTACAATGTTTTTTCAATAAAGTGAGTCTATCCTGAAAAGATACAGAGTGTGTCTCGTACTTTTGGAAGGATTAATTCCTATGGGAAGGGGTCGCCTGACTGTGGAGGATCGACAGTGAATTTGTGTCCAGGAGAGGGAAGATCTAAACGGCGTTACCCCCTTTCGTATTTGGGGTGTCGTTACAGTCCCAAAATAGTGTCCAAGGTGTCTGAAATGTCTGCCGCAATGTCAGTCATGATAAAACATTTTTAAAAAGCAGATCGCCGCCATTACTAGTAAAAAAAATAAAAAATATGCCATAAACCTATCCCCTATTTTGTAGACACTATAACTTTTGCGCAAACCAATATACACAATATGCGATTTTTACCAAAAATATGTAGAATACATATCGGCCTAAACCGAGGAATTTTTATTTATTTTTAAATTGGGATATTTATTATAGCAAAAAAGTAAAAAAAAATTTTTTCAAACTTGTCACTCTTCGTTTATAGCGCAAAAAATAAAAAACGCAGAGGTGATCAAATACCATCAAAAGCAAGCTCTATTTGTGGGGGAAAAAAAGATAAAAATGTCATTTGGGAAGGGGGACGTGGCTTGGACATGGCGGAGTAGGAGACACGCTGCATTAGATCTCCAGGGACCTCCGTGCTAACCCTGACGAATAGCTGTGGATAGAAGGCTGATATCACGGCATGAACAGTGGCCGCAAATATAGGACTATGAAAAGACAACAACTTGGTGGTGGGACTTTGAAAGTGACTACAAACAGAAAAGAGTATATATAAAAGTATTGGTAATAAGCAAAAGCTGCGCTAAACATGATCAGATATGGCAATACTACCATATATCAACATAGGGACAGTGAAGAATTTATGAAATTAAATTTGCCACATATATGTAGAAATAAATGAATCACTGAAACTTATTACATATAACTGTGAATGTGATAAATAAGCAAGTGACACTAAATAATTGAAATCCAAATAATCAAACAAAGTAAATGTAGCGGGTATACACTTTTCTGTGTATTTAAAACTGGCAGAGACACCAGTGATGTGCAGTTCCCTGCAGCCCAGCGGGTGGCGCTGTCACCTTGGGCTGGGGTTGAACCATTGCTGTGTGCCGGGCTCCCTTTTTGTCCTCCCTCGGCAGCAGTATGGTGGGGCGGGGAACCCGCCGTGCTTGCTGGGAGAGGGTATAAAGGGGCCGGCCACCTTTGTCACGGGGTCGAGTCCCGGGCACCTTCAGCCTGTGGGCGGTGGTTCGTGTCGGTCCTCTAGGCGGCCTAGGCCTAGAGGACGTTCGGAGGTCGTGTTCCATCCCAGGCACCTTTAGCCTGGGGTGAGGTACTCTGATGGAGGTCTGGAGCTCAGTGCCCAACACTGAGTTCCGCGAGGGAAGGAGATCCTAGGGGACCCTGGGAGTGGGTACCCGAATCTGGAGGGCGTAATGGACCGGTGGGAGATACTTGCTTGAAGACCTGGTGCAGCATATTGCCGGTGACAGGTGAGCCTTCCATCGGAGACCGCCTGGAAGGAAAGCCCCCTTCGCTTGGAGACCGCAACCCACTTTCAGGAAGGAAAGTGGAGAGTTCATTGTGCCTGGGCCTACTCGCATCCACACCCCCCCCTGTCTGTTCTGTTCGTTGAGGGAGTCCAACTGTCTGTGCATTACTCTGTCATTGGAAGAATAAAGGAGTGTTGGACTTTAGTGGTGTGGGGCTCATTTACTGGCAGACACTGTTCGAGAAAACCAGGAGGAGGTCTCCGGATGCAGAACACCGACCCAAAGGTAAAAGAGGATTGTCTCTCACTGCACATACTCTGCAGGGGGACTTGGCATGGTGACCCCGCACTCTCTCCTTCAGAGTACCCCTAGACGAGAGCCAGAGCAAGAAGAATAGAGAGGAGAGAGTGGAGGCCGCTACACGTGGGGGCTCGGGTCCGGGATGGTGTTCGTGCTACTACGGAGTTTGAACGTGTCTGCCCGGAGGAGTCATATTATTGGCCAAAGTGCATCCCTGCTCGAAGTCGTGGACATGACCCAGTGAAGGGAAAGGCCCGCGCAGAAGAGCGAGGAAAGGGGGGAGCTTAGCCGTGTGAAGGACTACACGTGGGGGCTTCTATTTGCACTGCGCCACCAGGCACACCCCCACCGCTTAGTTCGTGGACGTGACTCAGGAAGAAAAAGCCAGCGAACTGGAGCAAAGGGGAGGAGTCCAATACGTGTGAAGGACTACACGTGGGACGTTGGCGCAAAATTTCGCAGTGCACGATGGACAAACAGCAAGTCACCATGTTCGGACAAACAGCGTGGGTTCCACTTCATCCTTCCACCACGTCTTTGACTGCTGCTGATCCGGTGACCGATACAGGGATTCGGCTAAAGCCAAGGGGACGATTCGCCCTGTATTCATGCATGGACGTTGAGGCCCTGGGTGTGATTTGTCCCGGCTGCTCGGGACTGGTGTGTCATCTGAAGCCATTCGGGCGAAGCGAAGTCTGTGGGGAGTTCCTATTCGAGGTAGATACAGTCATTGAGAAGCCAAGAACCATCTACCCCGGCCGTACCACAGGCAGCACCACTCAAGTTGGAGGAATCACTGCTTTGACAGCCATCCCTGTGCGCACTGCAGCGACCGCGGAGGAGGTCGCGAGTACTCAACGGGAGAAATCCGAGGATGCTGACTCGGTCACCACTGTCTCACAGCGTCAACCGCCGAAGAGAAAGACCGGCATCGTAAGCCCCGTCCAGCGGTTGCGGTGGACCATCTCGCCTGCCTACGCCCGGCCCGGATGAATCCGGTAAGAAGAGTTCCGGATGTCCTGCGTTAAGAAAAGGCAGAGGTAAGCCAGGCAGAGGGACTTGGTGTGTGGGCGGAGGTGTCGGGGATCCACAACCCTGTGTGTCCGTGGGGGTGGTAGTCCCGTTTCCACTACAGGCTACATACCTGCGGAGGAGTGTGACACCTCCGACCTAGAGTCGCTCTCCGATCTGGGAGACGATGTCGCCATAGATGAACTGTTTGCTCAAAAGGGCTGGGACAAAGTACCTCTCGCCTCGTCCCGCAGAACCAGGGACCCACCCATGTCTACAGGGGATAGTACACCCCGGGTGGAGGCACCAGCGCCTGAGGAAGGGTCCCGTCCCCAGCCTACTCTTGCCTTCCCAGTGCCTCCTGCACCTAATGCCGGGGAAAAGAGACTGTTGTTGCGGGCACCTATGCCCAGACCAGATGTAATCAAGGCCCCTCGCCACCCGGACTCAATAGTTTTGCCTGGCGAAGGGGACAGAGCCACTATGCCTCCTCTGGCGAGACTACAACGCCTATTTGGCCAGAAGGTTGCTGCTGAGTATGGATGGGAGTACCCGTATTTGTCCAAGGAGCTATTGTATGAAGGGGAAGATGTCGAGTACCATCTGGAGACCATGGATCAACACTTGAAGCCACTTGTCCTGCCGCACCCTCGATTCTATCTATAGGAGAAGAGAGACTCCGTTTTTGTTCTTTATGCTGCTGAACTTTCCGGGGTTGTTGTTCTTGTTACCCAGAGGAATAAGGACTGTTCCTGTT
The DNA here is from genome assembly GCA_029206835.1 of Rana muscosa. Classification (NCBI taxonomy): domain Eukaryota; kingdom Metazoa; phylum Chordata; class Amphibia; order Anura; family Ranidae; genus Rana; species Rana muscosa. The sequence continues at coordinate 42,628,139 of CM055127.1, forward strand.
TGTTCTTCAATTCTCCAGCAAGAAATCATGGACTCTGGGGTAGATAGGGCGCAAGAGAAGAAGGAAAGTTCCACGAGTGCAGTTACCGCGATGCTGCCACCAGGTGGCAGTGTTGCGCATCGATATCACTGTTCACACACACACTTTATGAAGGAAAGGATTTCTCTGCGGAGAAGTTTTTTCATTCTCACACGAATACATGTGTCAGGGTTTATGTGTGTTAACTTTCTTTTCCCCTCTGCAGGAGAGCAGCCCATCAAGACCACTGAGTATGGGGTGGGTCTTAGTCAGGATGGGTGGGGAAGAGTGTAATGTGAAAATGTGATTTCAAGGTTGTTAAAGGGGTTGCTCCACCGGAAAAAAATTTTTTAAAGCCAGCAGCTACAGCTACAGCAGCTGCTGGCTTTTAATATTTGGACACTTACCTGTCCTGGAGTCCAGCGACGTCCGCAGCAGAGGACGAGCGACCGCTCGTCGCTCTGCTGCTCCCTCCACCATCCTCGCTGAGGGAACCAGGAAGTGAAGCCCTGCGGCTTCATGCCCGGTTCCCTACGGCGCATGCGCGAGTCGCGCTGCGCCGTTCTGATTGGTGCTCCTGTGTTCTGGGAGCCGAGTGTCTCCCAGAACACCAAGGGAAGTCTGCGGGAAGTGACGTAACTCCCGCAGATTCCCGGAGACAGGACTCCCGGATGTGGGTGAAAATACCTGTCTTAGACAGGTATCTTCACCCCCCTCCCCCCTGAAAGGTGTCAATTGTGACACCGGAGGGGGGGAGGGTTCCAAATAGCAAAAGTTGCTATTTAGGGTGGAGCTCCACTTTAAGTGTTGTTGTTTCCCTTTCCCTCCCTTTTCGTGTGAGGCTCAGGCACAACTGCTCTAACTAGTTTTAGTTTTCTAAAGTTTTTGGATTTTTTCCAATTTTCAGTCGGTTTCTGGATTGGACTATGTCAGCCCTTGAGGGCATGGTTTGTTCCAGACACTGGGGACCAGTGTCAAATCACCAGGGGGAGAGTGTAGGGGGTATACACTTTTCTGTGTATTTAAAACTGGCAGAGACACCAGTGATGTGCAGTTCCCTGCAGCCCAGCGGGTGGCGCTGTCGCCTTGGGCTGGGGTTGAACCATTGCTGTGTGCCGGGCTCCCTTTTTGTCCTCCCTCGGCAGCAGTATGGTGGGGCGGGGAACCCGCCGTGCTTGCTGGGAGAGGATATAAAGGGGCCGGCCATCTTTGTCACGGGGTCGAGTCCCGGGCACCTTCAGCCTGTGGGCGGTGGTTCGTGTCGGTCCTCTAGGCGGCCTAGGCCTAGAGGACGTTCGGAGGTCGTGTTCCATCCCAGGCACCTTTAGCCTGGGGTGAGGTATTCGGATGGAGGTCTGGAGCTCAGTGCTCAACACTGAGTTCCGCGAGGGAAGGAGATCCTAGGGGACCCTGGGAGTGGGTACCCGAATCCGGAGGGCGTAATGGACCGGTGGGAGATACTTGCTTGAAGACCTGGTGCAGCATATTGCCGGTGACAGGTGAGCCTTCCATCGGAGACCGCCTGGAAGGAAATCCCCCCTTCGCTTGGAGACCGAAACCCACTTTCAGGAAGGAAAGTGGAGAGTTCATTGTGCCTGGGCCTACTCGCATCCACACCCCCCCCCCCCCCTGTCTGTTCTGTTCGTTGAGGGAGTCCAACTGTCTGTGCATTACTCTGTCATTGGAAGAATAAAGGAGTGTTGGACTTTAGTGGTGTGGGGCTCATTTACTGGCAGACACTGTTCGAGAAAACCAGGAGGAGGTCTCCGGATGCAGAACACCGACCCGAAGGTAAAAGAGGATTGTCTCTGAGGCCTCGTACACACGGCCGAGATTCTTGTCGAAAAAAACATGTCGTTTTTTTCGACGAGATTCCTGGACAAGAAAATTGTCCCGGCCGAGTGTACACACGCTCGTTTCAAAGAACCCGCGGTTCTTTGAATGGAGCGTACGCGGTGACGTCATCGACTACGACGAGCATGCGCTCGTCACATTCGATGCCGTCGCCGCCATTTTGGTATACCCTACGTATGCCTAGGAAGCTACCGCGCATGCGTCGAATTCATTTCGAACATGCGCGGGCTTCCCGGCGGACAGGTAAGTGTACACACACTCACTTTTCTCGTCGAGAAACAGGCTGACGAGAATCTCGACGAGAAAATAGAGAGCAGGTTCTCTATTTTCTCGTCGAGGTTACTTGTCGGTTTTCTCGACGAGAAACCCGATAGCCGCGTACACACGACCGATTTACTCGGCAAGACATCTCTGCCAGCAAGTTTCTTGCTGGTTCTTGCCGAGAAAATCGGTCGTGTGTACGAGGCCTCACTGCACATACTCTGCAGGGGGACTTGGCATGGTGACCCCGCACTCTCTCCTTCAGAGTACCCCTAGACGAGAGCCAGAGCAAGAAGAATAGAGAGGAGAGAGTGGAGGCCGCTACATAAAGAATTATGTGATAAATGACAAACTCAGTTTGTGAGAAACCAAAAAAATTTTATAAAAACTTGAATGTTTGTAGAATAAAAAAAGAAATCCGTGTTCACAAAAAACAGTCAATAATCATGCTTTGATAGCAAAAAAAAAGGGGGGAGGGGGTTCCTTGTGATGTGAAAAATCCACGGTGCAACACTTGATCCACAACATTCAGAAAGAAGTGATGATAGAAAAGCACCTCCACCTAGGTACACACTGCCGCTTACCAGACGGATGTGATCTCTTGTTACAGGAGATCAGAATTCGCATAGGCTAATAACCCAGCCTGGGGTTCTTGATATATTGCAGTAAACACCTCAGCTCCCAGGGATATAAATTTCAGCCAGCAAACATCCGGAATATCACCACATGGAATTGAAATGAACTAACATAGCATAAAACCCTTTAACCACTTCCATACAGGGCACTTATACATCTTCCTGCCCAGACCAATTTTCAGCTTTCTGCGCTATTGCACTTTGAATGACAATTGCGCGGTCATGCTACACTGTACCCAAACTACATTTTTATCATTTTGTTCCCACAAATAGAGCTTTCTTTTGGTGGTATTTGATCACCTCTGCGATTTTTATTTTCTGCTAAAAAAAATTAAAAAAGACCAAAAATTTGGAGAAAAAAAACGTTTTTTTTTGTTTCAGTTACAAAACTTTGTAAATAAGTAAGTTTTCTCCTTCACTGATGGGCACTGATGGGGCTGTACTGACGGGCACTGATAAGGCGGCACTGACGGGCACCGATGAGGCGGCACTGATGGGCACCGATGAGGTGGCACTGATGGGCACCGATAGGCGGCACGGATGGGCACCGATAGGCGGCACAGATGGGCACCGATAGGCAGCACGGATGGGCACAGATAGGCGGCATGGATGGGCACAGATAGGCACAGATAGGCGGCATGGATGGGCACGGATAGGCGGCACGGATAGGTGACACGGATGGGCACTGATAGGCGGTATGGATGGGCACTGATAGGTGGTACGGATGGGCATGGATGGGCACTGATAGGTGGCACTGTACTGTAATGTGTTGTACTAATGGATGCCAATCAGTGCCAAACAATAATGCCTGCCAATCAGTGGTGCCCATTGTGGGCACTGATTGGTATCCATTGTGGGCACTGATTGGCATCCATTAGGCATTTAATTGGCATCCCTGGTGGTCTAGGGTGGCATACCTTATGGTGAGCATCCCTGGTGGTCTGGTGGCATCCCTGGTGGTCCAGTGTGGGCATCCTCGGTGGGGCTGCACTGATAATGGATCAGCACAAACCCCCCCTTTCAGAGGAGCAGCCGATCGGCTCTCCTCTACTCGCGTCTGACAGACGCGAGTGAGGAAAAGCCGATGACCAGCTTTTCCTGTTTACATCGTGATCAGCCGTGATTGGACACGGCTGATCACGTGGTAAAGAGTCTCCGTCTGAGACTCTTTACCTAGATCGGTGTTGCGGGGGCGCGCAGTCAGGATATTGAAACCACTTTGCCGCCGTCCTTTTGCAATAGGGCAATAGGGCGGGCGGCAAGTGGTTAAAAAGTTTTATTGTAGTAAGTAAAAAACACACTTACAATTAGGACGTTTAAAATAGGCATGTAGAAATGACAATCGAGCTGGCCAGCTCCTCGATATGCAGCCCGTATCTTCCGAGTCTTTCGTGCAACGCGGTGACGTCGTAACGTCGTGCCTCCCAACGTTTCGTCACTAGAGGGACGTGGTCACAGGATATTGGAGGGACGTGGTCACACTTACAAACCCCTAGCCAAACACAGCAAGCCAGCTAATGAAAGGGGGTGAATGCTTGGGGGCAGGAGGGGCTCAGGCACAACAAAAGTGGTTTGGATTGGTAAAGGCAGCTCACAGCTTTTTGAGAATGGAGTGGAGTGTAGAGCTCCCCTTTAAAAGCAAACACTAGCCACAAATAATTATATGCATTAGAAGGGGGAGAAAAGAGCATTGTAGTGTGGAGTTCCCCTTTAAAAGCAAAAACTAGTCCAAAGACAACAGATGCATTAGAAGGTGGAGACACGAGCATTGTAGTGTGGAGGTCCCCTTTAAAAGCAAAAGCTAGCCACAAAGAATTATATGCATTAGAAGGGGGAGACAAGGCCATTGGAGAATGGAGTGTAGAGTTCCCCTTTAAAAGCAAAAACTAGCCCAAAGATAACATATGCATCAGAGAGGGAAGGTTAAATGCCCTTTTATGAGGAGCTAGAGTAGCGAGAGTTTTTTTACATAATTTTAACAAGGTACATGTAACATGTTAAAAAAGTAACACGCTAACATGACCTGTGTGCAAATATCCTTAAAAAAAACATAAAAGTGAACCAGCGTACAAAAAAAACTAGTTTAGAGGTGCGCCTGTTCAACCCACGCAAATGCATTTACATTACTTGACATTTCCTAAGATTTTGCCGGCGCACTTGAACGTGTGCAAATGCCGCTTGCGCATACGCAGTGCACAAATAGACCTCACGCAGTTCTAGACGTACTTGCAGGCGCAGCAGGCTTGTTCTGAAAAAGTTACTTTCTCGTTCTATTTTGGCCATATTTGTTACTTGGGCAGTTGTTACTAGGGATGAGCCGAACACCCCCCGGTTCGGTTCGCACCAGAACCTGCGAACGGACCGAAAGTTTGCGCGAACTTTAGAACCCTATTAAATACAATGGATGCGAATGTTCAAAATCAATAGTGCTAAATATAACGCCTAATATGCAAGTTATTGTCCTAAAAAGGGTTTGGGGACCCGGTTCCTGCCCCAGGGGACATGTATCAATGCAAAGAGAAGTTTTAAAAACTGACGTTTTTTTCGGGAGCAATGATTTTAATGATGCATAAAGTGAAAAAAAAAAAAAAGTTAAATATTCCTTTAAATATCGTACCTGCATCTAAAGTATGCCTGTGAAGTGGCACGTGTTTCCCGTGTTTAGAATGGTCCCTGCACAAAATGAAATTTCTAAAGGAAAAAAAGTCATTTAAAACTGCTTGCGGCTTTAATATAATGTCTGGTCCCGGCAATATGGATGCAAATCATTGAGATAAATGGCATGGGTACCCCCCAGCCCATTACCAGCCTCTTTGGGTCTTGTATGGATATTAAGGGGAACCCCGCACCTAAATTTAAAAAAGGCCCTATATACTCTGAACAGCAGTATACAGGCGATGCAAACAAGACTGTAGGTTTGTTCTTAAGTAGAATCTGTTTATAATTTGTAACAGGTAATTTTTTTAAGTGTCGCTCCAGCCAAAAAAATCTATTTTTAAGCTTTTTGGAAAACATAGGGAAGGGTTATCACCCCTGTAACATTTGTTTTGCTGTCTGTGCACCTGTTCAGAACATTTCACCTCACTTTCCGTCCCAATGACAAATGTTTTTTTTTAAATTTGGGTTTTTTATTGAAACAAGGATTGGTGATAAAGCATCAGTGGAGAGGAGACACCTTTTTCTCATATTAACTCTTACAGGAGAGAAGTTCCCTTCCTAGGGGTAGATTTCCTCTCACTTCCTGTTGTCTCCTTCCGTTTGCAAGTAGGAGTCATTTGTAAGTTGGATGTTTGAAAGTAGAGGCCTGCCATATATACTCTGCAGAAATGTGGCCCTTAGGTGTTGGAGTTGCCACAACACTGTAAGTCCTCACGGTTACTCTTGGTGGGCGCAGGAATGGGCCCTGCTTTGAATCATTAGATCAAGAATTGTAATCACATGCCCCTGTTGAACAGGAGCAGAAAAATCGGGCCTTTGGTGGTAGTGGTGGTCTTGCCACAACACTGTAAGCCCTCACAATTACTCTTGGTGGGCGCAGGAATGGGCCCAGGAATGGGCCCAGCTGTTAAATATTAGATCAAGAATTGTAATTACATGACATTGTTGAACAGTGGTAGGAAAAATTGGGCCTTTGGTGGTGGTGGTGGTGCTGGTGCCACAACACTGTAAGCCCTCACAGTTACTCTTGGTGGCTGCAGGAATGGGCCCTGCTGTGAATTATTAGATCAAGAATTGTGATTACATGCCCCTGTTGAACAGGGGCATAAAAATTGTGCCTTATGCCGCGTACACACGACCGTTTTTAATGTCATTTTAAAAAACAACGTTTTTCTCGACGTGATTTTTCTTGTTTCCTCTCAAGCCTGTCTTGCATACACACGTTCATTAAAAAAAACGCTCGAGCAAAGCGCAGTGACGTACAACACGTACGACGGTACTATAAAGGGGAAGTTCCCTTGGGATGGCGAGCAAGTTTGTTGAGCGACGATTCGCACTTTTCAGCTTTGTGCTTTTCAGTCCGTTACAGCGTGACGAATGTGCTATCTCCATTACGAACGCTAGTTTTACCAGAACGAGCGGTCCCGTCTCATACTTGATTCTGAGCATGCGCGTTTTTTTCCCCTCGTAAAAGCATACACACTACCGTTTTTCACGACGTTAAAAAAAACGACATGAAAAACGACGTGAAAAAATAGAGCATGTTCGAAATTTTTAATGGCCGTTTTTCACGTTGTTAAAAATGCTCTGGAGCATACACACGATCGTTTTTAATGCCCAATTTAAAAAATGGCATTTTTAATGGCGTGAAAAACAATTGTGTGTACGTGGCATTAGGCACTGGTGCCACAACACTGCAACCCCTCACAGATACTGTAGTTAAAGCACAGCAATGAGCCCTGCTGCAAAGCATTGCATCAAAAATTGTAAATACACGCCCCTGTTAAACAGGGGCTGAAAAATTGAGCCTTACCCACTGGTGGCAGTGCCCAAAACCAAAAATGTTCTTTCAAGCTATCAGCATGATTATTGAGGAGGAAGAGGATAGTCACTCAGCATAACAGGATAGTCACTCAGTATTAACATAGGCAGTCTTGAAGGGATCTGACATTTCCAAAAAAATTATTCGGTTACATCAGCATCAGGTGCTTGGTAGCTGGTGGTGATCCAAGACTGATTTATTTTTATGAAGGTCAGTCGATCGACCGAGTCGGTGGACAGGCGCACCCTGTGATCGGTTACAAAGCCTCCAGCAGCACTGAATGTGCGTTCCAAAAGAACGCTGGATGCAGGACAGGCCAGTACCTCAATTGCATACTGTGCAAGCTCTGGCCAGGGGTTCATAGTGGTAGCATTTGATGGGGCACAGTGGCAGCATTTGATGGGGCACAGTGGCTGCATTTTATGGGGCACAGTGGCTGCATTTGTGTATGTGTATGTATATATATGTATATATATGTATATATATATCAGTGGTGGCCCGTCCATAGGGGGCGCCCGGGCGCCGCCGCCCAACCCCCCCCCCCCCCCCCTCCTGTGGTCACCAAAAAAAAAACGGGCCCTTTAAGAGTTTTTTTTTTTTTTTTTAAATGTATTTTCTTCCACTGACAGAGGCGGTGCGTCCATAGTGGGCGCAGAAGCGCCGCCCCCGCTCGCTTCTGCGCCCGGCCGTCACTCACGACAACAATGCATTGCATGAACCTATGTATTGTCGCCGTCGCTGCCGCCCACTATTCAGATGGCCGGCCCCTTGAGCGCCGGCCATCTGAATAACAGCGTCTGGTTGGCCTTTAGAAGTGCCTCTCAGGAGCCAGTGGCTCTGATAGGCTTCCCGACTACAGCCTGAGGGCTGTAATCGGCTTCTAAATACCTAATGAGAGGACGCACGGGGGGTGCGTTCCCTGGCCAATCAGGTTCACCGGGTCTGGTTACCGGTAACCTGATTGGCTGAAGCGACATCGAGGACGGAAGAAGGACGGTGCTGACCTGAGGAAGGTAAGTGCAGGGCTGGGGGTGACAAAGTGGCTGCATTTGGGGGACAAACTGGTTGTATATTGGGGACAAACTGGCTGTATTTATGGGGGACAAACTGGCTGTATATTGGGGACAAACTGGCTGTATATTGGGGACAAACTGGCTGTATTTATGGGGGACAAACTGGCTGTATATGGTGGGGAAACTGGCTGTATATGGTGGGGAAACTGGCTGTATATGGTGGGGAAACTGGCTGTATATGGTGGGGAAACTGGCTGTATATGGTGGGGAAACTGGCTGTATATTGGGGACAAACTGGCTGCATTTGGGGACAAACTGGCTGCATATTGGGGTACAAACTGGCTGCATATTGGGGTACAAACTGGTGGTATTTTGGGGACAAACTGGTGGTATTTTGGGGACAAACTGGCTGTATATGGGGGACAAACTGGCTGTATTATGGGGGAAACTGGCTGTATATGGGGGACAAACCGGCTGTATATGGGGGACAAACTGGCTGTATATGGGGGACAAACTGGCTGTATATGGGGGACAAACTGGCTGTATTTTGGGGACAAACTGGCTGTATTTTGGGGACAAACTGCCTGTATTTTGGGGACAAACTGCCTGTATTTTGGGGACAAACTGCCTGTATATGGGGGACAAACTGGCTGTATTTTGGGGGGAAACTGGCTGCATATGGGGACAAACTGGCTGTATATGGGGGGAAACTGGCTGCATTGGGGGACAAACTGGCTGCATTGGGGGACAAACTGGCTGCATTGGGGGACAAACTGGCTGCATTGGGGGACAAACTAGTGGCGTTTGGGCACAGTGGCGGCAATTGATTTTTATTTATTTTTTCAGTTTGTTTGCGCCCCCCCCCCAAAAAATTTGAGCACCAGCCGCCACTGATATTTTTTATATATATATATATATATATATATATATATTATGGAAAGTACATTAAAATTAATTATTTAGGCATGTGACATTTTTGTGACTCCAGAACTTGCACACATCATGCTTTTATGTGATCGCCTTGGGGAAGAACTGATTCTTTATAAACTATACTTTAGTGAATTCTCTAGTGTCTGAAACTCTGGATTTACACCAAACAACAAAAATTGTTTCATGCATTTAGCTCTATGAAGCAGGTTTTACTATTTTAATCAGGGCCGTCTTTAATATTGATTGGACCATGGGCAAACATTTTCTTGGGGCCCCCCCATGCAATTTTGCCCCCCCATCATTACACAGGCCTCCCTCCCCCATACTACCCAAATCACTTCATAGGACCCCCCTCCCACTTCATTACACAGCACCCCTCCCCCATAATACGCCCATCATTACACAGACCCCCCACCCCCCCCCATTATTACACAGGATCCCTCCCCCATACTACCCCCATCATTACACAGCCCCCACATACTACATTGCCACTCATTAACAATCAGCGCACTGCTGTTTCTGCAGAAAGGAGGGTTGAGGGAGGAGAAGCGGGGAGGGGGGTTATTATTGAGGGTGGAGAAGCAGGGAGGTGGGTTATTGTTGAGGGTGGCGAGGCGGGAGGGGGATTATTGTTAAGGGTGGAGAAGCAAAGAGGGGGGTTATTGTTGAGGGTGGAGAAGTGGGGAGGGGGGTTATTATTAAGGATGGAGAAGCAGGGAGGGGGTTATTAGTGAGGGTGGAAAGGTGGGAATGGGAAAGTGTTTTTGTTGAGGGTGGAGAAGCAGGGAGGGGGGTTATTATTGAGGGTGGAAAGGTGGGAGGGGGATTATTGTTGAGGGTGGAGAAGCATGGAGGGGGGTTATTATTGAGGGTGGAGAAGCAGGGAGGGGGGTTATTATTGAGGGTGGAGAAGCAGGGAGGGGGGTTATTGTTGAGGGTGGAGAAGCGGGGGGGTTATTGTTGAGGGTGGAGAAGCAGGGGGTTATTGTTGAGGGTGGAGAAGCAGGGAGGGGGTTTATTGTTGATGGTGGAGAAGCAGGGAGGGGGGGTTATTATTGAGGGTGAAGAAGCAGGGAGGGGGGGTTGTTGTTGATGGTGGAGAAGCAGGGAGGGGGGTTATTTTGAGGGTGGAGAAGCAGGGAGGGGGGTTATTGTTGAGGGTGGAGAAGCAGGGAGGGGGATTATTAGTGAGGGTGGAAAGGAAAGGTGGGAGGGGGGATATTGTTGAGTGTGGAGAAGCAGGGAAGGGGGTTATTATTGAGGGTGGAGAAGCAGGGAGGTGGGTTATTATTGAGGGTGGAAAGGTGGGAGGGGGGTTATTGTTGAGGGTGGAGAAGCAGGGAGGGGGTTTATTGTTGAGGGTGGAGAAGCAGGGAGGGGGGTCATTGTTGAGGGTGGAGAAGCAGGGAGGGGGGTCATTGTTGAGGGTGGAGAAGCAGGGAGGGGGGTCATTGTTGAGGGTGGAGAAGTGGAGAGGGGGGTTATTGTTGAGGGTGGAGAAGCAGAGAGGGGGGTTATTGTTGAGGGTGGAAAGGTGAGAGAGGGTTTATTGTTGATGGTGGAGAAGCGGGGAGGGGGGTTATTGTTGAGCCCAGAGCTGTCAATCAGTGCCCTGCACTACAACACCCAGCAGCCTAGCCCCATCCCCCTCCAAGACGTATTGCAGCAGCTGAGACTCCCTGAGAAGTTATCAGAGGTGGTGGGAGGGGGAGCCTGGCTCAGGGCGGGACATGTCTCCGAGGGAGACAATCTACTCACTGTGCAGAGCGATGTTGTCTGGCAGCCCGCAGAGGAGGGATGGGAGGGTCGGAAAGCAGCATGTGGCTGGTAAAGAGACTCAGTCCACTGAGCTAAGGGGGAGGGGGCAGTAGAAGAGACAGTGCAGGACCTGTCTTAACCCGTGCCGAGCTGGAAAGGAGGAGAAAAGAAGAGCTCACACAGCAGGACTCCACTAGAGTGGGCGGCGCTGCACCCCAGCCGGGTCTTCAATACACAGTACACACAGATAGGAGAGAGCAGTGTGACAAAGGGGGCGGAGCTCAGCACATCGGCTCCACCAATCTTCGACATCAGAGCTGTGATATGACAGCTCCACTCACTGTCATTGCGCGCACAGACCTATCAGAGGCATTTTTTTGGGGGGGGGGCAGTATTTGACAGAGCATTGTACATCCCTGGCTTGCCCACCAATCCCTGGCTGTGCGGGACGTCTAGTCACCCTACAGTAGTAACATTTTGGAGGCGTGGTGGCGGAACAACCTCCATCACTACTGCACCTTGTTCTGCATCCTTCCCAGCTGCCAGCAGAGTCACCCAATGCGGCGTGAAAGATAGGTAACGTCCCTGTCCATGCCTGCTGGACCATGAGTCAGCAGTAATATGCACCTTACCGCTGACCGCCCTGTCCAGCGAGGCCAAGACATTGCCTTCCACATGCCGGTAGAGAGCCGGAATCGCCTTCTGTGAGAAAAAGTGGCGTTTGGGAACCTGCCACTGAGGAACCGCGCATTTAACAAACTCACGGAAGGGGGCAGAGTCTACCAACTGAAAGGGCAGCAGTTGAAGTGCTAGCGATTTAGCCAAGCTAGCATTCAACCGCTGGGCATGTGGATGGCTGGGAGCGAACTTCTTTTGGGGGTGCAGCAGCTGGGGCAGGGAAATTTGCCTGGTACATCGGACGTCGGTGTACCGAAAAGAGATTTCCCGCAAGTACTTGGCTGTGACTGTGACACACCTAATTCTACACCTTCTTTCCTCTCAGTGCAGGTTTCAGAGAGGACTGATGGTATAGTGGGGTTGGAGATCCCAGCTGATGAGGAGCAAGGAGAGGTCCGCTTTGTTCTTTGGTGTGGGTCTTTTAGGTACGCCTGCCAACGGACTGCATGGCAGGTCGACATATGTCTGGTCAAGCACGTGGTTCCCAAGCGGCTGATGTTTTGGCCACGTGAGATACGCTTCAGACATATGTTGCAAATGGCAACGGTGCGATCTGCTGCACACGTCTGAAAAAAGGCCCACACCAAAGAACTTTTGGAATAACGCGCAGAGACAGCAGCGCCCTGCACATGCGGAGCTCTGCGGTGTGATGCCCTTAAGCTGGCCCCTGGAGGGCATCTTGCCTCGGAGATGTGCCCCCCTCCTCCTCTCAGGCACCCATGTGGAGTCAGTGACCTCATCATCCCCTCTCCCTACTCATCACTGGAGCAAATATGGCAGTATGCTGCAGCTAGGGGAACATGACTGCCAGATAGCTGTCTTTGTTGGGCACCCCCTCTCTCTGGGCTCACGCTACTGCCTTCCTCTAGCTGGGTTTCATCATCGGAGCCTTCAAAACGCTGGGCATCCTCCTCGAGCATGTACCCAACACTGTGGTCAAACAGTTCCGGGGACTCCTCAGGAGGACATGGTGGGGCTAGGGAAGGAGTGACTGATGCCATTGAGGCGAGGGAAGAGGCCGCTTTGGCAGCTGCTTTGCCAAAGTACCCTGAGCCTGGGTGAGAGAGGATGAGGACGACTTGGTCATCCACTCTACCAAATCATGGGCAGCTGCCGAAAAAAAGGACAAGCGTGTCTCACAGCCACGTGCTGATGAGGATGCACCGTGTCCACGACCAGCACTGTTGCCTCTAGACACAGAGCCTGCTTGCCCTCCTTTATTGCCTTGTGACTGTCTGCCTCTCTGTTTGCCTTCCAGACATACTAATGGCCAGCAGTGAGATGTAGCTGCACAAAAGGTGGGAGATAGATAGATATATAGATAGATATATATATATAATGCAGCTATCAGACTCCACTGCCTGCTGTGGTATTAGTATGAGAAAAGCAGCAAAGGTCTTCAGTTAGTTTTAGGTGAACACTGTGCAGAGGACACAGTACACTAACTGAAAATACTAGCAGCTCTCTGCCTGTGGTTTTAATACGAGAACACTACAAATTTTATTCAGGTTCCTTTACGTGAATGCTCTGCAATGGACAGAAGTACTGCAGTACACTACATGAAATTAATGAAACACTCTGCCTGTGGTTTTATTATGAGAACACCACTAACTGTATTCAGGTAAGCTTTAGGTGAACACTATGCAAAGCACATAGTACATACACTAAGTGAAACTCTGCTGCAGCTAGCACAATCACCTGCCTGCCTGTCACAGTATAGACTAGAGAACAGCAGTAACGGATCTAGCTAAACTAAATACAGTGTATAAATATATATACAACACCTAGGATGCATATATATCCTCTACACACTGTAACAGCATCTCTCTCTCTCTCTCTCTCTCTCTCTCTCTCTCTCTAACGCCAACACACTACACAAGGCCGACTTACAGGCGGCCTTATATAGTGTGGGGCGTGTACGTACTCCTCTGAGCCAAGATTGGCCAAAGCCACCCAATTACGGCCCTCCGTTATTACCGCACTGTGATTGGCCAAAGCATGCGGGTCATAGTGCATGCTTGGCCAATCATCAGCCAGCGATGCGATGCCGCGGTGAATTATGGGCCGTGACACGCCACCTTAAATTTGGCACGAACGGCCTATAATGTTCAATCTTCGTCGAATGATCGAACAGCCGATGTTCGAGTCGAACATGGGTTCAACTCGAACACGAAGCTCATCCCTAGTTGTTACTATACTTCCTCACATCACCCCATAATATAGCCATAAAGCTTCTTTTAAATTTGATTTGAAGATGTCGTGCACCAGGTCCATAGTGGCGCACTGAGCGCCTCCTCCCGTGTGTCGAGAACACTTAAGTAAATGGGGAATAGCGCTGCATTACCGGCGCAAATGTTTTGTAAATACCAAAACGGCCATTGCGCCTCGGCATGCACCGCAACTCAAGGCGCAAACGATTCGTAAATCAGCTGCAATGTGTATTTTTGAATACGGACGCAGAGAAGGCCTTTGACAAGGTGAATTGGAGTTATATGCAGGCAGTCCTACAGCACGTAGGTGGTAGTAGTAAGATACTACAGTGGATTTCCTCTATCTATTCCTGTCCGACGGCTCAGGTACGGGCTAATGGAATACTATCAGAGACCCTCCAGATCTCAAATGGGACACGACAGGGGTGTCCAGTCTCCACTCCTCTTCGCCCTGTCATTGGAATCGTTTCTCTGTACACTGCGTTTGAATCAGGACATACAAATAGGGAATATCCAATGCAAAATCTCAGCCTCTGCGGATGAAATGCTGTTCACACTTACCAACCCGTTGATCACGATCCGGAACTTGATGAGAGAGTTTGAGAAGTATGGCTCAATCTCGAATCTGCGCATTAATTTCAATAAATCTGAGGCTATGGGTGTCAATTTACCACAAAAATAATAAAAAAAAATAGGATTTTTGTACTCACCGTAAAATCCCTTTCTCTGAAGTCCATGGACGGACACAGCTCCTTTATTTATGACAGTAGGGTTATATGCCGTCTATTAGGAGAGGACTAGGCAGACATGGTAAACAGTTAAAAAAACATGCAACTACAGCAAAGGTGAATTAGTACCGCCCAGGGGGGTGGTCCCTCTGGTTATAACCCCTCACCCTGCACTCAGCAGCTCAGTTCGTCAAAAAGCAGTATAAAAAAGGAGGGGTGGGTGCTGTGTCCGTTCATGGACTTCAGAGAAAAGGATTTTACAGTGAGTACAAAAATCCTATTTTCTCTTTCGTCCATGGACGGACACAGCTCCTTTATTCTTGACAGTAGGGACGTCCCCAAGCAGTGTCAAAAAACGAGGGATGGAAAAAGCAATTAAAACAAACTTCACCCCAAAACAACCAGAGCTCCGGAGGAGTTGCAACCTTAAACAGCCGCCTGCAAAATTTTGCGGCCGAAGCAATCATCCGCAGATGCATGCACGTCAACTTAGTGAACGGACGACCAGGTCGCCGCCTTACACACCTGTGAGACAGACGCTTAATGTCGGAAGGTCCAGGAGGCACCTATTGCCCTGGTTGAATGCGCCGTGACAGGAAAGGGAAGCGCCCGCCCTTTTAGGGCATAAGCCTGAATCACGATCTGTCTGATCCACCGAGAAATGGTGGCCGACGAGATCGCCAGGCCCTTCTTAGGACCAACCACGACACAAACAGTGAGTCTGACCTCCGAAATGGAGCCGTAGCAGACAGATACACTCACAGAGCTTGGACCACGTCCAAGGAATGCAACGCAACCTCTTTGGGATGTGACGGCCGGGCACACAAGGATGGAAGCACAATGTCCTCATTTAGATGAAAAGTCGAAACAACCTTCGGAAGAAACGAAGGCTGCGGGCGTAGCACCGCTTTATCCTTGTGGAGGATCAAGTAGGGGGACTTGCAGGACAAGGCCGCCAATTCAGAAACTCTCCTGACCAATGTAATAGCCACCAGAAAGGCAATTTTCTGAGAGTGTCAAAAGGGGAATCTCTCTGATGTTCTCAAATGGATGTTTCTGAAGCACCGAGAGCACCAGATTCAAATCCCATGGAGGCAGTGGTGGTATGCCGAGGCCAATCTGGGGCAATTAGAATCACCGGAATCCCCTCGGTCTCCACTCTGCAAAGCAGATGAGGAAGAAGTTTTAGCGGGGGAGGCATAAATTAGCCGATACTGTCCCCACGGAGCCACCAACGCGTCTGTCGCGACCGCCCAGGGATCTTTGGACCTGGCCACAAACCTCAATACCTTCCGATTGAGTCGAGAAGCCAGGAGATCCATGTCTGGCGTGCCCCATCTCAGGCAAAGGAGTCAAAACATATCTGGGTGTAGCGACCATTCTCCTTGGTCCAACATCGGGCGACTTAGGTAGTCCGCTTGCCAGTTTTCTACACCCGGAATGTACACGGCCGATAGAGCCAGCACGCTCCGCCCACCTGAGGATGTGAGCGACCTCCAATGCTGCAGCCGAGCTCCTTGTTCCTCCGTGATGGTTGACATACTACACCACCGCCGTGGCGTTGTCCGACTGGATGTCCCTGCAACCTCTGTAACCATGTGGAGAGACACTGCCTGATTGCCCAAAGTTCCAGCACATTGATCGGCAGGCGGGATTCTTCCTGCGTCCAGTGACCCTGTGTCGACTGTACGCCCAAAACTCCCCCCCAATCGGTCAGGATAGCGTCTGTCTTGATCACCGTCCAGTGAAAAGGATGAAATGACTTCCGGACCGAAGGGCTGGAGATCTCAGCCACCATACCAGGGAAATCCTGGCTAGCTAGCTCACCTGGATTTGACAATGCAGGGACAACAGAGATTTGTCCCATTTGGACAGGATCTCCTTCTGCAAAATTCGAGTGTGGAATTGAGCATACGGCACCACCTCAAAGGTGGCTACCATGAGACCCAGGACTCGCATGCAAAAGCGCAGCGATGACCACCTGCAGGATGTCAATAGCTTCACCGCAGTCCGAAGAGTCTTCAACTTTTCCAAAGGGAGAAAAACCCTTGCCACTGAGGAGTCCAGAATCAAGCCCAGGTACTCCAGGCATTGAGTCGGCAGCAACACCGACTTCTGAAGGTTCAATACCCAACCAAATTCTTGAAGGGTCTGACTGGCAATCACCACATCCTCCTCTAATTCTGAGTTTGAAGCTGCTCTCAGAAGGAGGTCGTCCAGGTATCCCATGATAGCGATTCCTCGCTGTCTCAGCAAAGCTAGAATCGGAGAAAGCACCTTGGTGAAAACCCTTGGTGCGGACGCCAGGCCAAAAGGGAGAGCTACAAACTGGTAGTGATCGTCCCCGACTGCAAAACACAGAAATCTCTGATGCCCGACAACAATGGGGACATGCAAGTATGCGTCCTTGATGTCCAAGGACGCCAGAAAATCCCCCAGATGGAGTGCAGCGACCACAGAGCAAACTGATTCCATCCTGAACCTTTGTACTTTTACAAAGGAGTTGAGGGCCTTGAGGTCCAGGATTGAACGGACCCCGTCCTTTTTTGGGACTACAAACTGATTGGAGTAGAATCCCTGAAACCTTTCCAGCAGTGGCACAGGTACTATTACCCCGCGCATCAGCAGGTCCTGCACTGCCCCAAACAGGGCGTTCCAACGAGCCGGAAGAAGATGAAGGTTTGGAGGGGAAAAAATCTGTTTGGTGGACGAGAAAGAAACGATCTTGTACCCTGATGAGACCACTTTACAAACCCACTGGTCGGAAAGCAGGGAGGACCAACGGGCTGCAAACTCGCGAAGGCAACCCCCCACCCGAGAGTCGGGCGGGGGCAAACCTTCATGCTGTCGCAGATTTGTTCACAGGCTTGCGAAACAAGGGACGATTCTGTCCCTCGGCTGGCCCTTTGTCGGCCTGGGAACGCTTACCTGTGGGCCCAGACTGACGGAAAAAACGCTTCTGAGTGGAAAAGGAGGGCTCTGGCCTACGGCGCGGCTACTTACCTATTCTGGATTGTGGGAGCAGGATGCCCTTACCCCAGTGATATTCTTAATAATGTCATCCAGCGAGGCTCCAAATAGCCTCTCCCCCTGGAAGGGCAAATCCACCAGCGCTTTCTTGGAAGTCTGGTCCGCAGACCAGCATTTTAGCCAAATCAGGCAACGGAGCACCACAGCAGACACTGAGGCTCTGAAAAGCAAGGGAGCTGTATCTAAGGCTGCATCGCAGACATACTTAAGGCCATGCACCAACTGGTCAGCCAGTTCCACGCAGACCGGGGAAGCCTATTGCTCTACCAACTCGTGGTGCAACAATTTTGCCCATTCTGTAAGTGTCTGTCACACCAGGGCCGTGGCCAATACAGGCCGTAATGCTGACTTCACCACCGTGAACATGGATCGGGCCACCGCCTCGGCCCTCCTGTCTGCAGGGTCCTTAAAGTCAAGGGTCCCCCTCTACCGGAATCGTGGTTACCTTGTTTAACCTGGATACCGGGGGGTCCACAATCGGGGGAGATGTCCATTTTTTCCCCAGGAGACTCTCCTCAAAAGGGGTAACGGACCGCCATGCGTTTTGGGGCCGAAAAGGCCCTCTGCGGTCGTTCCCATTCTTTGTATATAAACTTATCAAAATAAGTTAGGTAGGGAAATACCTTAGCAGTGCAGGTCGGCTTGTGGGACACAAAAGGGACCGACGCCTCAGTAGACGTCCCCGCCTTATCCTCCAATTTTAGGGTTTCCCGCACTGCAGTGATAAGTGCTCCAACAAGCGCTTTCTCCTGCGCTGACCCGGACACGGATTCTTCCCCACTGTCCGAATGGTCCTGGTCCGCATCCTCTGACACATCAGAACAAAGTGCGTGTGCCACAGCCAGGCCCGAGTCTGAATCAGAGCTTTCCCCAGAAGATGAGGGGGGGGCATTTTTTATCTCCCCCCCCCCCCGTTCGCCTGCACACCGCCTCCACCCTGGCAACAAAATGATTCCAGGACCGCCGACAAAGCGTCCATAGGTACCGCAGGTGCAGGGGCACTGGTTGCAACCACAGGGATGTCTGGGGAAGAAGCGCCAGCTTCTGACGCCATGCTGACCCCACAATCGAACATATTCGCCAGCACACCAAGGATCGTCAAAAAGGTTTATTGCAAAAAAAAATAAAAAATCACATCACAAAAGCACTTTTGTGATGCAATTTTTTTTTTTTTGCAATAAACCTTTTTGACGATCCTTGGTGCGCTGGCGAATATGTTTGATTGTTTGATGTCTCCAGGACCCAACTGGTAATTGCTGCAGCACCCACCATTTTCTATGAGCCATTTTACCAGGAACGTGTGCAATTGGAATATTGATCATGCTGACCCCACACTCGCCTGAAAGCCACTTAGGGACTAAAGGCAAGGTACATAAAAGGTCCACCCTCCTAGCCGCTACAGACTGAGGGCCCCCCCCCCAAGAGGACTCGCCACCCTGACCCAGGTACTGCACAGCACTGCGTTTCGCTCTCGCCTGCACAGCCTGTGCTGAAGTGCTGTCCTGCGTCTGAGGTGTTTTGTGCTGTTCGCGCCGTTCAGAAAGACATTTCCAGCACTAGAGGCCAAAACTAAGCAAAAACCACAAGAAAATGGCCGCCGGCCGACTCAGGAAAAAAAGAGAGCAAGCTACAAGAAAATGTCCGCCAGTTGCATTACAGCGCGGCTACAAGAAAATGGTGCCGGCTCACCCAAAATGGCCACCGGATCACTTCTGAGGTAAAGAAAAGGCTGCAAACACGCTGGGCCTCTGCGCAGAGGCCCCCCACACAGCAGACAAACACCCCACCACAGAGAGCAGACCTAGGACACCCAGCGCAGCCCCCCCCCCCCCGAGGACCCCCAGTCAGGAATACAGCAGGCCCAGCCAGATGCATGAGGAGGAGGGAAGGGACAGGGAGAGAAGAAAGGGAGAGTGAGAGACCCCCTAGTCGACCTCCCCAGGAATGCCCAGCAGTTCCATCCTGCCGAAAAAGGTGGAACCCTACTTACCCATCCTGCGAGGACTGCTGGACTCATTCCGGACAGACCCATCACCCGAGCAGTACGGAGTGGCTGTCGGCCACGGCCCACTGTGACTCGGACAGCAGTAGCCCGGTCATATGTGTGCCCCGGAGCATATAGCTCACCGGTCACTCCTGGAGCAAACAGGGTATGTTGTGGCCGACCCAGCGCGTAGCTAAAGGTCTGCTCACGCTCAATGGCCGGACTGGGGAGACTACAAGGATCTATATTATCCAGCCTGTCACCCAGCCGACAGTTGATAGTAGATCTCAGGATCAAAAAAGTCGAAGATATAAAATAAAATCTCCAGGACCAATGGTCCCCCATAGGGAGCCAGGTTCTTCTCCTATGCTAGGCAGAAAAAAAAACTGAGCTGCCGAGTGCAGGGTGATGGGTTATAACCAGAGGGACCGCCCCCTAGGCGGTACTGTTCAGCTTTGCTGTAGTTACATGTTTTTAACAGTTTAACGTGTCTGTCTAGTCCTCTCCTGATAGAAGGCATATAACCCTACTGTCAAGAATAAAAGGAGCTGTGTCCGTCCATGGATGAAAGAGAAACTAAGTTTAAATGGACTGATAGAGCTCTAACATATCTAGGCACCCTACTTCCAATAAATGTAGCAAAGATCTTTGAACTACATTTTCCACCTTTATTGCAAAAGGTTAAAAGCGGAGTTCCACCCTAAAGTGGAACTTCCGCTCATTGGATTCCTCCCCCCCTCCGGTGCCACAATTGGCACCTTTCGGGGGGAGGGAGGACAGGATATCTGTCAAAGACAGGTATCCTTCTCACTTCCGGGAGTCCGGCCGTGACATCGCCGTGGGGCTCCCTCCTCCACCTCCCCTGGCCGCCGGGCTAATGGGAGAGAGGAGCGGGCCTTGCGCATGCGCAGTAGGGTTCCCGGCACATAGCCAAAAGGCTACACTGCCGGGTTCCATTACGCAATGTCGACGGCAGCACCCGACATCAGCTGCGGTGCTGACATCAAGGGACACCAGGACAGGCAAGTCTCCATTTATTAAAAGCCAGCAGCATGTGTTGCCTCTTGGTTTTTAATTTTTTTTTTTTTGCCTGGAACACCCCTTTAAGATGCCATTACATAAATGGAATTCTGGTTTCCAAACTTGGCTAGGACGTTGTAATATTATAAAGACGAGCATACTCCCCAAATTCCTGTATTTATTACAGGCATTACCAGTACACATCCCTTTAAGTTACTTTACTGTAGAAGGTGTGATGCAACACTTTTTACAAGTTTTTCTGCCTAGTCACTCCTAATTAACGGATAATACCCACTTTGTCAATAGAGAAGCTGTGTCGGTCCATGGACTCAGAGAAAAGGATTTTACGGTTTGTAAAAAATCCTATTTTTCCTTCTTACCTCCCTTCATGCAGACACGACAGTCCAAATTCGTACAGCGACTGGTGTTGTGGAGAAACCCCTCTGTGTCCACGAATATAACAAAAATATGGGAGGGGTGGACCTCAACGACCAGTTGTTGGCGCTGTATCTAATTGACCGTAAGGCGAGACACTGGTACAAAAAAGTGTCTCTATCCTTATTCCAATTGGCTTTCCTGAACGCTCATGTGCTATACAGAGCTTCAGGCGGGACTTTATCTCTTCTAAAATTCCAGAATGAGATAGTCACAGAACTCCTGTATCCAGGCAGTTCTGCCTGCACCTCACCATCCCCTACCAAATGCAGTAAGCCAGCTGCATGAGAGGCATTATCCGTATGTCCTCCAGAGTACCCCTACCCAACGAACCCCCCAAAAAAGGTGTCGTGTCTGTAGCAAGCGCGGATTTAGGCGTGACACCCGTTGTTTTTGTCCACTCTGTCCTGACAATCCTGGTCTTTGCATTGGTGAATGTTTTGAACGCTTCCACTCAAAAGTGAAGTTTTAGCGTAGGGTATAGCATTTCACAGACTAGGACACACTTACACAGGGTCTCCCAAGATGCCATTGCATTTTGAGAGACCCAAACCATTACAGTTGTTAAAG
This sequence comes from Rana muscosa, assembly GCA_029206835.1. Taxonomy (NCBI): domain Eukaryota; kingdom Metazoa; phylum Chordata; class Amphibia; order Anura; family Ranidae; genus Rana; species Rana muscosa. The sequence continues at coordinate 42,649,743 of CM055127.1, forward strand.
TTACAAAAAAAATTGTAAAAAATAAAAAAAAAACGTAAAAGCAAAAAACACAAAAAAAAACAAAAATAGTTGTCGTTTTATTGTTCTCTCTCTCTCTCTCTCTATTTTCTCTCTATTGTTCAGCTCTTTTTTACTGTATTCTATTCTGCAATGTTTTATCATGCTTGCTTTTCAGGTATGTAATTTTTTGTTTTCAGGTGCGCCATTCAGCTGCAGCGCGGAATTATTTATCTTGACAGCAACAGCGTTTGCTCCCACGATATATAAAGCCGTGACTCCAGTGCTGTAGGAGGGGATTTCACCACCACAGTTAAAAAAAAGAGCATATATGCCGAAGCATGGGGGCAGCAGGGGCGGAGGAGCAATTTTGCTCCTAATGTCGTGTACATACGGTCGAAATTACGACGGAGGCTTGCCCGTGGAAAAGTCAGACCGTGTGTACGTGGCATAACCTTTTATGCCGCGTACATAAGGTCGAAATTCCGACAGAGGCTTGCCCGTGGAAAAGTCCGACCGTGTGTACGCGGCATAACTTTTTTTGCGGGAGGATGCCCCCATGCTTCGGCATATATATATTTTAGGCACAGGTTGCGTTAAAAAAATGTTTTATCTTTTACTAGGTTTTTTTGGGGTATTTGCTTTGCAGGTATGGTATGGTAAGGTCTTACTGTTGTAGTGTAATGTTACTTTGTTTTAATGTTAACCATCATTTGCTTAGCAGGTACGCCATTCAGTTGCAGCGCGGATCTATTTATCTTGACATCAACAGCGTTTGCGCCCACGATACATAAAGCCGTGACTCCAATGCTGTAGGAGGTGATTTCACCACCACAGTTAAAAAAAAGAGCATATATGCCGAAGCATGGGGGCAGCAGGGGCGGAGGAGCAATTTTGCTCCTAATGCCGCGTACATACGGTCGAAATTACGACGGAGGCTTGCCCGTGGAAAAGTCAGACTGTGTGTACGTGGCATAACCTTTTATGCCGCGTACATACGGTCGAAATTCCGACAGAGGCTTGCCCGTGGAAAAGTCCAACCGTGTGTACGCGGCATAACTTTTTTGCGGGAGGATGCCCCCATGCTTCGGCATATATATATTTTAGGCACAGGTTGCGTTAAAAAAATGTTTTATCTTTTACTAGGTTTTTTTTTGGTATTTGCTTTGCAGGTATGGTATGGTAAGGTCTTACTGTTGTAGTGTAATGTTACTTTGTTTTAATGTTAACCATCATTTGCTTAGCAGGTACGCCATTCAGTTGCAGCGCGGATCTATTTATCTTGACAGCAACAGCGTTTGCTCCCACGATACATAAAGCCGTGACTCCAACGCTGTAGGAGGTGATTTCACCACCACAGTTAAAAAAAAGAGCATATATGCCAAAGCATGGGGGCAGCAGGGGAGGAGGAGCGATTTTGCTCCTAATGCCGCGTACATACGGTCGAAATTCCGACGGAGGCTTGCCCGTGGAAAAGTCAGACCGTGTGTACGCGGCATAACCTTTTATGCCGCGTACATACGGTCGAAATTCCGACGGAGGCTTGCCCGTGGAAAAGCCAGACCGCGTGTACGCGGCATAACTTTTTTGCGGGAGGATGCCCCCATGCTTCGGCATATATAAATGGTGCATGTATGCCCATCATTAGAAGTGGGTGGATGAAGGGAGGTATTCTAATGGTGAGCATACCCACCGATCAATCTCTTTTTTTCGTTCAGCCAACAGGCTGCATGAAAAAAAAAGATTACAATACATGTCCAACAAGGACCAGCAACGTACTGGTATGTTGCTGGACTTCGAATGGTTATACCAGATTGATGCCTGTGGGTTTAGGTATCATCTTGGTATCATTCTTTTCAGCCAGCGGCCGGCTTTCATGTAAAAGCAATCCTAGCGGATAATTAGCCTCTAGACTGCTTTTACAAGCAGTGGGAGGGAATGACCCCCCCCCCCCGGATATAAACGGCGCCATTGGGAAATTGGGAAAGCATTTTATCACACCGATCTTGGTGTGGTCAGATGCTTTGAGGGCAGAGGAAAGATCTAGGGTCTAACCCCCCAATTTTTTTCAAAAAAAAGAGTACCTGTCACTGCCTATTGCTATCATAGGGGATATTTACATTCCCTAAGATAACAATAAAAATGGTAAAAAATAAAATAAAATATGGAAGGAACAGTTTAAAAATAAAATAAAAAAGCAAAATAAATAATAAAAAAAAAATAAATAAAAAAGCACCCCTGTCCCCCCCTGCTCTTGCGTAAAAGCGAACACAAGCGTCGGTCTAGCGTCATATGTAAACAGCAATTGCACCATGCATGTGAGGTATTACCGCAAAGGTCCGATCGAGGGCAGTAATTTTAGCAGTAGACCTCCTCTGTAAATCTAATGGTAACCTGTAAAGGCTTTTAAAGGCTTTTAAAAATGTATGTAGTTTGTCGCCGCTGCGCGTTTGTGCGCAATTTTAGAGCATGTCGTGTTTGGTATCCATGTACTCGGCCTAAGATCATCTTTTTTATTCCATCAAACATTTGGGCAATATAGTGTGTTTTAGTGCATTAAAAATAAAAAAGTGTGTTTTTTCCCCAAAAAATGCGTTTGAAAAATTGCTGTGCAAATACTGTGTGGAAAAAAAAAATGAAACACCCACTATTTTAATCTGTAGGGCCTTTGCTTTAAAAAAATATATAATGTTTGGGGGTTCAACATAATTTTCTTGCAAAAAAAAAAAATGTTTTCATGTAAACAAAAAGTGTCAGAAAGGGCTTTGTCTTCAAGTGGTTAGAAGAGTGGATGATGTGTGACATAAGCTTCCTAATGTTGTGCATAAAATGCCAGGCAGTTCAAACCCCCCCCCCCCCCCCAAATGACCCCATTTTGGAAAGTAGACACCCCAAGCTATTTGCTGAGAGGCATGTTGAGCCCATTGAATATTTTTTTTTTTTTTGTCCCAAGTGATTGAATAATGACAAAAAGAAAAAAAAATGTACAAAAAGTTGTCACTAAATTATATATTGCTCAAACATGCCATGGTTATATGTGGAATTGAACCCCAAAATACATTTTGTTGCTTCTCCTGAGTACGGGGATACCACATGTGTGAGACATTTTGGGAGCCTAGCCACGTACAGGACCCCGAAATCCAAGCACCGCCTTCAGGCTTTCTAAGGGTGTAAATTTCCGGCTACTGGAAATGGAGCGAGTACAAAGAAGGGCAACAAAGCTAATAAAGGGTCTGGAGGATATTAGTTATGAGGAAAGGTTGCAAGCACTGAACTGATTCTCTCTGAGAAGCGATAGGGATAAAACTTTTTTGCTGAACGGAGTTTAACAAGACACGTGGCCACTAAAATTAGAAGAAAAGAGGTTTAATCTTAAACTACGTAGAGGGTTCTTTACTGTAAGGGTGGCAAGGATGTGGAATTCCCTTCCACAGGTGGTGGCCTCAGCGGGGGGGCATCAATAGTTTCAAGAAACTATTAGCTAAGCACCTGAACGACCACAACATACAGGGATATACAAGGTATTACTGACAAATAATCACACACATAGGTTGGACTTCATGGACTTGTGTCTTTTTTCAACCTCACCTACTATGTAACTATGTAACTATGTATCAATGCAAAAAAAGGTTTTTAAAACAACAATTTTTTCAGGAGCAGTGATTTTAATAATGCTTAAAGTGAAACAATAAAAATGAAATATTCCTTTAAATATCGTGACTGGGGGGGTCCCCTTAGTCTGCCTGTAAAGTGGCGCATCTGTGTGATGTGTAGAACAGTGCCGCAGCAAAATTAGATTTCTAAAGGGAAAAATGTAATTTAAACTTGCTCGCGGCTGTAAAGTATTACTGGCTCCTGGCAATATGGATGAAAAATAGGGATGGGCCAAAACCCCCCTGGTCCGGTTCGCACCAGAACATGCGAACAGGCAAAAATTTTGTGCGAACATGCATACCCTATTAAAGTCTATGGGACACGAACATTAAAAATCAAAAGTGCTCATTTTAAAGGTTTATATGCCATAAAAAGTGTATAGGGACACGGGTACTGCACCAGGGCACATGTATCACTGCAATATAAAATAAAAAATTAAAACAACCATTTTTTCAAGAGCAGTGATTTTAATAATGCTTAAAGTGAAACAATAAAAATTAAATATTCCTTTAAGCAGTTGTCAACCGGCCGCCGTCAAATGACGGTGGCAGGAAGACACTTTTATTCTGGGCGGACGTCATATGACGTTGCGCCTTTAAAATCCACTAGGGGGCGCGCGCGCGCCCACCGCGTCACTGGGGACCCGATGCGCGTGCCTGGCGGACGGGATGGCCGCCGGGCACCCGCGATTGCCCAGTAACCGAGCAGGACCGTGGATCTGTGTGTGTAAACACACAGATCCACGTCCTGTCAGGGAGAGGAGACCGATGGTGTGTCCCTTGTACATAGGAACACAGATCGGTCTCCTCCCCCAGTCAGCCCCCTCCCCCCACAGTAAGAATCACTAATAGGGAACACATTTAATCCCTTCCTCGCCCCCTAGTGTTAACCCCTTCCCTGCCAGTCATGTTAATACAGTAATCAATGCATTTTTATAGCACAGGTCGCTGTATAAATATGAATGTCCCAAAAATGTGTCAAAAGTGTCCGATGTGTCCGCCGCAAAATCGCTGATCGCCACCATTACTAGTAAAAAAAAATTAAATAATAAAAATGCTATAAATATATCCCCTATTTTGTAGACGATATAACTTTTGCGCAAACCAATCAATATACGCTTATTGCGATTTTTTTTTACCAAAAATATGTAGAAGAATACGTATCGGCCTAAACTGAGGAAAATTTAAAAAAAATTAATAAAAAATTGATATTTATTATAGCAAAAAGTAAAAAATATTGTGTTTTTTTTTTCAAACTTGTCGCTCTTCTTTTGCTTATATCACAAAAAATAAGAACCACAGAGGTAATCAAGTACCACCAAAAGAAAGCTCTATTTGTGGGAAAAAAAGGACGCAAATTTAGTTTGGGTACAGCGTCGCACCACCGCGCAATTGTCATTCAAAATGTGACAGCGCTGAAAGCTGAAAAATGGCTTTGGCAGGAAGGGGGTTTAAGTGCCCAGTAGGGAAGTGGTTAAATATCATGCCTGGGGGGGTCCCCTTGGTCTGCATGTAAAGTGGCGCATCTGCTGTGTAATGTTTTTACAGTGCTGCAGCAAAATTATATTTCTAAAGGAAAAAATTTAATTTAAAATTGCTTGCGGATGTAATGTATTGCCGGATCCCGGCAATATAGATAAAAATCAAGGAAAAAAGCAGCGTGGGTTCCCCCACCCAGTCCATACCAGGACCTTTGGGTCTGGTATGGATTTTAAGGGGAACTTCATGCCCAAATTGACGTGGGGTCCCCCCCATACCAGACCATTATCCGAGCATGCAGCCTGGAGGACAGAATAGGGGGGGACAAGCGAATGGGGGGCTTATTGTAATCTGGAATTCCCCCCCTATGTGAATGAAAGTGTCAAAAAGTAAAACAGTTTTTGACAATTCCTTTATCAAAGAAGAAAAAAAAATGTCCATCCATCTTCAATCACTCCGCCCGACAGACCCAAAAAATAGAAAAATGAAAATACTCCGTCTCCATGGGAGGCATCCCGCCAACTGCTGTCTTTTCGCTGTGACAGCTGTTATATAGGCAAGGGCGGGCCACCCGCTGATGTAACCGGATGACCCCACCCCCTCTGGTGGCACATGACGTCAGAAGAGCGGGGTCACGCGGTTACGTCACCAAGTTGCCCTGCCCTTGCCTATATAACAGCTATCACAGCCAAGAGACAGCAGTCGGCGGGAAGCCTCCCATCGAAGCAGAGTTTTTTTTATTTTCTATTTTGCGGGTCCATTGGGCGGTGTGATTAAAGATGGATGGACATCGCAGGACACTTTTTGTTTTTTTAATAAAGGAATTGTCAATTACCTATTCACATGTGGGGGGCGAGATCTGGGGTCTCCCTTGTTAAGACCCCCACAACCACTGGGCCAGGGTTGTGCGGATAAGGCCCTTGTCCCCATAAACATATTGAGGGCAAGCGGCCTGGTATGCTTCAGGAGGGGGGGCACTCGCTCGTCCCCCTCCCCCCCAATTCTTTTTTTTTAATTTGCTGGGAAGTTCCCCTAAAATCTATACCAGACCCAGAGGGCCTGGTATGGACTGGGGGGGGGCCTAATGCCGTTTTTTTTATTCTGTCATAGGGTTCCCCTTATCCACTTGAATACACTGTATTACTGTATATACTGTACACTGACTGCACTGTATATACAGTCATGGCCGAAATTGTTGGCACCCCAGAAGTTTTTCCAGAAAATTAAGAATTTCTCACAGAAAAGTATTGCAGTAACACATGTTTTGCTATACACATGTTTATTCCCTTTATGTGTATTGGAACAAAACAAAAAAAGGGAGGAAAAAAAAGCAAATTGGACATAATGTCAAACAAAACTCAAAAAATGGGCTGGTCAAAATTCTTGCCACCCTTTACTTAATATTTGGCTGCACACCCTTTGGAAAAAATAACTGAAATCAGTCGCTTCCTATAACCATCAATAAGCTTCTTACACCTCTCACCCGGAATTTTGGACCACTCTTCCTTTGCAAACTGCTCCAGGTCTCTCTTATTGGAAGGGCGTCTTTTCCCAACAGCAATTTTAAGATCTCTCCACAGGTGTTCAATGGGATTTAGATCTGGACTCATTGCTGGCCACTTTAGAACTCTCCAGCGCTTTGTTGCCATCCATTTCTGGGTGCTTTTTGACGTATGATCCTTTAGTAATCCTCAGATTTCATGATGCCTTGCACACATTCAAGGCACCTAGTGCCAGAGGCAGCAAAACAACCCCAAAACATCATTGAACCTCCATCATATTTCACTGTAGGTACTGTGTTCTTTTCTTTGTAGGCCTCATTCCGTTTTTGGTAAACAGTAGAATGATGTGCTTTACCAAAAAGCTCTATCTTGGTCTCATCTGTCCACAAGACGTTTTCCCAGAAGGATTTTGGCTTACTCAAGTACATTTTGGCAAACTGCAGTCTTGCCTTTTTATGTCTCTGTGTCAGCAGTGGGGTCCTCCTGGGTCTCCTGCCATAGCGTTTCATTTCATTTAAATGTCGACGGATAGTTCGCGCTGACACTGATGCTCCCTGAGCCTGCAGGACAGCTTGAATTTCTTTGGAACTTGTTTGGGGCTGCTTATCCACCATCCAGACTATCCTGCGTTGCAACCTTTCATCAATTTTTCTGTTCCGTCCACGCCATGGGTTGCAAACTTCTTGATAATGTTGCACACTGTGGACAAAGGAAAATCTAGATCTCTGGAGATGGACTTGTAACCTTGAGATTGTTGATATTTTTCCACAATTTTGGTTCTCAAGTCCTCAGACAGTTCTCTTCTCCTCTTTCTGTTGTCCATGCTTAGTGTGGCACTAAGTGAACTTCTCTCTTTTTTATCTGCTTTCAGGTGTGATTTTTATATTGCCCACACCTGTTACTTGCCCCAGGTGAGTTTAACCACTTCGCGCCCGCCATACAACAAATGACGGCAGCAAAGTGGTACTAAAATGCCGGGAGGCCGTCATTATACGGCCTCCGCTCCTCCGGCCACTAGGGGGCGCGCGAGCGCCGTGGGCGCCACGCGCGCATGCCCGGCGCATCACTGAGATGCCGATGCGCGTGCCTGGCAGCCGCGATGTCCGCCAGGTACCCACGATCGGCCAGTACACAGACAAGGACGTGGATCTGTGTGTGTAAACACACAGATCCACGTCCTGTCAGGGAGAGCAGACTGATGCTGTGTCCCTTGTACATAGGGACACAGATCGGTCACCTCCCCCAGTCAGTCCCCTATCCCCCACAGTAACAATCACTCATAGGGCACACATTTAACCCCTTCCTCGCCCCCTAGTGTTAACCCCTTCCCTGCCAGTCACATTTATACAGTAATCATTGCAGTTTTATAGCACTAATCGCTGTATAAATGTGAATGGTCCCAAAAATGTGTCAAAAGTGTCCGATGTGTCCGCCGCAATATCGCAGTCCTGACAAAAATCGCAGATAACCGCCATTACTAGTAAAAAAAAAATAATAAAAAAAAATTCAGAATTCTATCCCCTCTTTTGTAGACGCTATAACTTTTGCGCAAACCAATCACTATATGCTTATTGGGATTTTTTTTAACCAAAAATATGTAGAAGAATACGTATCGGCCTAAACTGAGGAAAAAATAGTTTTTTTAAAAAAAAATTGGGATATTTGTTATAGCAAAAATCAAAAAATATTGTGTTTTTTTTCAAAATTGTCGCTCTTTTTTGGTTTATAGCGCAAAAAATAAAAACCGCAGAGGTGATCAAATACCACTAAAAGAAAGCTCTATTTGTGGGAAAAAAAGGACGTCAATTTTGTTTGGGAGCCACGTCGCACGACCGCGCAATTGTCATTCAAAGCGTGACAGTGCCGAAAGCTGAAATTTCGCCTGGGCAGGAAGGGGGTTTATGTGCCCAGTAAGCAAGTAGTTAAAGGAGCATCACATGCTTGCAACAATCTTATTTATCCACAATTTTGAAACAGTGCCAAGAATTTTGACCAGCCCAATTTTGGAGTTTTGTGTGACATTATGTACAATTAGTTTTTTTTCCTCCCTTTTTTTGTTTTGTTCCAATACACACAAAGGGAATAAACGTGTGTATAGCAAAACATGTGTTACTGCAATACTTTTCTATGAGAAATACTTGATTTTCTGGAAAAATTTCTGCAGTGCCAACAATTTCGGTCATGACTGTATAGGCCTGGTATGGTTCAGGAGCTGCTTGCTCGGATAAGGGTCTGGTAAGGATTTTGGGAGGACCCCAGGGCCAATTATTATTTTTTTGGCATGGAGTTCCCCTTAAAATCCATGCCAGACCCAAAGGGCCTGGTATGGATTTTGGGGGACCCCATGCCGTTTTTGTTTTTCTTAATTCTGTCGTAGGGTTCCTCTTAATCACTTCAATGCACTATATTATATACTCTGCACTGTGTGTGTGTGTGTATATATATTATATCTATATATATATCTATAGAGAGATATATATCTCTCTATATATCTATATATAGATATATATCTCTATAAATATATATAGATATATATATCTATATATAGTTACATAGTAGGCGAGGTTGAAAAAAAACAAGTCCATCAAGTCCAACCTATGTGTGTGATTTTATGTCAGTATTATATTGTACAGTGCCTTGCAAAAGTATTCATCCCCTTGGCTTTTTAACTATTTTGTTACATTACAGCCTTTAGTTCAATGTTTTTTTTTAATCTGAATTATATGTGATGGATCAGAACACAATAGTCTAAGTTGGTGAAGTAAAATTAGAAACATATATACATAAAACTATTTTTCCCCCCCAAAAAAATGATAATTGGCATGTGCGTATGTATTTACCCCCTTTTTTATGAAGCCCATAAAAAGCTCCGGTGCAACCAATTACCTTCAGAAGTCACATAATTAGTGAAATAATGTCCATCTGTGTGCAATCTAAGTGTCACATGATCTGTCATTACATATACACACCTTTTTGAAAGGCCCCAGAGGCTGCAACACCTAAGCAAGAGGCACCACTAACCAAACACTGCCAGGAAGGCCAAGGAACTCTCCAAACAAGTAAGGGACAATGTTGTTGAGAAGTACAAGTCAGGGTTAGGTTATAAAAAAATATCCACATTTTTGATGATCCCTAGGAGCACCATCAAATCTATCATAACCAAATGGAAAGAACATGGCACAACAGCAAACTTGCCAAGAGACGGCCACACACCAAAACTCAAGGACCGGGCAAGGAGGGAATTAATCAGAGTGGCGGCACAGAGACCTAAGGTAACCCTGGAGGAGCTGCAGAGTTCCACAGCAGAGACTGGAGTATCTGTGCATAGGACGACAATAAGCCGTACGCTCCATAGAGTTGGGCTTTATGGCAGAGTGGCCAGAAGAAAGCCATTACTTTCAGCAAAAAACAAAATGGCACATTTTGAGTTTGCGAAAAGGCATGTGGGAGACTCCCAAAATGTATGGAGGAAGGTGCTCTGGTCTGATGAGACTAAAATGTAACTTTTTGGCCATCAAAAAAAAATCTTTGTCTGGCGCAAACCCAACACATCACATGACCCAAAGAACACCATCCCAGCTCAGCAGTCGGGACTGGGAAACTGATCAGAGTTGAGGAAAAGATGGATGGTGCTAAATACAGGGATATTCTAGAGCAACACCTGTACCCCTCTGTGTGTGATTGGAGGCTAGGACGGAGGTTCACCTTCCAGCAGGACATTGACCCCAAACACACTGCTAAAGCAACACTTGACTGGTTTAAGGGGAAACATGTAAATGTGTTGTAATGGCCTAGTCAAATCCCAGACCTCAATTCAATAGAAAATCTGTTGTCAGACTTAAAGTTTGCTGTTCACAAGCGTAAACCATTCAACTTGAAGGAGCTGGAGCAGTTTTGCAAGGAGGAATGGGCAAAAATCCCAGTGGTAAGATGTGGCAAGCTCATAGAGATTTATCCATGCGACTTGAAGCTGTGATAGCCACAAAATGTGTCTCTACAAAGTATTGACTTTAGGGGGGTGAATAGTTATACATGTAGCGAGTGTCAAATTTAGTGGGGTGTATCTGGGCTATAGATGGCCCAGATACATTGATTTTAGGGATTTATGGACACTTTGGAGTGTGGGAGGTATGAATGGTGTCATGTTCCCTGCGGTCCCTAGGTGGCGATGTCACCTGGGACCGGAGTTGAACTGCCATTCTAGAGCCGTGCCCTTTTTGTCCTCTCGCGGCAGTAGTACGGCGGGGCGGGGAGCCCGCTGTGCCTGCTGGGAGAGGATATAAAAGGGGGCAGACATCTTGCACACGAGGTCCATTCCCCAGGCACCTTCGGCCTGGGGGCTGCTGCGGTTCGTCTGTGCGCAGGTGCCCTTGGCCTAGGCGCGTGGAGTGGAGTTCCATCCCAGGCACCTTCAGCCTGGGCTGAGGTACTTTACCAGGAGGCCTGGGGCCCAGTACCTTAGACTGGGTCCCGCGAGGGCGAAGTATTCCTAAGGTGACCCCGGTATTGGGTGCCTGAATTCTGGGCATAAGGGACCAGAGATGTGACCTCCCCGAAGAGCCAGCGCAGCATTTGGTGCCGGTGGAGGCCTCTGGTGAGCGTCCGGATGGATGTCTTCCTCTGACAGGGGTCGTTTGTTCTAAAGAAGGTACCCATCTTTCTCAGGTCAGTGGCAGGCCTCATCCAAGGCCTGTGGCAGGGGCCTCAACGTTCACCCAGATCAGTGGCAGTGACCAAATTCACAGTCGGTGGCAGCTACTGTGCGCCAAGCCTGTTTGCACTAAACGGAACAGGAGAAACTTTATTCATTAGTTGTGCCTGGACCTACTCTTCCCTACACCTTGTCTGTTCTTTTAAAAGTCAACCAGTCTCAAAGCAATAAAACAGTGTTGGACTTTTTATGGTGTGGAACTCGTGTTACTGGAAGCTAAGTGTCCCTGTCAGTGACAGTGACAATCATCCTCCACAGGAGAAGCTGAGGCTCCGGCCTAAAACGCAGACCCGAAGGTAAACGGTTTAGCTCATATCTCTGTATACTACATCAGAGAGCCGAGCTGGTGATGTGCATCTTCCTCCCTTCTCCCAGATACCCCTAGATGAGTAAAACCAGCCGCAGAGAGAGGGGGGAAGGTGGGGGAAGACTGTTACACGTGGGGGCTCTAAGTCCAGGATTTGTGTCTATGCAATGGAGCCGAAGCTATTGGAGTTTGAACTTTGCTGCCCAGAAGAGTTCCGAGTAGGTTGGACACCCTCCCTGCACAGTTCATGGGCGTGACATGGAGAAAGCCCACAAACTGGTGTGCCAGAGGGGAGGAGTCCGGCCATGTGAAGAGGTACACGTGGGGACTTTGGCGCCAGTTATGCAGTGCGCGATGGAGCAGCAATCAGTCACTATGTTCAGCAATGCCTCGTGGGTTCCAGTCTCAAATACAACGAGGATGACTTCAACTGCTGCTCCGATTACAGATACGGGGATTCGGCTCAAGCCCCGGGGACGATTCGTCTTGTACACCTGCAAGGATGTTGAGGCCCTGGGTATGATTTGTCCCCGATGTTCAGGACTGGTGGTACAGTTAAAGCCATTCGGGCGCTGCGAGGCCTGCGGGGAGTTCACGTTTGAGGTGGAGCAATCCATAGAGAGACCTCGGGTCTTCCACCTCAGCCCTACAACAGGCGCCGCCACTCAAAAAGAAGAAATCAACGATTGGACAGCCGTCCCTACGCGCACTGTAGAGACCTCCGTGGAGGTCGCGAACAAAGGGATGGAGGATGCTAAATCCGGAGATGCTGCTTCGGTCACCACAGTTTCCCTACTCCCAGCGCCAACAAGGAAGGTCGGTCTTGTGAGAGCTTCCAGCGGCCGAGATGGAGGACAACCCCTGCGTTCGCCTGGCCCGGATGGATCCGGTAGGAAGAGTCCTGGACATCCCTTCACAAGTTTGGGCCGAGGTAAGCCAGGGACCGGGACTTGGTGTTGGGACGGAGGTGTCGGGGATTCACGGCCCCTTCAGCCCGTGGGCGGGAGTGATTCAGTGTCCACTACAAACTACCTGCCCGCGGAGGAGTGTGACACCTCAGACCTGGAGTCGGTCTCTGATGTGGGAGACAACGTCGTCGTAGACGAAATGTTTGCTGAGAAGGGCTGGGACAAGATGCCTCTCTCCTCATCCCGTAGAGCCAGGGATCCACCTATGTCCACAGGGGATAGTACACCCCGGGTGGAGGCACCAGCGCCTGAGGAGGGACCCCGGCCTGCCCTTCAGCCCCCGGTGCCTCCTGCACCTACCACCGGGGACAAGAGACTGTCGCGGCGGGCACCTATGCCCAACTTGGAGGTGGTCAAGGCACCTCGCCATCCGGATTCAATCGTCCTGCCGGGCGAGGGAGAACGCTCTACCATGCCTCCCTTGTCTAGGCTACAGCGTTTGTTCTGCCAGAAAGTTGCCAACGAATATGGGTGGGAGTACCCATACTTACCAAAGGAGCTGCTTTATGAAGTGGAAGTTTGCAGGGACCGTTGGTACAATGATTTCGTGTGGACACACATCAAAGTCCCACACGCACGCAGGTACCTCACTTGTTCCCCAAAAGCATCCCAAAGATTTAAGGACTGTAAAGCGGAGGGGATGTTGGGTCGGCACATCCATGCTGACGGAGTGTTTATCCGAAGGAAAGAAGGGGAGGATGTCGAATACCACATAGAGACTGTGGATAAACATTTTAAACCCCTTGTCTTGCCGCATCCCAGATTCTACTTGTAGGAGAAAAGACTCCTTGCTTAGTGCCTTGCAAGTTTGCTGAACTTTCCGGGGTTTGTTTCTTTCCCAGGAAACCCAGGAACTGTACCCGAGTTTAACAGGTGTTGTGCTCTTTGGAGGAATGAGAACTGTTGCTGTTGTTTTCTCTTTTTCTTCCCTCCCGCAAAGCAATCATGGACTTTGGGGTAGTTAGGACCAAAGTACAGAAGAAGAAAAAAGTTGTCCAAGGATTCAACAAGTGTCTTTACCGTGGCACTATCACCAGGTGGCAGTGTTGCGCAACGTTATTCACTTCGCACCACACACACTTCATGGAAGGAAAGGATTTCTCTTTGGAGAGATGTTTTCGTTTCAACACACACATATGTGTCAGGAAGTTTTGTGTCTAACTTTCTTCTATCCCCTCTGCAGGAGAACATCTGTCAAGACCGCTGAGAATGGGGCGGGTCTTAGTCAGTGATGTGGGAGGGGAGAAAGTGTCAATGGTGTTATTGTGATATGTATGCTGTTATGTGTTGTTCCCTTTTCTTTTCCCTTCCATGTCAGGTTCAGGCACAACTACCAGTTTTTCAAATTTATATTTTTCGCATTTTTTGAAGCAGTCTCTGGATGAAGGTAATATTGGCTCCCTTTGGGGCATGACTTGATCCAGACACTGGGGACCAGTGTCAAATTGCTGGGGGGAGAGTGTAGTGGGTGTCAAATTTAGTGGGGTGTATATGGACAATAGATGGCCCAAATACATTTATTTTAGGGATTTATGGACACTTTGGAGTGTGGGAGGTATGAATGGTGTCATGTTCCCTGCGGTCCCTGGGTGGCACTGTCACCTGGGACCGGGGTTGAACTGCCATTCTAGAGCCGTGCCCTTTTTGTCCTCTCGTGGCAGTAGTACGGCGGGGCGGGGAACCCGCTGTGCCTGCTGGGAGAGGATATAAAAGGGGGCGGACATCTTGCACACGAGGTCCATTCCCCAGGCACCTTCGGCCTGGGGGCTGCTGCGGTTCGTCTGTGCCCAGGCGCCCTTGGCCTGGGCGTGTGGAGTGGAGTTTTATCCCAGGTACCTTCAGCCTGGGGTGTGGTACTTTACCAGGGGGCCTGGGGCCCAGTACCTTCGACTGGGCGAAACATTCCTAAGGTGCCCCCGGTATTGGGTGCCTGAATCCTGGGCGTAAGGGACCGGAGACGTGACCTCCCCGAAGAGCCAGCGCAGCATTTGCTGGTGCCGGTGGAGGCCTCTGGTGACCGTCCGGATGGATGTCTTCCTCTGACAGGGGTCATTTGTTCTAAAGGAGGTACTTCACGTTCTCATGGTCTGTGGCAGAGACCCATGTTACTCAGGTCAGTGGCAGGCCTCATCCAAGGCCTGTGGCAGGGGCCTCAACGTTCACCCAGGTCAGTGGCAGTGACCAAATTCACAGTCGGTGGCAGCTACTGTGCGCCAAGCCTGTTTGCACTAAACGGAACAGGAGAAACTTTATTCATTAGTTGTGCCTGGACCTACTCTTCCCTACACCTTGTCTGTTCTTTTAAAAGTCAACCAGTCTCAAAGCAATAAAAAAGTGTTGGATTTTTCATGGTGTGGAACTCGTGTTACTGGAAGCTAAGTGTCCCTGTCAGTGACAATCATCCTCCACAGGAGAAGCTGAGGCTCCGGCCTAAAACGCAGACCCTTCTCCCAGATACCCCTAGACGAGTAAAACCAGCCGCAGAGAGAGGGGAGAAGGTGGGGGAAGACCGCTACATACACATTGACTTTTTCTGTTATTTTGTCCTATTTGTTGTCTGCTTCACAAAAAAAAAACATCTTCAAAGTTGTGGGCATGTTCTGTAAATTAAATGATGCAAATCCTCAAACAATCCATGTTAATTCCAGGTTGTGAGGCAACAAAACACGAAAAATGCCAAAGGGGTGAATTGCAAGGCACTGTATATCCCTGTATGTTGTGGTCGTTCAGGTGATTATCTAATAGTTTTTTTGAAAATATCAATGCTCCCCGGTGAAACCAATGCCTGTGGAAGAGAATTCCACATCCTAACCGCTCTTTCAGTAAAGAACCCTCTACGCAGTTTATGGTTAAACCTCTTTTCTTCTCATTTTAGTGAATGGCCTTGTGTCTTATGAAACTTTTCCACAAAAGGGAATTTAATACCTATTGTGGGGTCACCAGTACGATATTTGTACATTAAAATCATATCCCCTCTCAAGCATCTCCTCTCCAGAGAAAACAAGTTCAGTGCTCGTAACCTTTCCTCATAACTAAGGACCTCCAGTCCCTTTATTAGTTTTGTTTCCCTTCTCTGGACTCTCCAGTTCCAGCACATCCTTCCTGAGGACTGGTGCCCAGAATAGGACAGCATACTCCAGGTGCGGCCGGACCAGAGTCTTGTAGAGTGGGAGAATTATCGTTTTATCTCTGGAGTTAATCCCCTTTTAATGCATGCCAATATTCTGTTTGTTTTGCTTGCAGCTTGCAGCAGCTTAGCATTGCATGCCATTGCTGAGCCTGTCATCTACTAGTTCACCAAGGTCCTTTTCCATCCTAGATTCCCTCAGAGTTTCTCCCCCTAGTAAGTCAATTGCATTCATATTTTTGCAAACCAAATGCATTATTTTACATTGTTCTACATTAAACCTCATTTGCCATGTAGTTGCCCACCCCATTAATTTGTTTAAATCTTCTTGCAAGGTTTCCACATCCTGCGGAGAAGTTATTGCCCTGCTTAGATTAGTATCGTCTGCAAATACAGAGATTGAGCTGTTTATCTCATCCTCCAGGTCGGTTATGAATAAATTTAATAGGATTGGTCCCAGGACAGAACCCTGGGGGACCCCATTTTCCACCCCTGACCATTCCGAGTACTCCCCATTTATCACTACCCTCTGAACTCGCCCCTGTAGCCACTTTTCAATTCATGTACTCACCCTATGGTCCATACCAATGGACCTTACGTTGTACAGTAAACATTTATGGGAAACTGTATCAAATGCTTATGCAAAATCCAGATACACCATGTCTACGGGCCTTCCTTTATCTAGATGGCAGCTCACCTCCTCATTGAAGGTTAATAGATTCGTTTGGCAAGAATGATTCTTCATGAATCCATGCTGATTACTGCTAATGATACCGTTGTCAATACTAAAACCTTGTATATAGTCCCTTATCATCCCCTCCAAGAGCCTAATATCAATTGTATGCAAGCTAACTGGTAATTCCCAGGGATGTATCTTGGCCCTTTTTAAAATATTGGTGCTACATTGGCTTTTCTCCAATTAGCAGGTACCATTCCAGTTAGTAGACTGTTCGTAAAAATTAGGAACAATGGTCTGGCAATTACTTGACTGAGTTCCTTAAGGACCCTCAGGTGCACGCCATCTGGTCCCTGAACTCATTAACCACTTGCCGACCGCCGCACGCCGATGTACGTTGGCAGAATGGCACGGGCAGGCATATGGGCGTACAGGTACGTCCCTTTAAAATTGCCGCGCGCGTGCCAGCCGGAGTCACGCGATTGCGGTCGGCAAGAGCAGAACAGGGGAATACCTTTGTAAACAAGGCATTCCCCCATTCTGCCTAGTGACACTGTCACTGATGACCGTTCCCCGTGATTGAGAACGGTCATCAGTGATGTGTCACGTGTAGCCATGCCCCCTCACAGTAAAAATCACTCCCTAGGAAACACTTAACCCCTGCATCGCCACCTAGTGGTTAACCCCTTCACTGCCAGTGTCATTTTCACAGTAACCAGTGCATTTTTATAGCACTGATCGCTGTGAAAATGACAGTGGTCCCAAAATGGTGTCAAAAGTGTCCGATGTGTCCGCCATAATGTCGCAGTAACGATAAAAATCGCTGATCGCCGCCATAACTAGTAAAAAAATATATATTAATAAAAATGACAAAACAGTCCCCTATTTTGTAGAACTTTTGCACAAGCCAATCAATAAACGCTTATTGCGGGTTTTTTTTACCAAAAATATGTAGAAGAATACGTATCGGCCTAAACTGTGGGGAAAAATTTTTTTTATATATATTTTGGGGATATTTATTATAGCAAAAAGTAAAAATATTATTTTTTTTTCAAAATTGTCGCTCTATTTTTGGTCATAGCGCAAAAAATAAAAACCACACAGGTGATCAAATACCACCAAAAGAAAGCTCTATTTGTGGGAAAAATAGGACGCCAATTTTGTTTGGGAGCCACGTTGCACGACAACGCAATTGTCAGTTAAAGCGACGCAGTGCCGAATCACAAAAAGGGGCCTGGTCCTTTAGCTACAAAATTGTCTGGGGCTTAAGTGGTTAATGTTACGTTTTTCAACTCTATTTCTAATTCTGTCCTCTGTTAGCCATGAGGGTGCTTCCTGTGACGTGTCATGAGGATAAACATTGCAGTTTTGGTTACTGAAGTCCTCCGTTTCTCTCGGGAAAACTGAGAAGAATAAATTCAGTGCCTTCACCATCTCTCCATCCTTGGTAACCAGATTCCCTTCATCATTCTTTATAAGGCCAATATGATCTGACATTCCTTTCTTACTATTTATGTACTTAAAGAATTTCTTGGGATTTTTTATTTTACTCTCCTCCGCTATGTGCCTTTCATGTTCTAGCTTAGCTGCCCTGATTGCACCCTTACATTTCTTGTTGCATTCTTTGTAAAGTTGGAATGCTGATGATGAACCCTCAGCCTTGCATTTTTTGAAGGCCTTCTCCTTTGCTTCTATATGCATTTTTACGTTGGAGTTAAGCTTTCTCTTTCTGATTACTGCCCTCTGACCCTCGTATATATATATATATATATATATATATATATATATATATATACACACACACACACATACACACTACACGAGATATATATATATATTTATATATATATATATATATATTTATATATATTAATACATTGCCTGCACTGTATATATATTCTAAACTGACTGCACATTGTATATATATATATACTGTGGGGGGGTTAGCTCGGCAGCGGGTGTGTGTGATCCCCTGGATGGGCTCCCCACACAAAAACAGGCCCAGCAGACGGAGGTTGTGGTTTTCAAGATCAAAAAGGTGCGGTTTATTTCTCTATTTACAGTGACAAAAAAACACAGCAAAGCAAAAAGAAACATAAACAAAATAAACCCTGGTCAGCTTGACCTCTGACTAAACATGCAGGTTTCCTAACTAACAACTGGGATCAGCCTGGTGCTGTCCTAGTCCCTAAGTCCCTGGTTTAGTAAATGTCCAAACAAATAGCCACACAGGCTTTGTCTCACCGCACAGGGGTTCACTCTCCCTAGACAGTCCACACAGGTCTGGGTCCAGGCATGAGCAAACACCTAATGAAGCTGGGAGTTTTTATAGAGGCCTTAAACGAGCTGACAAGCTTCAGCTGGTCTCATCAACTCCCTGCCTGCACGACGCCCAGCCCTCTCCCTAGAGGTATGAATCATCCATGAGCCCACTAGCCTCAGCTGGGCTTCATCAACTCTCTCCCTAGTTGTATAAGTCGGCATAAAGCCTGAATCTGGGAGAAATATACCTACCCCCCTGGATGCAACCAGGTGACTTTACCTTCCTGCTGTCACATACCCCCCCCTCTTGTTTTAACCTTGGGGTTGGAACACCAGCAATCAGGCATTCATGTACTCGAGACAAAGCATCCACATTCCCCATTTGAACGCCAGGGCGATGCTTTACTGTGAAGTTGAATTCCTGTAGGGCCAGGAACCACCTATTCACTCTTCTATTTGTCTCCTTGTTTTGAGCCATCCACTTTAACGGAGCGTGATCCGTAACCATGTCAAAGTGCCTACCTAGCAGATAGTACCGAAGGGAATCTAGAGCCCACTTCACCGCTAAACACTCCTTTTCAACCGTGGCGTAATTTACCTCATGGGACTTCAACTTCCTGCTGAGGTAAATGACTGGGTGCTCTTCCCCGTTCCAGACCTGGGACAATACTGCTCCTAACCCCACATCTGACGCATCACTTTGTACGACAAAGTCTTTAGAGAAGTTGGGTGAGTACAACACTGGCTGGCTACATAAGGCTTGTTTCAAGAATTGGAATGCTGCCTCAGCCTCGGGGGTCCATTTAATCATGACCGACCCTTTCCCTTTCGTCAGGTTGGTTAGGGGCACAGCCTTAGAAGCAAAGTGGGGAATGAAGCGCCGATAATACCCCGCTATTCCCAGAAAGGCTCGTACCTGCTTCTTGCTGTTGGGACGTGGCCAGCTCTGGATGGCCTCGACTTTGTTGAGTTGGGGTTTTATTACTCCCCTCCCAATGGTGTACCCAAGATATTTGGCCTCCTCCTGCCCAATGGTACACTTCTTGGGGTTAGCCGTAAACCCCGCTTCCCGGATAGAGTCTAGGACTGCTTGCACTTTTGGCAGATGTGAGGCCCAATCTGTGCTATGGACAATTACGTCATCCAGGTAAGCCGCAGCATACTTCCGATGGGGCCTCAGTATCTGGTCCATTTTCCGCTGGAATGTGGCCGGCGCATTCTGTAACCCGAACGGCATTCTCTTATATTGGAACGCCCCGTCTGGGGTTACAAATGCGGTTTTCTCTTTGGCCGACTTGGCCAGGGGAATTTGCCAATACCCTTTTGTGAGGTCAAGAGTCGTCATGTATCGGGCTGTTCCCAGCCGGTCGATCAACTCATCTATACGTGGCATGGGGTAGGTGTCAAATTTTGTAACTTTGTTCAACTGACGAAAATCGTTACAAAATCGCCAGCTCCCATCCGGTTTAGGCACCAGCACAATGGGACTAGACCAATCACTTTGGGACTCCTCTATCACCCCTAAGTTCAGCATTTTCTGTACTTCCTCCCGTATTGCCTCCCGTCGGGCCTCTGGGATCCGATAGGGTTTTAACTTCACCCTTTCACCGGGCGGGGTAATAATATCATGCTCTACCCCAGATGTTTGTCCCGGCAGCTCAGAGAACACCTCCTTGTTGCGAAGCACAAACTCCTTAACCTCCTGTTGTTGGGGTTGTGACAAGGTGGCTGCTATTCCAACCTCCGGAATCACGCAACCAGTTTGAGCTGGTGACCAAGTTTCTGCGACTAGGGACTCTCTATCCCTCCAGGCTTTCAACAGATTAACGTGATAGATCTGTTCGGGCTTTCGCCTTCCTGGTTGTCTGACCTTGTAATTCACTTCGCTCACTTTTTCCATTATCTCGTAGGGGCCTTGCCATTTGGCAAGGAATTTACTTTCAACCGTAGGGACAAGTACCAATATCCTATCCCCCGGGGAAAAGGTACGGGTCTTGGCTCCACGGTTGTACACTCTCTGCTGTGCCAAATGTTCCTTCACGATGGGCATTACCTGTGCAATTCGAACTTGCATCAGGGCGACATGCTCAATCACACTCCTGTGGGGAGAACTCTCACTTTCCCAAGTTTCCTTGGCAATATCCAACAGCCCTCTTGGGTGTCTCCCATACAGTAACTCAAAGGGGGAGAATCCCGTAGAGGATTGGGGCACCTCCCTAATAGCAAACATCAAATAAGGAAGTAGACAGTCCCAATCCTTTCCATCTCTATCCACCACTTTCTTCAACATTTGTTTTAGGGTTTTGTTGAATCTTTCAACCAGCCCATCGGTTTGGGGGTGATACACAGATGTACGCAATTGCGTCACTTTGAACAATTTACACAGCTCTTTCATAACCCGGGACATAAAGGGTGTACCTTGGTCCGTAAGCAGTTCTTTACAAATACCCACCCGGCTAAAAACAAGAGATAGCTCTTTGGCTATGGTTTTGGCCGAGGTATTTCTGAGAGGGATCGCTTCTGGATAACGGGTGGCATAGTCCATTATAACCAATATGTACTGGTGCCCCCTAGCGGACTTGATTATAGGACCTACCAAATCCATTGCGATTCTCTCAAACGGGACCTCAATGATGGGTAGAGGGACCAGCGGGCTACGGAAATGTGGCATCGGGGCCGACCTCTGACACACAGGGCAGGAGGAACAATAATTTTCTATGTCCTTCATCACCCCAGGCCAATAGAATCTCTGTAATACCCTCTCTCGGGTTTTCTCTGTCCCCAGATGACCTCCAAGAAGGTGCCCATGGGCCAACTCCAACACCAACTTCCTGTAAGGTTTGGGCACCACAAGCTGCTCAACGGTTTCTTCTGCCCTTTTTGCCACCCGATACAGTAGGTCCTTCTCTACGCTGAAGTATGGGTAAGTGCAGGTATTATCTGGGTTCACTAACTCGCCATCTATTTCCACTACGTTTTCCCGTGCCTTTATTAGGGTGGGGTCTTTTAACTGTTCTGTGGCAAAATTTTCCCTGTGAACCTCAAGATCAGAAAACTCCACAGACGGTAGGTTTTCGTCTGAGGAGGTGGGCTCCTCTCCAGTTTCTTGAGTCTCCCCTGCCAATACTGACAAGGGAAATTCTGGAGAGTCCTCACCACTCTCAGAGGAGTTCTGGCTATCACATTCCTGGTACATAGGGGCACCAGTGGGGGGCTCAGGATCATCCCACAGTTCCCAGAACTTCGGAAAATCCCTTCCCACAATGGCATCATGCGGTAATTGAGATACTAACCCCACTGGATGAGAGAGGGTACCTTTGGGGGTCTCGAAACACACTGTAGTCACTGGATACTCTCGGGTGTCCCCATGCACACAAATAACAGCTACCTTGCTATTCCCAGAGACCTCTGTTTTAACTAATTCAGCCTTTATCAGGGTCACAAGGCTACCTGAATCCAGCAATACCACAACATTTCTACCATTAATACACATTTTGCATAAATGTTTCTCAGTTCCCCGAATGGCAGTGCATGCGACTGTCGCACACAGCGACTGACGTCGGTCCGTCAGAAAGTCACATTGCATGGGTTCCTCCACAACCGGGCAATTTGCTGCAATATGTCCCGCTTGCCGGCAGCGGTAGCAAACAATCCTTTTGGCTGCCTCTTGAGCCCCTGACTTCCCAGGCTGTTCTCGCCAAACTTTGGGTAGAGCTCCCACCCTCTCACTCTCTCCACCCTCACCCCTTGGAATCCTCTTATCCGCCCCTGGGGATGGTCTGGTCTTAGGGTGGAAAGTCCGAGAGTCTCTGGAAGAGGCCGTCAGGTTCTCTGTAGCCAAGTATTTCTCTACACGATCCACAAGACCACCGGCCGTCTCTGGGTCTCCATGGCTTACCCACTTTTGGATGGCAGTAGGAAGAGCTCTCAAAAACCGATCCATTACAACACGTTCCACAATCTCTGGTGCGGACAAAGTCTCTGGCTGTAGCCACTTCCTGCTCAGGTGAATGAGATCATACATTTGAGACCTGGGGGGTTTTCCAAGCTGGAAAGTCCAGTTATGCACACGCTGAGCCCGGACAGCCAGGGTGACACCCAGCCTTGCCAATATTTCAGCTTTTAGCATCACATAGTCTTTTGCTTGGTCAGGCTCTAGGTCATAGTAAGCCTTCTGCGATTCACCAGTTAACAGAGGAGCCACCAGTCCAGCCCACTGCTCCTCAGGCCACTTTTCCCTTTCAGCAGTCCTTTCAAATGTGGTCAAAAATACCTCTGGATCATCCTCTCCAGTCATTTTTGTCAATAAACGACTCACCCCAAAGGACGCGGTATTAGTGGGACGGCTTTCCTCACTGGTCTGCGGACGTTGCTGCATTACTGCTTCCATTTGTTGTAGTCTCTGCTCTTGCTTCTGTAACAGGTCTATGAAGCGGGCCTCAGATTGCTGCTGGGCTGCAAGGCTCTGTTGATGAGCTTGCTGCTGGGGTGCGAAGCTCTGTTGTTGAGCTGCAAGGCTCTTTTGCAAACCTGCATTTGTCTGCTGTTGATTGGCATTTGCTAGAGCCAGCTGTTTCAGTATCTCCTCCATGCTGGCTTAAAAAAAAAACTGCCACTGGTTCTCCACCAACTGTGGGGGGGTTAGCTCGGCAGCGGGTGTGTGTGATCCCCTGGATGGGCTCCCCACACAAAAACAGGCCCAGCAGACGGAGGTTGTGGTTTTCAAGATCAAAAAGGTGCGGTTTATTTCTCTATTTACAGTGACAAAAAAACACAGCAAAGCAAAAAGAAACATAAACAAAATAAACCCTGGTCAGCTTGACCTCTGACTAAACATGCAGGTTTCCTAACTAACAACTGGGATCAGCCTGGTGCTGTCCTAGTCCCTAAGTCCCTGGTTTAGTAAATGTCCAAACAAATAGCCACACAGGCTTTGTCTCACCGCACAGGGGTTCACTCTCCCTAGACAGTCCACACAGGTCTGGGTCCAGGCATGAGCAAACACCTAATGAAGCTGGGAGTTTTTATAGAGGCCTTAAACGAGCTGACAAGCTTCAGCTGGTCTCATCAACTCCCTGCCTGCACGACGCCCAGCCCTCTCCCTAGAGGTATGAATCATCCATGAGCCCACTAGCCTCAGCTGGGCTTCATCAACTCTCTCCCTAGTTGTATAAGTCGGCATAAAGCCTGAATCTGGGAGAAATATACCTACCCCCCTGGATGCAACCAGGTGACTTTACCTTCCTGCTGTCACAATATATATATATATATTTTATTTTTTTTATTTTTATTTATTTATATATATATATACTAAACTGCCTGCACGCCACTAACTAACCTGCCTAATCTAGCTCAAATTCTGTCAATCTCCCCACGTTATCACACTACATACGGCCGCCGCGCCGTGTAAGCAGCCTTATATAGTGTGAGCCGTGGATTTACCCCCCTGAGCCATGATTGGCCAAAGGCACCCTTTCAGTTTCAATGGCAGCGCCGCAAAGAGGAGGGGGAGAGGAGCGAGGCTTCGGGCGGCCGCATCGCTGGACCGAGGGACAGGTGAGTGTCTGTTTATTAAAAGTCAGCAGCTACACTTTTTGTAGCTGCTGACTTTTAATAAACTAAAAAAAGCCTGGAAATCCGCCTTAAGTAGTAACTCCATGTTCCTTTATTTTGGTAGAAACCTGTCCTTGTGAGTCCCAAGATGTCCGCTTGCCCCCTTCTCCGTGTATCGTTACTGTGGTGGAGTGCGGGGTGTAGCAAGATGGCGGCGACGGAACGTCACTTCCGTTACCAATTCCGACGGGTCACCATATCTGACGGAACACTGGCAACATTACAGGTCATCTGCATGTGTCAAGTACAGGGCCTGGAGTACCATTCCTTCGAGCATAGAAAAGCCATAGTAGGCAATGGATCCGGAAGAACCAATCTCCTAATCCCTAGTGGCATTCTTGTAAAGCTAGACATTTTTTTGTGCAGACTTCACAGACATAGCCATCATCTAATATACTAGCAAAAATAACTGAAGCCTTGCCTAGCTGGGAGGTGTTATGCCTGCGAGTACTTCCTGTCTTTTTTTTTTTTTTGCCAGTGTCCAATCACCTGAAGGTGGCAGCATATCCCCCTAAGGGATATGAAGATTTTCTGCCCTGGTACAACAATAATTCCATACACCTAGGACACTGGCAAAAACTGACGCATTCTAGGAGTGGGAGGGGTTAAACGTGGCTGGCTTGCCAGTGTCCATATCCTCCTGTAGGTGACTGTATTAACCCAATGGCCTCTGAATATTGAACATGGTAGTTCTTAACCACTTAAGGACAGAGCCTTGTTTTGAGATTTGGTGCTTACTGGTTTTAAAAAAAAAAAAAAACATTATTGTAATGACACCCCAATAACGAAAGGGGTTAAAGCTATTTAGGATATTCCATTCCCGAACACAAGTCAGCTACCAGACACTCCAACCAGCCGGATAAGACCGCATACGAATAATTCTCCCCCCCCCCCTAAACGAGACAAAGCTCTGTCTTGAAGGTCAAACAGGAAAGAGACTTTATTGCAAGCACATGGTAACTGATATCTCACTTCAAAACACTTCCCTCCCACCCTTGGGAAACAGGGTGGGTTAACCTGTCCAGTGACAATGGACACACAGGTCAGGTGTGTTCAAACTTCTCAGTAAACAGTCTTAGCAGGGGGGGGGTTGCTAGAGGAATCCCCCCCTTTCCTCACAGCAAGACACTTACACATCCCATAATAGTTGAGGCAGCCAACCACAATAGAACAATAGAATACAATCACACCTCACCCCATCACAGCAAATAGTACACAACAGTCAACATACTAAATTCAGTAGTGTTATGCAAGCATACACAGAGTGCCGTGAAGAGCCTGCTAACTAAACCCCTGTTTTTATCGCAGACTGTTGGAAAGGTTAATCTGGTTGGTCAGCTGCCTGGTTGTGTCCCCCCTTCTTTTCATGGTCCACGTTGAACACCTGTATGATGCTATATGAGCTGTCGGGCTATTAAACAACTGAGGTTTACCACTGGCTACACTCTGGAGGCTTAATTGAGCATTACGTAAGGCTGTTTGAGGTCCTCCGTCATAGGGGACCATCGCTGTTCGGTAAGCAGTAACTTCTACTGGTGGTGGTGAAAGTCACGAATTTAAGTCCAAGAAGATTTGAATCCTTTCCTTCTTCTTTTCTTCATTAATTTTGGATATCGCTTCACGGGTGTTTTTTTCATTATGGATTTTTGAATATGAACTTTGAGGGGTTTTTCCGTTCTACAGTATTTTTGGACAATAACTAATTTTTTATTCACAGTTAATTCTCTGTTAATTATCTGTTCACATAGATTATATATTGCTTTTCACTTAGCTTTTTATATGTTATCACTGTTGATATTTGGATTTTTTCAGTCACCCAGTGATGGGCTTATGTTCAAATTCATAAGTTAGCGCGACTATATATTTTTTCTTATTTGTATTCACTGATGATTGTTTTCAGACTAGTTGCTGCTTCTCCTTGTATATTTTTTTCTTTTTTCAGGCAATTCACTTGCTTGATTTTTACACTTTAAGCGCAGTTTCTTCTTATTTTTTCCAATTAACACACAATATATACAATGTATACAGCATTGAATCTGACTAGCACAGATCATACTGGGGTTCTCATTCACCCTGTGCCCCTATTAGAGACACAGGGTGATTTACACATAAGAGGCGTCAGGGGAGCTGGACTAGGAACCTCCAGAACTCTTCAGGGCAAGCTGAGCCGCACAAACCCCCGACCCAAAGTGACTCCTGTCACACATCTCCCCTTTCGGCAGGAGACTAATGCAGGAGGAGACCCCAGACGGGTTGACTCTGAAGTTAGTCAGTAGCTCCAGTCCCCCAATGCCGGTATCCACACAGTACCCCAAATAAATTGTCCCAAACAGAGCATTACTCACCCAGCCAACCTCTGCCTCTCTCAGAGAACATACCCGCCGCTGGGCAGAGTCCTGGACTGGCCATTCTCCCTGGAGTCCTTTCAGCCGCTGGAGAGAAGACAGGGTGACTATGCTCAGTCCGTCATGCTGTTAGGGATCTGGGCCAACTGCCAGCATCCCTGGGGTATACAAGTGGAGACTGAAGTCCACTACCTCAGGAATTCCCTCTTCTGTTAGTTGAGGGCAAAGGCCAGCAGCACTCTGCTCTGTTGCAAGCTCTTCTGCTGGGTTGCTGTGAGTGGAGACCGCAGTCCCATCCCCCAATATCAGCTCAAGCTGCAGTTGTGTGCAGAGGCCAGTAGCATTCTGCCCTGCTGCCAGTGATTCAGCTGGGAGTAAAAGCTTTACCACCTCAGCTTGTTGCTGGAGAGAGGGGCCAACTGCCCCGGCTCCCTCGAACTCCACAGTTGTTTCCGGTGCTGGGCAGAGGTTGGTAGCACTCTGCCCTGTTGCCAGCACTTCTGCTGGAAACCCCACACCATCTGTTCCAGCTAACTGTTGGGGAGGGAAAATGGCTGCTTCTCCTCCCTGATTCTCTGACCTCCACTGGGAGAGAGGAACCATCCCTTCTCACCTCGGGCCTCCAAAACTGCCATGGGTGTAGAGCAGGTGTCTGCAGTACTCTGTCCTGCTGCCAGTACTTGAGCAGGCGATGAATAATCCATAACATCCTCTGAACAGTCCATTAAGTCAATACATTCTGTAATCTGTGGCTGGGGAGATGAGCCAACTGCCCCGACTCTCGGGAACTCCACAGTTGTTGCCATTGCTGGGTAGAGTTTGGTAGCACTCTGCCCTGTTTCCAGCACTTCTGCTGGGGACTCCACATCATCCACTTCGGCTTTGGGGATGGCAATCTCCAGATTTTCCACTGCCGATTCTCTGACATGCTGCTGGACAAGTACATTCCTCCACCCAAGATCATCCCAAGCAGAAACAGGACCATCAAGGTCAGTTAGCACTTCAGCTTTGGGGATGGCAATCTCCAGATTTTCCACTGCCGATTCTTCAGCCAGGATTTCAGAGTTGTCAACTGGTATTTCCTGATAGTCCCAGGCAAAGGGAGCTCCACCCTGCTGCTGAGCAGATTCTAGTAGCTGTCTGTAGGCGATCTCCAGCTCCCATTCCTGAACGGCCAGAAACTCCAAATCTTCCTCTACCCAGTGCCCTTCCGAGACATTCAGTCGTCACTCTCTGTGCTCCATTATTTCCTCCAAATGCCACTCCCGATCACTCCCAAAGTCAGGGTCACTGGACAGCCTCCAATACAACAATCCCAGGCCATCATAGTCAAAGCCTTCCATGGGGCTGTCATCTGCTGACCACAGGCACTCTTACTCTTGGGCTACATACCAGTCTGTAGCTCTCGTCCAACCGCATCTCTGCCCGGATCAACCAGCTTAACTCAGCTGTCCACTCCTGCATCGGTTGTTCCCCCAATAACTGCATTCGTATATCATACTGCGACCAGTACCTTACATAGATGGAGGGGAGAACTTTTCCCTGGTGTTGTTGCTCGAGAGCTAGCGCTTTCTTCCAGAGTTCGCAGCGGATAGAATCAGACCATCCCAGCAGGACCTCCTCTGATAATGGTCCTCTATGATGTATCTGCATCTCTTGTAACCTCCTTCTGAATTCCTCTTCCATGGCGGCTGGTAACTGTACCTCTCCTTTCCTTTCAGTTGGTGCTGCTGTGATTTCTGCTGCTTCAGCACCTCTTTGCTGTAGCCAATTTGCATCCACAGCCGCTATAACTAGGTCTATGATCTCCGCTGGAGGGTTAGGACCATAATGTGCCAGTCTTATTTTAACAGCCCGATCAAAACTTGCCTCTTCGTGTGTCCTGTCTGTTACGCTGGGCCTTTCCGTTATGTTGGGTCTTTCGGCTCTATCCATTTCGACTACTTCTGTGATAATGTCCCTTTTCTTACGGTTGTTGGCTGGTTTGCCCCGGTTCTCCAGTAGGTCCTTGAGGGAAGAGAGCTTTAGCCGTTCATACTGTGCCTCCATTGTCCTGTGTCCTCTTGTAGCTGTCCTTATAGGCTGTGGGAATCATCCCGCTGCTTGCCACCAATGTAATGACACCCCAATAACGAAAAATAACTGAAGCCTTGCCTAGCTGGGAGGTGTTATGCCTGCGAGTACTTCCTGTCTTTTTTTTTTTTGCCAGTGTCCAATCACCTGAAGGTGGCAGCATATCCCCCTAAGGGATATGAAGATTTTCTGCCCTGGTACAACAATAATTCCATACACCTAGGACACTGGCAAAAACTGATGCATTCTAGGAGTGGGAGGGGTTAAACGTGGCTGGCTTGCCAGTGTCCATATCCTCCTATAGGTGACCGTATTAACCCAATGGCCTCTGAATATTGAACATGGTAGTTCTTAGCCACTTTAGGACAGAGCCTTGTTTTGAGATTTGGTGTTTACTGGTTTTAAAAAAAAGTTTTTTTTTTTACTAGAAAATTACTTTGAACCCCCAAACATTATTGTAATGACACCCCATACGAATAATTCCCCCCCCCCCCAAACGAGACAAAGCTCTGTCTTGAAGGTCAAACAGGAAAGAGACTTAATTGCAAGCACATGGTAACCAATATTTCATTTCAAAACACTTCCCTCCCACCCTTGGGAAACAGGGCGGGTTAACCTGTCCAATGACAATGGACACACAGGTCAGGTGTGTTCAAACTTCTCAGCAAACAGTCTTAGCGGGGGGGGTTGCTGGAGGAATCCCCCCCCCCCTTTCCTCACAGCAAGACACTTACACATCCCTTAATAGTTGAGGCAGCCGACCACAATAGCACAATAGAATACAGTCACACCCCACCCCATCACAGAAAATAGTACACAACAGCCAACACACAATATATACAATGTATACGGCATTGAATCTGACTAGCACAGATCAGACTGGGGTTGTCATTCACCCTGTACCCCTATTAGAGACACAGGGTGATCTACACATAAGAGGCGTCAGGGGAGCTGGGCAAGGAACCTCCAGAACTCTTCAGGGCAAGCTGAGCCGCACAAACCCCCGTCCCAAAGTGACTCCTGTCACAATTATATATTTTTTTCTAACACCCTAGAGAATAAAATGGCGGTTGTTGCAATACTTTCTGTCACACCGTATTAGCGCTGCGGTCTTACAAGCGCATTTTTGGGGAAAAAATACCCTGTTTTGAATTAAAAAATAAGACAACATTAAAGTAAGCCCAATTTATTTTTATATTGTGAAAGATGTTACACAGAGTAAATTGATACCCTACATGTAATGCTTCAAAATTGCGCCTGCTCGTGGAATAGCGACAAATCTTTACCTTTAAAAATATCCATAGGCGATGTTTAAAAAAATTCTACAGGTTGCATGTTTTGAGTTACAGAGGAGGTCTGGGGCTAGAATTATTGCTCTAACAATCACGTTGATACCTCACATGTGGTTTGAACACCATTTTCATATGCGGGCGCTACTCGCGTATGCGTTCGCTTCTGTGCGTGAGCTCCTCAGGGTGCGTTAAAAAATATATACTGTATATTTTTTATAAATTTTACTTTATTTTTACAATAAATAAAATAAAATAAATTGTGTCACTTTTATTCATATTTCAAGGAATGTAAACATCCCTTGTAATAGAAAAAAAGCATGACAGGTCCTCTTAAATATAAGATCTGGTGTCAAAAAGACCTCAGATCTCATATTTGCACAAAAATTCAATAAAGAAAAAAAGTCATTTGAAAAAATAAAAAGTCCCTTTAAGAGCTATGGGCGGAAGAGACGTTTTGACATTGCTTCTGCCCTGCAATGGTATGGAGCTGGGTGGGGGCCATCTTCCACTCACTCAGCTCCATATCACACGGGAACGGATGTGATCGCCTCCGCCGCTGGCTCTGGTAAGCGGCGGAGGGCACTGGAGTGTGGCGGGAGGGGCCCCCCTCTCCTGCCACCGATAAAAGTGATCTCGCTGTGAATCCGCTGCAGAGACCACTTTTATCTGAAAGCTGACCGCCCGCTCTTGAAGGGGATACTGAGGTTATGGTAGCTAGCTGCTGCCATAACAACGATATTCCTCTTCAAACAGCGAAGTATAACGACGGCGGCGGTCGGCAAGTGGTTAAAGCAGAACTTGACTCCACAAATGAAGTATAGCTTTCTTAGATTGCAAGCTCTAACAAGTAGGGCCTTCTGATTCCTACTGTATTTGTACTGTCTGCCCTTATGTTGTAAATCACTGAGTAAACTATTGGCGCCACAAAATTGACATCGGTAATTTTTTTTATCGCATGGGCTGCAGGCCCTCATTCACAGAATGGATAGGGAGCAGCGCTTCCGTGTCATCAGGGACCAGGCTGCCCGAATCTAGAAAAGGCAGCCAGCTGCAGAGGGCCAATATGACAGTGTGGGACATTGGCCCAGACAGCTAGAAATAAAAGAACTCAACTTTGAGGACCTGTGGGTGTAAGTAAGCCATCTAGTCCAGGTAGTGAAAAAGATGTATTCCATAACCACTTAAGGACCGCCTCACGCCTATATACGTCGGCAGAATGGCACGGCTGGGCACATCCACGTACAGGTACGTTGCCCTTTAAGAGCCCAGCCGTGGGTCAAGCTCGCAACCCGGTCCTGTGCTCCGTGAAAGCGCCCCGTGGGACCCGCGGACCGATCGCCGCCGGTGTCCCGCGATCGGGTCACAGAGCTGAAGAACGGGGAGAGGTAAGTGTAAACAAACCTCTCCCCGTGCTTCCTAGTGAGCCTGTCACTGATCGTCTGTTCCCTGTCATAGGGAACGACGATCAGTGATGTCACACGCCAAGCCACGCCCCCCTACAGTAAGAAACACACATTAGGTCACACTTAACCCCTTCAGCGCCCCCTACAGGTTAACCCCTTTACTGCCAGTGTAATTTTCACAGTAATCAGTGCATTTTTATAGCACTGATCGCTGTAAAAATGACAATTGTCCCAAAATATTGTCAAAAGTTTCCGATGTATCCGCCATAATGTCGCAGTCATGATAAAAATCGCTGATTGCCGCCATTACTAGTAAAAAAAAAAAATTATTAATAAAAATGTCATAAAACGATCCCCTATTTTGTAGACGCTATAACTTTTGCGCAAACCAATCAATATACGCTTATTGCGATTTTTTTTACTAAAAATATGTAGAAGGATACGTATTGGCTTAAACTGAGGAAAAATGTTTTATTTTATATATTTTTGGGGGATATTTATTATAGCAAAAAGTTAAAAATATTGAATTATTTTCAATATTGTCGCTCTATTTTTGTTTATAGCGCAAAAAATAAAAACCGCAGAGGTGATCAAATACCACCAAAAGAAAGCTCTTTTTGTGGGGAAAAAGGACGCCAATTTTGTTTGGGAGCCACGTCGCACAATCGCGCAATTGTCAGTTAAAGCGACGCAGTGCCGAATCGCAAAAAGGGGCCTGGTTCTTTAGCTGCAAAATGGTGAGGAGCTGAAGTGGTTAAACAAGCTGAATTGATTGGAGAGTGATTTGTACAAAAGGCCTATCACCATGGATTTATTGAACAAAAAATAAAAGATGTAACCCTTCTGGATAGAGAAAAACGAATCCAGGACTCAATTAAAAATAATGAACATCGAGTGAGAGGGGGAGGAGCTGCTGGTCAAGATGGCTGCTTCGTGAGGTGGACATGCCGCTGCAACAGGAGCGTGAATAGGGTAAACTGGATGGCTGGATACTTGACGCTGACAAGCTGATATGGAGCGATAATTCTGCCTCGCTTTGCCTGCACTTGCAATCTTGTTTAAAACGCTTTACATACCATTTCATCATCTTACCGTGCCCCATCGAGTCTCACCGCATCCCATTGTGCTGTCTGGCGCTCTATCTGGTGTGTCGTCTCTTTCCGGTTTTCAAGGAAGGACCCGGACCGCAGGGCTGTAAGCGCCAGCAAGGCTGAGCTGAGCTGTGAAAGCGGAAGAGGAGCCGAACCATACCGAGGAAGTAGAGAATGGGTCGGTGTGCCTGCGTCTGCATGTTCACTGGAGCCGCTAGACATTAGCATCGGACCCCCTCTCGGACCCCCTGGAGGACCCCGGTAATAAACGGTGGGCGATCGCAACCCCTCGGGGAGGCCGGGGGAGCCACGGACAAGTCCGCGGTGGGCGGGCAGAGGCACACATTGAGCAGGAGACTGCAAAAACACAGGAAGAAAGCTTGGAAACCCAGCAACGGTCGGTGAGTCGGAGGTCATAGACCTTGACGGTGAATATAAATATAATTATATTATATTAATTACATAAGTACAAAGCTCAGACAAGCAAAAAATAAAAAAAGAGACTGTAATGGAATATTGATATCTATACCTGTTTCTATATCCCCTATATATAGACATTTGTATTTGCCTAGAGATGCAAAGAGGCTATGTAGAGACTACAGATTAAAGGGGGAGAGAAACGAAAGCCTAGAACTGCCAAGATAGATATATATGGCAAATTTATAAAATAAATATTTTCTATTCATCCAGGTTTTTTTGGGGTTTTTTTTTGCACGGCAGTAAAATGAGACGGCAAAATAGCTGAAGCTAATCAAACAAAATCGAGGTGGAATATTACAATATATATACAGCAAATGAAACAAAAATTTCTATATATAATGTTATATGCGAGAAGCTATATTTACAAGGATTAAAGATTTTATAAACAGCAAAAAATATATATACATATGTTTAGACACCCATACTCATCCAAGAGTATCCTATAAAATAAAAAAGACTAAGATAGCAAACTACCAGCAGGTAATTGAAACCTAACTGAAAGGGAACACGGCGCTAAATTTTTTATTTTTTATTTAATTTATTTTTGTTGTCTCAGGAATACCGTTTCAATCAATTGAATTATAAACTGAACTAGAAACCATAAATTGATCAATAAAATTAAGGGTATAGTAAAATCCTTAACGTGATTCAAGAAAAGAAATACCTTTGTTACTGCCCCTTTTTATTTTTTCCACACCTGTTCCATACCTGTTTTTTTTATTTATTTTTCATTTTATCCTTTCCTTTCCTATATTTTCCTTCTTGAAAGATACAAAACTTTCACAGGACTGGACATTAAAAGAATTAGGGCAAGAGAAATAAAGGGAAATAACATTTTTATTTTTTTGGGATACTTTAACCGTTTTCTATCTCAATAAAAACAACCGGAGGGACTTAATGGAAACTGAGGAAAGCTTGGCTCTCCCTCCCCCCCCCCCCCCTCCTAAAATATGGCACCTAAGAAGGGTAATAGAACACCGCAGTCTCAAAAAAACAAAAAAGACAAGAAAGAGGATATAAAGAAAAAAAAACAGCACAGGGGCTCAAACATCTCAAACTCAAACAACAGACATTAAAGAGTTCGTTCAATAACTACAATCATCACAAACATCACAAATATCACAAACATCACAGGAATTGTTGAACACGGCGGAATCAACCACAAATTTAGGAACATCTGGAAGAGATTAATCACCCTAGGAATAGTTCACCAATAGATATAACAGATACAAATAGATTGACTGCACAACAGGAGGAGAGAGAAACATGGGAAATGCAAACATACATTCGATCTCTCCCTACCAGGGGGATATGGATCAATATGTACACCAATTGGAAACATCATACAAAACGGAAATACAGGAACTCAAAACATGTATGCAAGATACTAAAGAGAAAATAAGTTCAATGGACATAAGAATAACAAATATGGAACAAAAATTAAAACAAACAGAGGAAAGATTAAAAGAACAGGAAAAACAATTAAAATGGAACAAAAATGCCCTTGATGAGCAAGAAAACAGAAACAGGAGAAATAACATACGAATCAGAGGTCTATCGAAAAATGTGAGCTCAATAGTTTTGTCAGATACACTGCAAAATATATTCAATGAATTACTACAGGACCCAACTGAAACAAAAATTGATAGAGCTCACAGAGTAATGGGACCGAGAAGAACAGACACAAGTAGACCAAGAGACGTGATATGCAGGATGCATTATGCTCAAAGGACAAAATCATGATAGCCGCACGTCAAAAAAAGAACATACAATACGAAGGAACACAACTGATGTTTTTCCAGGACTTATCTAAATACACACTTGACAGGAGGAGAGCATTAAAGCCTCTCCTGGAACAACTCATTAAGAAGAACGTCCAGTACAGATGGAAATTTCCATTTCAGTTACAGGTTCAACACGAAGGAAAGACAACGTCTTTCAGGGAACTGGAGGACCTGCCGGAATTTCTGGGGACTCTCCGACTCCAGGAAATAGAATTGCCAGACTGGCCCAGGATGGACATGGGAATATTTAGAAAACCATAAAGGGAATTGGGTGCTGGGGACATGGCGGGGGTTGGGGGGGTGGGGGGTAGGGGGTGAGATACAGAGGTGAGCACTAGTCATTTATCACATAGTAATCGAACACACCACGATACAAAATTAGTTATAACACTATTAAGAATCACATCTATATATGTTCATCACATCCACACTGGAATAAAACACGAACACATAGAATGCCATGGACACTTATGATTTTTCTTCCTTTTTTTTTTTCTCGCCCGTAATTTTGACTCACTTGCATTTTTAACTCCTTGTAATACACATAGAATGGAACACAATGAAATATAAATAAAAAACACAGTTTGCTTTAACATTATGGGGATCTCCCTTTTTTTTTTTTCTCCTTGGTCTTCAGCCCCCTCCAACCCCCCCTCCCCCATGGCTGCCGCCCTCCTCCCGCCCTCATTCCCCAGTATGAGACCCATACCCTTCCTCCCCCTCCAACCATTTTTGCAATGGCGATACATTTTTAGATATGGGAGGGGAAAGGAAGAAAACAAACACGAGAGGAAGGGAGGGGATGGGGGAGAGGAGAGAAGAGAAAGATTTTTTTTTCTCTCTCCCCTCTCTCTCCTTTTTTCTTTGAATGGCAATACAGGGGTTACTAATATTTCCGAATTATTGGTAATGATTAAGTATACAAAAAATGTGTAATCGATGGAAATACAAAATAACAATATTAACAAGAAAACCGTCCAACAAATGATTTAAAAGGACTTGTGAATGCGGCGTGAACACTCTCGTAGAGTGGCAGATCGGGAACAGCAGCCCTCATTCATCCCCCAGATAGGAATATTACATTTTGTAAGACAGACTTATAAAGTCAATTTAGTAGTGAGTAGTATAGGGCGAGGTGTGTGTCTGGTGAGTGTTTAGTGAGCGAGTGTAACCAAGGGGTCGTTTTTTTTTTCTTCTCCCCCTCCTCTTTTTCTCTCCCTTTTTTCTTGCGCTTACTCTTCTTCCCTCTATTTTTCATCTGTAATCAGGTTCCCCCCCCCATTCTACTCTTATGGGAGGGGTAAATTCTGCTCTTTCAATGCAAGAGGCCTTAAAAAGATCTCAAATTTTAAATTAATTTCACAAACAAAATATCGAAATTATTTTGTTTCAAGAAACACACTTTTGTTCAAATCACATACCTAAAATCAGTAATAGAAATTACACTACTTGGATTCACGATACATTCTCTTATTCTAAATCGAAGGGAGTTTCCATTGCATTCCACAAAAACATACCTCACCAAATAGTACAAAGATGGAAAGGTAAAGATGGCAGATCCTTGATAATAAAGGTTATGATATATGGAAAAATGTTTACAATCATAAACTTATACTTACCAAACTATGAACAAATTAAAAGCGGAATAAAATCTCTAGTGGATGCAATGGAAAAAGCAGAAGGAACAGTAATTATGGGCGGAGACTTTAACTTTATAACGTCCACCCTTATAAGAAAAATAGTCAACTAAAAGAATTTAAATACCTACTGGGAAGACATCAAATAATAGACATATGGAGTGCCCAACATAAAACGGAAAAAAAATTACACATATTATTTAAATATACATAATTCATATCATAGAATAGATAATTTTTTTCATCAATCAACCCGGTCTAATGATGGCTCCCTCAACAAATATAGGCAACTTTTCCTGGTCAGATCATGCACCGATATATTTGGAACTTAGGATAACTGAATACAAAAACCAACAGGGACAAGGAGACTGAATGATAATTTAATAAAAAATAAAGACTGTATAAATGACATACGACAAGTAATAAGAGAATTCTTGTTAAATCATGAAAATGACGAGACCTCAATTCCCATACAATGGGAAACACTTAAATGTGTACTGAGGGGAATGTTCATCAAGCACGGTTCTAGGCTGAAAAAGGAAAAAGACTAGAAACAATCAGAATTAATGAAGGAAATTACAGGACTAGAAAATAAACACAAACAGAGCCTTAAAATGGGAGACAAAATAGCGTTGAAGGAAAAACGAATGCAGCTACAATACTTGCTTGATGAGGATTCCCTCGGAATGAGGGACAAGAACAAAATACAATGGTGCCAACAAGGCAACAAAACAGGGAAATTGCTAGCCAGATCATTAAAAAATCAAAACCCTATGACTCCTATAGTTAAAATTAAAAAAACAAACGGGGAACTAGTCTATGACCCAACAGAAATATCTAAAACTTTCCATATGTATTATTCTAAGCTATATAATCTAAACACTCAACAGGAAAATAAAGAAAAAGAGAAGAAGAAAAAGGAGATTCATAAATATATACAAGATACAGCTTTACCGGTATTTTCAAGAGAAATAACTGAAGAACTGGAAAAAGAAATCTCACTCGAAGAAATCCAACAAGCTATTTCTGAACTGGTCCCGGGCAAAAGCCCTGGACCAGACGGGTACACTCCTAGATTTTATAAATCTTTTCAAGAGATATTAATACCCATTCTTAAAAAAACATACAATTCTATAACCAGAACACAAATATTTACAGCACAAAGTATGGAAGCCCACATAGCATTAATACCAAAACCCGATAAAGATCACACATTGTGTAATAACTACCGACCCATTTCTCTGACAAACATCGATATTAGACTATATTCAAAGATTATTTCTAATAGATTGACACCCATATTACCAGGGTACATAAGTCCAGAACAAACTGGATTTACGAAGGGTCGAGAAACAAGGGACAACATTATAAAAACTTGTATACTGGTAGAACAGGCTCAGAGAACTGCCATCCCAACATGCCTATTATCTAAGCGTTTGATAGAGTGGGGTGGCAGTTCTTGGAGGAAACATTAGTTCAGATAGGAATGGGCCCAAAAATGCTCAGTAGGATTGTTGCATTGTATTCTAACTCGCGAGCTAAAATTAGAACAAATAGTATATTATCAGAATATGTAGAAATTTCTAACGGAACCAGACAGGGCTGTCCACTTTCTCCTTTATTATATATACTACTTATGGAACACCTTATACAAGCAATAGGGAAAAATAAAGATATACAAGGAATTAATATTAAGGACAAAGAATACAAAACAGCAGTTTACGCGGACGATTTATTAATATACGTGACTAACCCCATTATAACATTACCCAACTTAATAAAATAATTTAAAAGATTCGGGGAAGTGAGTAACTTTATAGTCAATTATGATAAATCCGAAATGTTAAACGTATCACTTAAACAAAAAACGCAAATTTTACTGCAAAAAGACTTCCCATTTAAATGGCAAAAAGAAGCAATTAAGTATTTGGGAATTTTCATCCCGAGAGACTTGAACAAACTACAAGAATTGAATCACAATGCGATAATCCGAAAAGTAATACAATTATTACAAAAATACGGAAAAATAACATATTCATGGATGGGAAGAATAAATATAGTAAAAATGGACATACTACCAAAATTGCTATATAAAACAATGACTGAACTAAGAAAAGCAATAGGAAGTTTCATTTGGGACCAGAAATCACCACAAATAAAACAAGAAATCTTAATTAGAAATAATAAAAATGGGGGATTAACATTACCCGATTTTTTAAAATACTCACAAGCAGCCTCCCTGACCAGGATTATAGACTGGTACCACAACACGGATGAGAAACAATGGGTCAAATTAGAAGAAGACATTATAGGAATCCAACTTAAAGCACTCCCCTGGATAAAACCCCATTTAAGACCCGGAAATAATAAATTAACAACCTTCGCAAGAATCACATTAAAAATCTGGGACGCGGAATTAAAAAAGGAGAATCCATCCACTATGATGGGTCCAATGACCCCATTATTCTCTAATCCAGAATTCCCGCCAGCTTTAGCAACCACAAAATACTTAAAATGGAATATATGGCAAAACGCAAGGGTGGCCCAGATCCTAGTTGAAGGGAAAATGCCAAATATGCAAGACTTGGGATTGGAATACAAAAATAAATGGCTACTTTACCACCAATTAAACACATATATTGCAACGAATATAGACCAGTCTTTAATAAATAGACCAAAAACCAAA
This sequence comes from Rana muscosa, assembly GCA_029206835.1. Taxonomy (NCBI): domain Eukaryota; kingdom Metazoa; phylum Chordata; class Amphibia; order Anura; family Ranidae; genus Rana; species Rana muscosa. The sequence goes on from CM055127.1 coordinate 42,688,829, forward strand.
TATTAACAATTATTAGTAGAAGAACAAAAACCAACTATAAAACTATCTAAAATATATGGTCTATTACTCCCTTTAGGACCCCTTAGAGAGTTAACAGGAATGAAGAACTGGGAACAGGAGATAGGGAGATTAATATCAGAGACATGAATGGGAGAAAATATTTGCTATAATTCATAAAACATCCCTGGCAATTAAATATCAAGAAAGGAATTATAAAATAGCAATGAGATGGTATCGGAGCCCAGTAGCACTAAATAAAATAAATAGCGAGCAGACAGATATGTGCTGGAGATGTAAGATAGAAAAGGGGACCATGGACCACATTTGGTATGGATGTCCTAAGGTGAGGAATTTCTGGAATAATGTTCACGATATATATCAGAAAGTGTCGGGAATAGAGAGGAACATAAACATAGATACCTCATTGTTTTCTATGATGCCAGAATCATTAATGAGCATCAAGAATGATATTTTTCACCATATGACCTCAGCAGCTAGAACAATAATCGTCCGTAACTGGAGAGAAAATAAAAGTCCAAATATAGGAGATTGGGTATGTGAGATGAACGAAATACAATATATGGAAAGACAGATAAGAGAAGAAGGATACACAGAAACCAAAATGCCAGCAATATGGTTAAAATAGGATGAATTTCGGTCCTCAAACAGAATGAAGGGATATGTATAAAAGAAAATAATAATGAGTAAATGAAGGAGAGTGGGTGACAGAGCAAGGGGGAGAAATAGGAGTATCCTCCCTCCCCTTATTTTTAATTCTAAAAACGTTTTTTCTTTTTTCTTCTTTCTCTTCTTTTTTTCCCCCTCACCTGGTTGAATGGACGTATGGAAGGTGGAATGAAAGGTGTGTAAGATAGAAATACATATATGTAGGAGAATGCCTTTAGGCACTCTTTTTTTTTATGTTAGAGAAGAAAATAGATACTGACTAAGAACTTGTAAAATTTGTTTACTGTAAAACGAGAATGAATTAATACCTATTGACAAGAATCTTGTAAAAACGTAAAACTGACTGTATCTAAGAAAATGTTCAACAATAAAAAGAAATTGAAAACAAAATAATGAACATAAAAATATTGTTCCATTGGTTATGGATTATAATATCCAACATAAGCAGATAGAGAGAATATGTAAAAAATACTGGAGCATTATAAAAGCTGATCGACATCTTGGCACTATTTTGCCTGAGAAGCCCAAATTCACATACCGAAGAGCTCCGACTCTCAGAGATCGCATTGCAAAAAATGTACTGTAGAGTACTGTACAGTAACCGGGAAAGAATATTTTATTGAAGATTTCATATCATGTAGGACTGAAGGGGTTGTCTACCTTTTAGAATGTCAATGTCGGATTCAATATATTGGAAGAACCAAAAGAGAACTATGGAAGAGACTGAGAGAACATACACAAAATATAAAAAATGGATTTACTAAACATAGTCTATCAAGACATTATGCTCAGTATCATAATAGAGACCCTTCCTCCTTATTGGTGTGGAGGGGATAGAAAAATATAAACTCCATTGGAGGGGGGACAACAAAATTATTAGATTGAGCCAGTCAGAATCTCACTGGATACATGAGTTACTTACTTTAGCACCACTAGGACATAATGTGGAGTTTGATTTAAATTGCTTTATATCCAACTTTTGATTTATTTTCTTTATCTCTGTAAATCTTTATCATGTTTGCCTTTTCATAATTATCCACTAGATGTCACTACTGATCCTGAGATTTTAGATGGGTGTTGTATTATATATGTCCACTAGATGGAGTATTTTTCGTATTAGGAGAGATCTATAAAAGAATGTTAGTATGTCTAAGATGAATTGTCTTACAATACAGTGGAACCTCGGATTACGAGCATAATCCGTTCCAGGAGAATGCTCGTAATCCAAAGTACTCGCATATCAAAGCGAGTTTCCCCATTGAAGTCAATGGAAACAAAAATAATTTGTTCCGCATTGACTTCAATGGCATGCAATACCGCATGCGGCCAGAAGGGCGGGGTGGCGCAGAGCCTCGGAAACGGCCAAAAAGGCTAGAGGACACCTCAGCTGACCTCGGAAAGACTTTGTTCCCGAGATTTGCTGAGATCAACAGAGCTGTCCTCGGGACTCTCCATGCATTTCCGAACGTCGCTGATCGGCGATGTTCGGCTCGGCTTTGGCGCCCCCCCACCTCAGGCCAAACGCGGTACTGCACACCGCTTTGGCCTGAATCGTGCTTGTTTTGCGAGACAACACTCGCAAACCGAGTTACGATTTTTAAAAATACAGTGCTCGTATTGCGTTACGCAATCCGAGGTTCCACTGTATATGTGAGGATTTTATTCTATATGTATATTGTTTTTACTAAGAATTTGAGACGAATACAAGCTTTGATAGAATATTACTGTTACCATGACAGCGGACTTCGCTATTTAAACCGGCCTCGTACACCCGACTCCATACCCTTTGATGAAGTCACGTGTTCAGTAACGCAACGCGTCAGTGAGGAGCTGGGTGATGTCACTTCTGGTCGTGGCCGAGACCGGAGTTTACCATGTTTGCCAACCTCTATTGTGCAATCTTAAACTGGGAGTTACTATTTGTTTTTTAAATACATTTTTCTGGAATACTACACCATGGAGCCCCCCTTCTTTCATTACATGTAATCTGTATTGGATGAGCCGGGAGATTGATTCTTTGGTCGGTGTCGTTTTGCCTCGGATTTTCTGGAAACCAATTGATTCCACAATCAGTACTCCATCTACAGAGAGGCTTGTTTTGACCTGTTTGAGGTGAGAGGCTGGGGCAAACCATTAGTGCACATCGGATGGTGGAAATTAACTGGATTTTTTGCACTCGCACTTTATCTGATTGACTGTTTTTTTAATTTATGATTGGACACCATTTTTTTTATATATATTCCCTTTTGGCGCATTTTGCACTTTCTTGAAGGAATTTTTTGCACATCTCTATGAAAATTTGATATTATTGATGCCACTGTTATTTGCACTTTTTTGTGAAGATTGAACACGATTCTGCACTTTATTTCTTTTTATGTAAATTATACATTAGTTATGTAGTTTGTTGCTATTGCCGTTTGTGTCCATCGCATTTTTTTATGAAGAACACCTGTACGTAGAGCTAAAGAAAGCAATATATTGGCAATTTTTTGTTCCCAGTCACCAACTCAAAATTAACCACTTCCTTCCCCGCCCATAGACATATAATGTCTGCAGGAGGGCTCTCCCATCCTGGGCAGGCAACATATGACGTCCTGGGCTTCCCGGCCGTCTAGGGGGCGCGCCCGCCGCGTCACTCGGGAGCAGATGTCCGCCGGGCACCCACAATTGCCGATAACAGCAGAGACATGGATCTGTGTGTGTAAACACACAGATCTACGTCCTGTCAGAGGAGAGGAGATGGTGTGTTCCCAGTACAGAGGAACACTGATAGGTGTCCTCCCCTTGTGAGTCCCCGAGTTAGAATCACTCCCTAGGCAACACATTTAACCCCTTGATCACCCCCTAGTGTTAACCCCTTCCCTGACAGTGACATTTACACAGTAATCAGTGCATTTTCATAGCACTGATTGCTGTATAAATGTGAATGGTCCCTGTGACAGGGGGGTCACTTTGGACACAGGGTGAGCCAGGAAACCATGGACATTAAGAATATGGCTTGGATTGCTTGAAATTGAAATAGTAATATTAGTCCACAATATGTACTGGTTGTTTTATCCTGAACTCAACAGGTTAATTGAGAGATGTGTTACCTGCCTGTTGTGATGTAAATGAATCTAGAAGGGCTTCTGAAGACCCTTTCAGTGTGAATAGGGATAATTAACTCTATACTTGTGTGTATTATACTCAGACAGACAGGCTACAAATCCTTTCATTGTGAGATGTGTATTGAAGGTCCTTAGGTTTCTATTGTGTAAAGTCTTTTGATTGGGAGACAAAAGCTAGCCTAACAGGTCATGCATAGTCATTTAGTCATTTAAACTAAAAGGGGATTAGAACCTGTTGTCTCCTAACAGACGTCAAAATAATGTGTATTGGGTCTTGTTATGTTGTGGGTGGAGCCCGACCATTGTTCATTTTAGGTTAATGCAGTATTGGATGTGTATAAAAGTTACAATGTTTTTTCAATAAAGTGAGTCTATCCTGAAAAGATACAGAGTGTGTCTCGTACTTTTGGAAGGATTAATTCCTATGGGAAGGGGTCGCCTGACTGTGGAGGATCGACAGTGAATTTGTGTCCAGGAGAGGGAAGATCTAAACGGCGTTACCCCCTTTCGTATTTGGGGTGTCGTTACAGTCCCAAAATAGTGTCCAAGGTGTCTGAAATGTCTGCTGCAATGTCAGTCATGATAAAACATTTTTAAAAAGCAGATCGCCGCCATTACTAGTAAAAAAATAAAAAATATGCCATAAACCTATCCCCTATTTTGTAGACACTATAACTTTTGCGCAAACCAATATACACAATATGCGATTTTTACCAAAAATATGTAGAATACATATCGGCCTAAACCGAGGAATTTTTATTTATTTTTAAATTGGGATATTTATTATAGCAAAAAAGTAAAAAAAATTTTTTTCAAACTTGTCACTCTTCGTTTATAGCGCAAAAAATAAAAAACGCAGAGGTGATCAAATACCATCAAAAGCAAGCTCTATTTGTGGGGGAAAAAAAGATAAAAATGTCATTTGGGAAGGGGGGCGTGGCTTGGACATGGCGGAGTAGGAGACACGCTGCATTAGATCTCCAGGGACCTCCGTGCTAACCCTGACGAATAGCTGTGGATAGAAGGCTAATATCACGGCATGAACAGTGGCCGCAAATATAGGACTATGAAAAGACAACAACTTGGTGGTGGGACTTTGAAAGTAACTACAAACAGAAAAGAGTATATATAAAAGTATTGGTAATAAGCAAAAGCTGCGCTAAACATGATCAGATATGGCAATACTACCATATATCAACATAGGGACAGTGAAGAATTTATGAAATAAAATTTGCCACATATATGTGGAAATAAATGAATCACTGAAACTTATTACATATAACTGTGAATGTGATAAATAAGCAAGTGACACTAAATAATTGAAATCCAAATAATCAAACAAAGTAAATGTAGCGGGTATACACTTTTCTGTGTATTTAAAACTGGCAGAGACACCAGTGATGTGCAGTTCCCTGCAGCCCAGCGGGTGGCGCTGTCACCTTGGGCTGGGGTTGAACCATTTCTGTGTGCCGGGCTCCCTTTTTGTCCTCCCTCGGCAGCAGTATGGTGGGGCGGGGAACCCGCCGTGCTTGCTGGGAGAGGGTATAAAGGGCCGGCCACCTTTGTCACGGGGTCGAGTCCCGGGCACCTTCAGCCTGTGGGCGGTGGTTCGTGTCGGTCCTCTAGGCGGCCTAGGCCTAGAGGACGTTCGGAGGTCGTGTTCCATCCCAGGCACCTTTAGCCTGGGGTGAGGTACTCTGATGGAGGTCTGGAGCTCAGTGCCCAACACTGAGTTCCGCGAGGGAAGGAGATCCTAGGCGACCCTGGGAGTGGGTACCCGAATCCGGAGGGCGTAATGGACCGGTGGGAGATACTTGCTTGAAGACCTGGTGCAGCATATTGCCGGTGACAGGTGAGCCTTCCATCGGAGACCGCCTGGAAGGAAAGCCCCCTTCGCTTGGAGACCGCAACCCACTTTCAGGAAGGAAAGTGGAGAGTTCATTGTGCCTGGGCCTACTCGCATCCACACCCCCCCCCCTGTCTGTTCTGTTCGTTGAGGGAGTCCAACTGTCTGTGCATTACTCTGTCATTGGAAGAATAAAGGAGTGTTGGACTTTAGTGGTGTGGGGCTCATTTACTGGCAGACACTGTTCGAGAAAACCAGGAGGAGGTCTCCGGATGCAGAACACCGACCCAAAGGTAAAAGAGGATTGTCTCTCACTGCACATACTCTGCAGGGGGACTTGGCATGGTGACCCCGCACTCTCTCCTTCAGAGTACCCCTAGACGAGAGCCAGAGCAAGAAGAATAGAGAGGAGAGAGTGGAGGCCGCTACACGTGGGGGCTCGGGTCCGGGATGGTGTTCGTGCTACTACGGAGTTTGAACGTGTCTGCCCGGAGGAGTCATATTATTGGCCAAAGTGCATCCCTGCTCGAAGTCGTGGACATGACCCAGTGAAGGGAAAGGCCCGCGCAGAAGAGCGAGGAAAGGGGGGAGCTTAGCCGTGTGAAGGACTACACGTGGGGGCTTCTATTTGCACTGCGCCACCAGGCACACCCCCACCGCTTAGTTCGTGGGCGTGACTCAGGAAGAAAAAAACAGCGAACTGGAGCAAAGGGGAGGAGTCCAATACGTGTGAAGGACTACACGTGGGACGTTGGCGCAAAATTTCGCAGTGCACGATGGACAAACAGCAAGTCACCATGTTCGGACAAACAGCGTGGGTTCCACTTCATCCTTCCACCACGTCTTTGACTGCTGCTGATCCGGTGACCGATACAGGGATTCGGCTAAAGCCAAGGGGACGATTCGCCCTGTATTCATGCATAGACGTTGAGGCCCTGGGTGTGATTTGTCCCGGCTGCTCGGGACTGGTGTGTCATCTGAAGCCATTCGGGCGAAGCAAAGTCTGTGGGGAGTTCCTATTCGAGGTAGATACAGTCATTGAGAAGCCAAGAACCATCTACCCCGGCCGTACCACAGGCAGCACCACTCAAGTTGGAGGAATCACTGCTTTGACAGCCATCCCTGTGCGCACTGCAGCGACCGCGGAGGAGGTCGCGAGTACTCAACGGGAGAAATCCGAGGATGCTGACTCGGTCACCACTGTCTCACAGCGTCAACCGCCGAAGAGAAAGACCGGCATGGTAAGCCCCGTCCAGCGGTTGCGGTGGACCATCTCGCCTGCCTACGCCCGGCCCGGATGAATCCGGTAAGAAGAGTTCCGGACGTCCTGCGTTAAGAAAAGGCAGAGGTAAGCCAGGCAGAGGGACTTGGTGTGTGGGCGGAGGTGTCGGGGATCCACAACCCTGTGTGTCCGTGGGGGTGGTAGTCCCGTTTCCACTACAGGCTACATACCCGCGGAGGAGTGTGACACCTCCGACCTAGAGTCGCTCTCCGATCTGGGAGACGATGTCGCCATAGATGAACTGTTTGCTCAAAAGGGCTGGGACAAAGTACCTCTCGCCTCGTCCCGCAGAACCAGGGACCCACCCATGTCTACAGGGGATAGTACACCCCGGGTGGAGGCACCAGCGCCTGAGGAGGGGTCCCGTCCCCAGCCTACTCTTGCCTTCCCAGTGCCTCCTGCACCTAATGCCGGGGAAAAGAGACTGTTGTTGCGGGCACCTATGCCCAGACCAGATGTAATCAAGGCCCCTCGCCACCCGGACTCAATAGTTTTGCCTGGCGAAGAGGACAGAGCCACTATGCCTCCTCTGGCGAGACTACAACGCCTATTTGGCCAGAAGGTTGCTGCTGAGTATGGATGGGAGTACCCGTATTTGTCCAAGGAGCTATTGTATGAAGGGGAAGATGTCGAGTACCATCTAGAGACCATGGATCAACACTTGAAGCCACTTGTCCTGCCGCACCCTCGATTCTATCTATAGGAGAAGAGAGACTCCGTTTTTGTTCTTTATGCTGCTGAACTTTCCGGGGTTGTTGTTCTTGTTACCCAGAGGAAGAAGGACTGTTCCTGTTTGTTCTTCAATTCTCCAGCAAGAAATCATGGACTCTGGGGTAGATAGGGCGCAAGAGAAGAAGGAAAGTTCCACGAGTGCAGTTACCGCGATGCTGCCACCAGGTGGCAGTGTTGCGCATCGATATCACTGTTCACACACACACTTTATGAAGGAAAGGATTTCTCTGCGGAGAAGTTTTTTCATTCTCACACGAATACATGTGTCAGGGTTTATGTGTGTTAACTTTCTTTTCCCCTCTGCAGGAGAGCAGCCCATCAAGACCACTGAGTATGGGGTGGGTCTTAGTCAGGATGGGTGGGGAAGAGTGTAATGTGAAAATGTGATTTCAAGGTTGTTAAGTGTTGTTGTTTCCCTTTCCCTCCCTTTTCGTGTGAGGCTCAGGCACAACTGCTCTAACTAGTTTTAGTTTTCTAAAGTTTTTGGATTTTTTCCAATTTTCAGTCGGTTTCTGGATTGGACTATGTCAGCCCTTGAGGGCATGGTTTGTTCCAGACACTGGGGACCAGTGTCAAATCACCAGGGGGAGAGTGTAGGGGGTATACACTTTTCTGTGTATTTAAAACTGGCAGAGACACCAGTGATGTGCAGTTCCCTGCAGCCCAGCGGGTGGCGCTGTCGCCTTGGGCTGAACCATTGCTGTGTGCCGGGCTCCCTTTTTGTCCTCCCTCGGCAGCAGTATGGTGGGGCGGGGAACCCGCCGTGCTTGCTGGGAGAGGATATAAAGGGGCCGGCCATCTTTGTCACGGGGTCGAGTCCCGGGCACCTTCAGCCTGTGGGCGGTGGTTCGTGTCGGTCCTCTAGGCGGCCTAGGCCTAGAGGACGTTCGGAGGTCGTGTTCCATCCCAGGCACCTTTAGCCTGGGGTGAGGTATTCAGATGGAGGTCTGGAGCTCAGTGCTCAACACTGAGTTCCGCGAGGGAAGGAGATCCTAGGGGACCCTGGGAGTGGGTACCCGAATCCGGAGGGCGTAATGGACCGGTGGGAGATACTTGCTTGAAGACCTGGTGCAGCATATTGCCGGTGACAGGTGAGCCTTCCATCGGAGACCGCCTGGAAGGAAATCCCCCCTTCGCTTGGAGACCGAAACCCACTTTCAGGAAGGAAAGTGGAGAGTTCATTGTGCCTGGGCCTACTCGCATCCACACCCCCCCCTGTCTGTTCTGTTCGTTGAGGGAGTCCAACTGTCTGTGCATTACTCTGTCATTGGAAGAATAAAGGAGTGTTGGACTTTAGTGGTGTGGGGCTCATTTACTGGCAGACACTGTTCGAGAAAACCAGGAGGAGGTCTCCGGATGCAGAACACCGACCCGAAGGTAAAAGAGGATTGTCTCTGAGGCCTCGTACACACGGCCGAGATTCTTGTCGAAAAAAACATGTCGTTTTTTTCGACGAGATTCCTGGACAAGAAAATTGTCCCGGCCGAGTGTACACACGCTCGTTTCAAAGAACCCGCGGTTCTTTGAATGGAGCGTACGCGGTGACGTCATCGACTACGACGAGCATGCGCTCGTCACATTCGATGCCGTCGCCGCCATCTTGGTATACCCTACGTATGCCTAGGAAGCTACCGCGCATGCGTCGAATTCATTTCGAACATGCGCGGGCTTCCCGGCGGACAGGTAAGTGTACACACACTCACTTTTCTCGTCGAGAAACAGGCTGACGAGAATCTCGACGAGAAAATAGAGAGCAGGTTCTCTATTTTCTCGTCGAGGTTACTTGTCGGTTTTCTCGACGAGAAACCCGATAGCCGCGTACACACGACCGATTTACTCGGCAAGACATCTCTGCCAGCAAGTTTCTTGCTGGTTCTTGCCGAGAAAATCGGTCGTGTGTACGAGGCCTCACTGCACATACTCTGCAGGGGGACTTGGCATGGTGACCCCGCACTCTCTCCTTCAGAGTACCCCTAGACGAGAGCCAGAGCAAGAAGAATAGAGAGGAGAGAGTGGAGGCCGCTACATAAAGAATTATGTGATAAATGACAAACTCAGTTTGTGAGAAACCCAAAAAAATTTATAAAAACGTGAATGTTTGTAGAATAAAAAAAGAAATCCGTGTTCACAAAAAACAGTCAATAATCATGCTTTGATAGCAAAAAAAAAGGGGGGGGGGTTCCTTGTGATGTGAAAAATCCACGGTGCAACACTTGATCCACAACATTCAGAAAGAAGTGATGATAGAAAAGCACCTCCACCTAGGTACACACTGCCGCTTACCAGACGGATGTGATCTCTTGTTACAGGAGATCAGAATTCGCATAGGCTAATAACCCAGCCTGGGGTTCTAGATATATTGCAGTAAACACCTCAGCTCCCAGGGAAATAAATTTCAGCCAGCAAACATCCGGAATATCACCACATGGAATTGAAATGAACTAACATAGCATAAAACCCTTTAACCACTTCCATACAGGGCACTTATACATCTTCCTGCCCAGACCAATTTTCAGCTTTCTGCGCTATTGCACTTTGAATGACAATTGCGCGGTCATGCTACACTGTACCCAAACTACATTTTTATCATTTTGTTCCCACAAATAGAGCTTTCTTTTGGTGGTATTTGATCACCTCTGCGATTTTTATTTTCTGCTAAAAAAAATAAAAAAAGACCAAAAATTTGGAGAAAAAAAACGTTTTTTTTTGTTTCAGTTGCAAAACTTTGTAAATAAGTAAGTTTTCTCCTTCACTGATGGGCACTGATGGGGCTGTACTGACGGGCACTGATAAGGCGGCACTGACGGGCACCGATGAGGCGGCACTGACGGGCACCGATGAGGTGGCACGGATGGGCACCGATAGGCGGCACGGATGGGCACCGATAGGCGGCACGGATGGGCACAGATAGGCGGCACGGATGGGCACAGATAGGCGGCATGGATGGGCACGGATAGGCGGCATGGATGGGCACGGATAGGCGGCACGGATAGGCGACACGGATGGGCACTGATAGGCGGTATGGATGGGCACTGATAGGTGGCACGGATGGGCATGGATGGGCACTGATAGGTGGCATGGATGGGCACTGATAGGTGGCACTGTACTGTAATGTGTTGTACTAATGGATGCCAATCAGTGCCAAACAATAATGCCTGCCAATCAGTGGTGCCCATTGTGGGCACTGATTGGCATCCATTGTGGGCACTGATTGGCATCCATTAGGCATTTAATTGGCATCCCTGGTGGTCTAGGGTGGCATACCTTATGGTGGGCATCCCTGGTGGTCTGGTGGCATCCCTGGTGGTCCAGTGTGGGCATCCTCGGTGGGGCTGCACTGATAATGGATCAGCACAAACCCCCCTTTTCAGAGGAGCAGCCGATCGGCTCTCCTCTACTCGCGTCTGACAGACGCGAGTGAGGAAAAATAGGATTTTTATAACAGCTTACCTGTAAAATCCTTTTCTTGGAGTACATCACGGGACACAGAGCGACATAGTCATTACTAATGGGTTATATAGATACCTTCAGGTGCTGGCACAGGCAACTTCCAAAACCGGAAGTACCCTCCCCTATATAAGCCCCTCCCATCCGGGAGCACCTCAGTTTTGTAGCAAAGCAATAAGTGTCCCCAAAGAGGGGTGGGAGCTCTGTGTCCCGTGATGTACTCCAAGAAAAGGATTTTACAGGTAAGCTGTTATAAAAATCCTATTTTCTTTTTCGTACATCACGGGACACAGAGCGACATAGTCCTTACTAATGGGATGTCCTAAAGCAATGCCCAACGAGGGGGGGGATATACCATATATAAGCTGAGTGCTATCAGACATGAGGATCTTTTGCGGCCTGCAACACACTGCGCCCAAAGGCGACATCCTGACTTCTAACGTCCACCTGGTAGAACCTAGTAAACGTGTGTACTGAAGACCATGTTGCGGCCTTACAGATTTGAGCCAGGGAGGCCTGGTGATGCACTGCCCATGAAGTTCCAACTGCTCTCGTGGAGTGCGCCCTAACTTTGAACGGAGGCGGTCTCCTTCTCAAGCCATAGGCTTGCATAATGACCTGTCGAATCCACTTGGCTAAAGTAGATTTTGACGCTGCCTGACCCTTTCTGGGGCCTTCCGGCAGAATAAACAAAGTATCCGTTCTGCGAATCTGAGCAGTGGCTTTTAGATAAGCTTTAACTGCTCTTACTACATCCAAAGAATGCAATAACTTTTCCTCTACCGAAGTAGGTTTGGGGAAAAAAGAAGGAAGAACCACATCTTGGTTCAAATGAAACCTCGATACCACCTTAGGAAGAAAGGCTGGATGAGGACGTAACACTACTCTGTCCTTATGGATAACCAGATATGGTTCCTTACAGGACATAGCTGCTAATTCCGACACTCTTTTAGCCGAACAAATGGCTACTAGAAAAATCTATTTCCTGGTGAGAAGAACCAAAGAAATATGCTGTAATGGTTCAAATGGTTGTTTCTGTAGAACCGACAGAACCAAGTTTAGATCCCATGGACATATGGGAACATTAACCGGAGGACTAATACGCATCACTCCTTGTATAAAGGCTTTGACTAGTGAATGCGAAGCCAAGGGCCTTTGAAAAAATATTGACAAGGCCGAAATCTGACCCTTGATAGTACTCAAGGCAAGCTTCCTATCTACAGCCCATTGTAGGAAGTCCAGAATCCTACCTATTACGTATTTACGTGGATGCCATTTCTTGGCCTCACACCAGGCGATGTACGCCTTCCAGATTCTATAGTAGATCTGCCTGGATACCGGCTTCCTGGCATTGATCATGGTAGATACCACAGCATTAGAGAGCCCTCTCTTTTTTAGAATGTGGGCTTCAATAGCCAGGCCGTCAAACCTAGGGCTGGTAAGGAAGGGTGGTATATCGGTCCTTGCGAAAGCAGGTCCGGACGATGTGGGAGGGTCCAAGGACTCCCCACAGACATCTTTACAATCTCCGCGTACCATGCTTTTCGGGGCCACGCTGGAGCCACCAGAATCACTGGTTTCTTTTCTACCCTGATTCTGCGGAGTAATCGAGGTAACAATTGTGGCGGTGGGAATGCATATATCAGCTTGAACTGATCCCAAGGGAACACTAGGGCATCCGAGCCGCAAGCTAGGGGATCCCTTGTCCAAGTCCACTTTTGTGTTGAATCTGGATGCTAGCAGATCTACATCCGGTGTTCCCCACCGCTGACATATTGTCCGGAAAACCCTGGGATGAAGGGACCATTCCCCTGGGCATAATTGTTGGTGACTTAGAAAGTCCGCCTTCCAATTCTCCACTCCTGGAATGAATACCGCAGATATGGCTGGGACATATCTTTCTGCCCATCTCAGGATGTAATTTACTTCCCTCTGGGCTGCACGACTCCTGGTGCCCCCCTGATGATTGATATATGCCACTGCTGTGGCATTGTCTGATTGAATTCTGACAGGGGACCCTTGGAGTTTGGATGTCCATGCTACTAGGGCATACCGGGCTGCTCGTATCTCTAAGAGATTGATGGGCAGGGCCTTTTCCGCATCCGACCATCTGCCCTGGAGAGACCATTGCTCCAGTACTGCTCCCCAGCCTATAAGGCTGGCATCTGTAGTGACCACCTTCCAGGAAATCGGACTGAAGGATTTCCCTCTTTCCAGATTCTGGGGAACCAACCACCAGCGGAGGCTCTTGCGAACGGAAGGGGACAAGGACATTGGTAAGTCCAGAGCCTGAACTTTTTTGTTCCAGGCTGACAGTATGGCCCTTTGCAAATTCCTTGAATGAAATTGACCGTAGGGTACTGCTTCGAATGATGCCACCATTTTTCCCAGCAGCCTCATGCACAGGCGTATGGATGGCTGTCTTTTTGAACCCACTAAGTGGATCAAATCTCTCAAAGACGACCCCTTTTCTTGAGGCAAGAAAATTTTTCTCTGGTCTGAATCCAGCCTTAGCCCCAAGTATTCCAGACTTTTGACTGGTTTTAGGGCTGACTTGTCTCGGTTGATAATCCAACCGTGATATTCCAGATACTTGATTGTCTCGTGAACAACCACTTCTAGTTTTTCCACTGAGTGGTCTATCAGCAACAAGTCGTCTAGATATGCCATTATCGTTACACCTCGTGTTCTTAGATTGGCCAATAATGGGGCCAGAATTTTTGTGAACACTCGTGGTGCTGTGGCCAGACCGAAGGGTAAGGCTCTGAACTGAAAATGGCGCCCTTCTACCGCAAAGCGTAGAAATTTTTGGTGGGCTGGAAAGATGGGAATGTGCAAATAAGCATCTTTGATGTCGATCGAGGCTAACCATTCCTCCCCTTGTAGGGCAGTGGCCACAGACCGGATCGACTCCATCCGGAAAGTCCTGATATGTAGGAATTTGTTTAGCCCTTTTAGATTTAATATGGGCCTCACGTCCCCGTTTGGCTTCGGGACTGTAAAGAGGTTTGAGTAAAACCCGAACCCCCATTCTTCCAGGGGAACCTCTATAATTACTGCTTGGAGCAATAATTGTTCTAGTGCCAACAGGAGGGATCCTCTCTTCTGGGGATCCCTTGGCACGTTTGACCTTATAAAGTGGGAAGGAGGGGAGTCTTTTAACTCCAATTTGTATCCCAGATTTACTGCGGAGAGCACCCATCTGTCTCTGATCGTGTCCCGCCAGGTCTCTGTGAACAACTGAAGTCTTCCCCCCCACCCGATTGAGTGGGGGCAACCCTTCATGCATTTGACTTTGGGGGAGGTTTTGTACCTCTCCTGCTCCAGGGCTTCTTGTTACCCTGCAATTGTCCCTGATTTTTACCTCCGGGATTTGACCGAGGAGGCCGTCGGAACTGTTTCACAGCCGATGTCCTAGGGACTGGAGAAGCAGGCCTCTTAAAAGAGGGACCTCTAATTCTGTTTTTAACCGGCAAAAGTGTACTTTTACCGCTGGAAATTCTCTGGATATATTTGTCCAGGTCTTCCCCGAATAAGCGTTCACCATGAAATGGGAAGCTGACCAGCAATTTTTTACAGGGAGCTTCAGCAGACCAGTTTTTGAGCCATAAAAGCCTGCGCATATGTACTACAGACAGCGTAAGGCGGGAGGCCTGATGGATTGAATCCTTTATAGCGTCCACCGCGAAGCATAAGGCTCTAGGTAGATCAGCTAGGGCAAGAGCCTGCTGATCTGGCAAGTCCCTTAAGACCTGTTTCAACTGATCCTTCACTGCTTGGCAGACCCCAATAGCTGCCACTGCTGGTTGTGTCACCAATCCTGCTGTAGAAAAAACAGATTTTAATAAGGACTCTAATTTTTTATCTATTGAGTCCTTGAACATTTGGACATTATCCACTGGACATGTCAGTGATTTATTCACACAAGAGATGGCTGCGTCCACTGTAGGGACCCTCCATTTTTTGATGAACTTATCCTCCATGGGATAGACCACTTGAAATCTCTTGGGAGGAGTAAATATTTTATCAGGATGCTCCCAATCCTGGTAAATGAGCCCTTCCAGTAAAGGATGGATCGGAAAGGAACAAACAGTCTGGGGAGCTTTTAGCGACCCCAACGAGGAGACAGAAGTGGATGATGGCTCCGCAAGGGGCATTTTAAATGCTGATCGGACCATATTAGTCAGGGACTGAACCCATAACCTTTCAGCATGTGATGTTGATTCCTGTTGATTCCTCTACAACAGAATCGACCTCATCCTGATCCCCTTCAGGCAGGTCGATCCCTGTATGGGACTGTTGCTCTGCTAACAGGCACTCTGAGGGAGGAGACGGAGATCGAGCGCTTTTTTCCTGTGACAGGGAAGCAGCGATCAATGCTGACAATCTCTCTTCCAACCCTCCCAGAGCTGAGGAAAAAACCTCCTCTGTTACATACACAGGAGCAGGTGAACTGAGGACAGCCACAGTACCAGGTACTCCTGAGGGTGCTCTACGGTCACTAACCTCTGATTCTTCAGGGGAGACTGGTGCAGCCGAAGCATGCCCAAGATCCCGATGGAGACCCCCTATGCTTCCTGGAATTTTTAGTCCCGGAGTTCTTTGACGGCATTATTCCTAAGCCCAAAGCTGAGGTATTCCAGCCGAAATACACCACTTACTGACAATAGTCTAGCACAAATGCTGCTATAAAACCAGTTGGTGTCTACTAATGTGCCTTTCTATGGGGATGCCTGCATCAACCGCTTGCTGTATGCCTTTTTTAAATGTTGCCAGCTCTGTCTCTGCACTCCATAGCCAGCTCACAACACATAATTGTGGTTTTTAACATGCTGGGACGCCCGCACATGCGCAGAAGCGCTGCGGCGCGCACAGAGCGTCATCCCCCAAGCTCCGCCCCCTTTCCCGGCTCACCTCTATATATAGAGGCGCGTGCACGCGCACGCGCGCCTTCGGCGCTAATTTTGAAAAGGAAACCAGGGACAAGAGCCAGGGCCCCTTTTGCCGCAGGCCGGGGGATGGACGAGCATTGCAACATGGCAGAGGAAGCAGTTTCCCACAAGAGAACTCACCATCTGCCTGGACTTGCTCTGATAAAAAGAAACTAGTCCACATGACAAGAAACGTTCCACAGCGGCCTCTAGTGGATTAACACAGGTACCGCAGTCTAATATATTAAATATATATTTTTTTTTTTTTTTTTTTTTTCTTGACCACTATTAAAATTATTACATTTTTTAGTAGTTACAGGCATGCACAGATATTAGCGGGAATACCGTTAGGTAACAGACAGAAAGACAAATTAGGCTTGGGGGTCCCCCAATAGAACCAAGTTCCTGGGGGCCCCCACTTACCTGTTCCCCGCCGCAGGACTTTGTTTGGTCCACAGAAGCCCAAACTTCACCTATCACGGCAGGCATTGTAATTAAACCTTCAGGGACCGGGTTCCCAAGGATTCCACTCCCCTGGACCTGTATAGCACCCTGCACAGAAAACATCTTGGTCGTGGGTATGACCAGAGCTCTGGATCCCAGGGTCCAGCTCTCCTAAGAGAAGCATTACAGGCAAAACCTTGCTCTTCTCTGCAAGGCCCGGGTACCGACCGTTTAGCTATGAAGCTTTTTTGGTCGGATCCGGAATAGCTTACTGAGGCCCAAAAGAACCTGTACGCAAGCTCAGTGAAAAACACATGTTTCTTCTTGGCCAACACCTTAGACACTGGCAAAAAACTGAGGTGCTCCCGGATGGGAGGGGCTTATATAGGGGAGGGTACTTCCGGTTTTGGAAGTTGCCAGTGCCAGCACCTGAAGGTATCTATATAACCCATTAGTAATGACTATGTCGCTCTGTGTCCCGTGATGTACGAAAAAGAAAGCCGATGACCAGCTTTTCCTGTTTACATCGTGATCAGCCGTGATTGGACACGGCTGATCACGTGGTAAAGAGTCTCCGTCTGAGACTCTTTACCTAGATCGGTGTTGCGGGGGCGCGCAGTCAGGATATTGAAACCACTTTGCCGCCGTCCTTTTGCAATAGGGCGGGCGGCAAGTGGTTAAAAAGTTTTATTGTAGTAAGTAAAAAACACACTTACAATTAGGACGTTTAAAATAGGCATGTAGAAATGACAATCGAGCTGGCCAGCTCCTCGATATGCAGCCCGTATCTTCCGAGTCTTTCGTGCAACGCGGTGACGTCGTAACGTCGTGCCTCCCAACGTTTCGTCACTAGAGGGACGTGGTCACAGGATATTGGAGGGACGTGGTCACACTTACAAACCCCTAGCCAAACACAGCAAGCCAGCTAATGAAAGGGGGTGAATGCTTGGGGGCAGGAGGGGCTCAGGCACAACAAAAGTGGTTTGGATTGGTAAAGGCAGCTCACAGCTTTTTGAGAATGGAGTGGAGTGTAGAGTTCCCCTTTAAAAGCAAACACTAGCCACAAATAATTATATGCATTAGAAGGGGGAGAAAAGAGCATTGTAGTGTGGAGTTCCCCTTTAAAAGCAAAAACTAGTCCAAAGACAACAGATGCATTAGAAGGTGGAGACACGAGCATTGTAGTGTGGAGGTCCCCTTTAAAAGCAAAAGCTAGCCACAAAGAATTATATGCATTAGAAGGGGGAGACAAGGCCATTGGAGAATGGAGTGTAGAGTTCCCCTTTAAAAGCAAAAACTAGCCCAAAGATAACATATGCATCAGAGGGGGAAGGTTAAATGCCCTTTTATGAGGAGCTAGAGTAGCGAGAGTTTTTTTACATAATTTTAACAAGGTACATGTAACATGTTAAAAAAGTAACACGCTAACATGACCTGTGTGCAAATATCCTTAAAAAAAAACATAAAAGTGAACCAGCGTACAAAAAAAAACTAGTTTAGAGGTGCGCCTGTTCAACCCACGCAAATGCATTTACATTACTTGACATTTCCTAAGATTTTGCCGACGCACTTGAACGTGTGCAAATGCCGCTTGCGCATACGCAGTGCACAAATAGACCTCACGCAGTTCTAGACGTACTTGCAGGCGCAGCAGGCTTGTTCTGAAAAAGTTACTTTCTCGTTCTATTTTGGCCATATTTGTTACTTGGGCAGTTGTTACTAGGGATGAGCCGAACACCCACCGGTTCGGTTCGCACCAGAACCTGCGAACGGACCGAAAGTTTGCGCGAACTTTAGAACCCTATTAAATACAATGGATGCGAATGTTCAAAATCAATAGTGCTAAATATAACGCCTAATATGCAAGTTATTGTCCTAAAAAGGGTTTCGGGACCCGGTTCCTGCCCCAGGGGACATGTATCAATGCAAAGAGAAGTTTTAAAAACTGACGTTTTTTTCGGGAGCAGTGATTTTAATGATGCATAAAGTGAAAAAAAAAAAAAAGTTAAATATTCCTTTAAATATCGTACCTGCATCTAAAGTATGCCTGTGAAGTGGCACGTGTTTCCCGTGTTTAGAATGGTCCCTGCACAAAATGAAATTTCTAAAGGAAAAAAAGTCATTTAAAACTGCTTGCGGCTTTAATATAATGTCTGGTCCCGGCAATATGGATGCAAATCATTGAGATAAATGGCATGGGTACCCCCCAGCCCATTACCAGCCTCTTTGGGTCTTGTATGGATATTAAGGGGAACCCCGCACCTAAATTTAAAAAAGGCCCTATATACTCTGAACAGCAGTATACAGGCGATGCAAACAAGACTGTAGGTTTGTTCTTAAGTAGAATCTGTTTATAATTTGTAACAGGTAAATTTTTTAAGTGTCGCTCCAGCCAAAAAAATCTATTTTTAAGCTTTTTGGAAAACATAGGGAAGGGTTATCACCCCTGTAACATTTGTTTTGCTGTCTGTGCACCTGTTCAGAACATTTCACCTCACTTTCCGTCCCAATGACAAATGTTTTTTTAAAAATTTGGGTTTTTTATTGAAACAAGGATTGGTGATAAAGCATCAGTGGAGAGGAGACACCTTTTTCTCATATTAACTCCTACAGGAGAGAAGTTCCCTTCCTAGGGGTAGATTTCCTCTCACTTTCTGTTGTCTCCTTCCGTTTGCAAGTAGGAGTCGTTTGTAAGTTGGATGTTTGAAAGTAGAGGCCTGCCATATATACTCTGCAGAAATGTGGCCCTTAGGTGTTGGAGTTGCCACAACACTGTAAGTCCTCACGGTTACTCTTGGTGGGCGCAGGAATGGGCCCTGCTTTGAATCATTAGATCAAGAATTGTAATCACATGCCCCTGTTGAACAGGAGCAGAAAAATCGGGCCTTTGGTGGTAGTGGTGGTCTTGCCACAACACTGTAAGCCCTCACAATTACTCTTGGTGGGCGCAGGAATGGGCCCAGCTGTTAAATATTAGATCAAGAATTGTAATTACATGACATTGTTGAACAGTGGTAGGAAAAATTGGGCCTTTGGTGGTGGTGGTGGTGCTGGTGCCACAACACTGTAAGCCCTCACAGTTACTCTTGGTGGCTGCAGGAATGGGCCCTGCTGTGAATTATTAGATCAAGAATTGTGATTACATGCCCCTGTTGAACAGGGGCATAAAAATTGTGCCTTATGCCGCGTACACACGACCGTTTTTAATGTCATTTTAAAAAACAACGTTTTTCTCGACGTGATTTTTCTTGTTTCCTCTCAAGCCTGTCTTGCATACACACGTTCATTAAAAAAAACGCTTGAGCAAAGCGCAGTGACGTACAACACGTACGACGGTACTATAAAGGGGAAGTTCCCTTGGGATGGCGAGCAAGTTTGTTGAGCGACGATTCGCACTTTTCAGCCTTGTGCTTTTCAGTCCGTTACAGCGTGACGAATGTGCTATCTCCATTACGAACGCTAGTTTTACCAGAACGAGCGGTCCCGTCTCATACTTGATTCTGAGCATGCGCGTTTTTTTTCCCCTCGTAAAAGCATACACACTACCGTTTTTCACGACGTTAAAAAAAACGACATGAAAAACTACGTGAAAAAATAGAGCATGTTCGAAATTTTTAATGGCCGTTTTTCACGTTGTTAAAAATGCTCTGGGGGGGCGTGACCGGATGTGAAGGCGGCAGGACGTGTATCAGTGAGCTCCACGTCTATCCTGCTCCTACATCCTGATTTGGGAGCCAAATAGTCCGGTTTTTCGGTACTTTCGCTACCAGGAAGTGCAGAGTGTCAGTGGGCATGAAAAAGGGAGCCTCGAGGGCGGGAAATCAGCAGCAGAAGTCCCAGCGCAGGACCCGCTCTACACGAGGCCCTGACACGAGTCCTGCCGCCGCCATCTTGCCTTCCCCCAGCTATACTAAGGCAGAGAGGGAGAAAGCCAGGAGAATGGCGTCTGCGGCAGCGATTGCCGCTGCGAGGTCGGGGTCGGGCTCTGAAAGCTCAAATAAGGAATCTCCATCGGTTCCCCCGGCTGTGGACTCGGCGCAAGAGGCGATCACCAGGCCCATCCTGGAGGCTATAAATGAAAGTAAATCGGCTGTAATGGTGAGCATAGACCACCTAACTATGGAATGCAATTTAATAAGACATGATCTGGACAAAATGAGGGGCAGGCTGACTGAGGCAGAGGACAGGATTTCTGGGGTGGAGGATGTGACACACTCTCAGGGCAACATGTTATCAGAACTGAGGGATATGGTGAAGTCACTGCAAAGCAGAGCTGAAGAGGCAGAGGACAGGCAGAGGAGAAATAATGTGAGAGTGGTTGGCCTGCCAGAAGGAGTGGAAGGGTCCCAGTCTGCCTCTTTTGCGGAATCGCTCTTTAAGAATTTGCTGGACTTAGGGGAACTCCCACCAACTTATGTGGTGGAAAGGGCCCATCGTGTGCCCACAGGCCGGCATCCTCCTGGAAAATACCCCCGTCCCTTCCTGGTACGGTTCCTTAATTACAGGGACCGCGATATGATTTTGGCTGCCTCTCGGAAGCGTCCTGAATTAAAGTTTGAAAATGCCAAAGTAATGCTGTTCCCGGACTTCTCTGCGGAGACCCAGAGGAAAAGACGCTCCTTTAACGATGTGAGGAAGAGGTTGAGAGACAGGCATATCCCTTACAGTATGCTGTACCCAAGTAAGCTGCGGGTGCAATATAATGATGCAGTCAAGTTCTTTGATTATCCGAATGAAGCTTCGGAATGGCTGGATAGACACCCATGACAACGGCGAGAATCATGAGAAAGCATGCAAGTATTGTTTTATTCATCTGCTGTGCCTCATTACTTTGGCACCCTGTAGGGGAACTATTTTGCACACTTTTTGGGTTTGTTTGAAGGCCCGGATCCTATGAACTGTTATGGGTTATCTCACTGTGTGCTAATGTTGTGAAGCTCCTCTATAAAGGGAACTATGATAGTATTTTTCTTTTTTCTAGTATACCTTATTTTTATACTTCGACTGTTTCTTTTCATAAAAAGGAAAAAGAGAAGAGAGGAAAAGTAACAAGGAGAAAATTTGTATTTCTTTTTCATATTTTTATATTTTGCTCCTGGACTAGATATTGTGGTGTCATAGCCATTTCTTTGCAACTATTGCTTGTTCTAAAATGTGGTTTTGTTGGACTGCCCATAGGTGGCGGTAGTGCTTTGTAAATGCTAGATTGAACAACAGAGTGCTGATATTTGAATATGCTCCCTGGATATATAATTTTTTTTTCTTATTTTTGTGTTGACGTGGAGCTCACAGATCTCAAAGGACCAACTTTTTGTTTTCTTTTTTGGTTGGTGCTGCTGGACTATAGACGGACAGTTATGACCTTCCAATTTTGTTCGCAGGTTTTTTGTTTTTGTTTGGGACTCAAAGCTGCATACCGGAAATTGTTGTTCTGTTTTGTGTTGGTTTTGTCTGGTATAATGGCAGGGGGGGTGGGGGGGGGTTTCATCTACATAAGTAAAAGGGATGTTTTTTGCTCGGTTCTCTGCTCTCTAGGTCGGGGGATCCCCACTGGTAAGAAGTGGGGGTACACCATTGCCTCACAGCCTCTGAAGACGGGAGGTCTAATCCTATGTTCAGTAGTCGGGGAATATGACAATGGCTAATTTGGTCAAGGTTGTGTCCTGGAATGTACGTGGCCTGAATAGTAAGTTTAAAAGAGCCTCGGTATTTCAATATTTAAAGCTGGTCAGGCCACATGTCGTTTTTTTACAGGAGACACACCTGGACGGCAGCAAAATTCTGGCCTTGCGGAGGCCATGGATTCAGCGGGCATTTCATGCCACTTACTCTAATTATGCAAGGGGGGGTAGCAATTCTAGTCAGTAAAGCTGTCTCTTGCAATATTCATCAGGTATTTGTGGATCCGGGGGGAAGGTATGTGGCCCTGGTGGTGGATATAAATTACTGTAAAATGTTACTGGTGAATGTCTATATACCCCCTCCTTTTAATGTGCAATGTTTGTATGACATGTTGGTTAAATTGGCCCCTCATACACATCTCCCAATGTTGTTTATGGGGGATTTCAATGCTACATTGGAAGCATTGGACTCCTCAAATGTGGGAAGACAGGGCTCCCCGGATTTGATGACCTGGACAGCGGTGGCTGGTCTGTCTGAAATATGGCGAGCTAAAAATCCATATGTTAAATGTTTCTCTCACCTGTCCCAGGCGCATCGCTCATCGGCTAGAATAGACCTAGCGTTTGGTAGTCCGGTGATGATGTCGTTTGTTAAAGAGGTTACTTATTTGGCGGGGGGTTTGTCTGATCACAACCCACTTTCCATTTCCCTGGCCCTCTCTTCTGGGAGGGGGGGCAGGGGGTGGAAACTCTCCCCGGGGTGGCTTCAGAATGAGAATGTCAGTACGCATATACAGGCTTCGGTCACTGAGTATTGGGAAAAGAACCAGGATTCGGCTGACCCTCGCATGGTATGGGACGCGTTCAAAGCGGTGGTTAGAGGGGAAAGTATATCTGCTATAAAAAAGGAGAGGGTGGAACAACAGGCGGAAATTCAGTTAATGCAAGACAGGGAGAGGGAATGTGCAGAAGCCAATGCCACGGCTCCCTCGGGAGCCTCTTACACGGCTTTGTTGGAGGCCCAAAGGAACCTAACGTTGCACTTCAACAATTTAGCGCATACAGAAGCTAGACATAGAGCTGAATCTCAGTTTGCGGAGGGAGACAAAAATGGTAAGCTCCTCGCCAGATTGGTGGCTGATACTCGCCAGCTGTCAGTAGTTCCTGTTATTAGAGGTAAAAATGGAGTGCTGGCCAGGGACCCCGCGGACATACTCACGGAATTTCAGGATTTTTTCTCTTCTTTATATGCGCCTATCCCTCCCTATGACAGTTTAGAGATGGGGGACCTGTTAAAAGGTCTTCCTCTTCCGAGACTTTCGGAGGATGATTGTGGGTTGTTGGAGGCTGAGATCACAAATAAGGAAGTTGTAGCTGCAATTTTTTCATTTCCCCCTCATAAAGCCCCGGGTCCGGATGGTTTCCAGCAGACTTTTACAAAGCGTACGTAGATCAATTGGCGCCTAGGCTTACATCCCTCTTGGCACATTGTTTAGAGACACGGCAGCTGCCGCAGTCTATGATGGAGGCATATATGATCTTGCTTCCCAAACCGGGTAAAGACCCTATGGAATGTGCTTCTTATCGGCCGATTGCCCTACTAAATATGGATCTGAAAATCCTTACAAAAGTTCTGGCTAGGCGGCTGGCGGGAGTAGTAGCTTCCCTAGTGGATATTGATCAGACGGGGTTCATGCCTGGTAAATCTACAGACACCAACCTCAGACGATTATTTACCCACCTTCAAATTCCAAATCTGTCCGCCACCACTAGGGTGGTGGTTTCAATAGATATTGAAAAGGCGTTCGACTCCATTGACTGGCAATTCATGTTGGCAGTCCTGGAGAGGATGGGCTTTGGCCCGACTTTTCGAACGTGGATTTCGTTATTGTATAGGGCTCCTAGAACGGCGATTCGTATGGGTACTCATACCTCCCCTTTCTTTCAGCTTGGTAGGGGCACTAGACAGGGCTGTCCACTGTCGCCTTTCCTATTTGCCCTGATGATGGAACCTGTAGCGATAGCTCTGAGAACAAATGGAGAGGTTAAAGCGATACGGGTGGGAAATATTGACGAAAAGTTGGCATTATATGCGGATGACATGCTGCTATTTCTGCAGGACCCTAGAGAGTCGCTAGAGGCAGCGTTGGGCGTATTGAACACCTTCTCAAAATTTTCTGGCTTGAGAGTCAATTGGTCTAAATCTTCTATCTTGGCACTGGATGCTGGGGCCAGGGCTGTAGCAGACCCGGCTCTTCCGTTGCAGTGGGTCAGTCAAATTACATATCTGGGTGTTAAAATTACAGCGAATGTAAGTGACTACATGCCTCTGAATCTGACTCCGCTTCTTGTCTTTTTTAAGCAGCGGGTTGTGGCTTGGCAGAAGCTACCGTTGTCTCTTATAGGGCGTATTAATCTCCTGAAAATGAAAATACTCCCAGTAATCCTGTATTTTTTGCGGAATGCTCCCGTCTGGATCCCTGGGTCTTTCTTCAAAAAATTGGATAGCCTTACCAGTACTTTTTTGTGGGCACCTAAACAACCGAGGATAGGGCTGAAAGTTTTGCAGGAACCGTGGGGGGAGGGGGGTTTAGCCCTGCCTGATTGGCGCAGATATTATCTGGCGGGGCAAATGGTTTTTGTGCATAGGTGGCTTACTGAAGACAATGGAGACTCCGCAACGGTTCTAGAGGCAGCTCAATTGGGCTCGTATGAGTCCCTGCGGGTTGCCATTCATAGGGGGGTCAGGATGGACCTTCCGCTGACAGCATCTATGAAGGCCACGGTTAAAGCGTGGGGGGAGGCGGTGGGTTTGGCGTGTCCCCATTACAAGGGTTTTTCCCCGTCCACCCCAATTTGGATGAATCCTAAATTGTTGCATTTCTACTCCTTTGATGACCCAATGGGGTGGGTGTCTATGGGGATAAAAACTCTTAGAGACATCACGGTATTTGGAGAGTTGATGACTTTTGACCAGTTAAAAGCCCGACATGACCTATCGAATTTTCATTTCTTTCGGTATATTCAATTGAAACACGCATATCTCACGCAATTTAAACATATGACGATTGAATCTGTCCCGTCAGACCTGGAAAAATTACTAACAACTGAGGACCTTCCAAAGACGCTCTCGGTTTCTTATAAAAAACTATTTGTGACGAGCCCTGTGAGGATGCGTAAGTGCAGGGAATGGTGGGAGGCCGAGGTTCCAGATATTCAGGGGGAGGATTGGGAGGACATGTGGTCTCACCCTTTTCAACACCTGGTAGCAGCGAGAGATAGACTGATCCACTTCAAGTTTTTACACAAAATATATTATACGCCGGCTAGACTGGCCTCCATTTACCCGATGGTGTCGGCAGAGTGTTGGAGATGTACCTATGCTCCGGCGGATGCTGAGCATGTGTTCTGGAGCTGCCCTCTGGTCAAACATTTTTGGCAGGAGGTCACCTCATGCATTTCAGAGGTATTGATGGTCCCGATCCCAATAACAGTTAGAGTATGTCTCCTGGGACTGGTGGAGGAGGTCGTTCCGTCCAGGGCACATAGAACTTTACTGAGCATTCTCCTATTCTATGGGAGGAAATCCATATTGATACGCTGGCGCAAGCCAGGGGCACCGGATGTGTGCTTCTGGAAAAGCCAGATAAATGCTATAATGCCATATTACAAAGCCACTTACTTATCTAGGGGATGTGGAAAGAAATTTGACAGGGTGTGGCAGGCCTGGTATAACTCGGACAAGACTGTGGGTTAAAGAAAGATGGGTAGCAAGGGGGAGCTTGTTTAACTATCCTGTTTAGAGGAAAGGGGCTTTCTCAGAACTATGTGGGGCATGTCTTAATGTATGAAGGTGTTAATGTATAACTATATAATGTCGGGTGGTTGGGAGGGGGTGGTGGGGCGATATTAAGTGTTTTTCCTTCCTGGTTGATCACAATCTCCTGGACCGGGGGGGGGGGGGGGGACTGAGCAAAAAAAAAAAAAGGGGGGGGAGGGGTATATATGTAAGTGTTGTATTAGTTCGGTAGATGCAATGCTAGATACTCAGGTTTTTTTTCGTTTGATGCCTGTATAAAGTGGTCCTGGGCCCTGTTTGGTCCAGTACTGACCTGGCGGTTTTAGCCAGGTCAGCTGTGTGTGTATGGATGTCATGTAAAATTTCAAATAAGCAATAAAAAGAAATTGTTAAAAAAAAAAAAAATGCTCTGGAGCATACACACGATCGTTTTTAATGCCCAATTTAAAAAATGGCATTTTTAATGGCGTGAAAAACAATTGTGTGTACGTGGCATTAGGAACTGGTGCCACAACACTGCAACCCCTCACAGATACTGTAGTTGAAGCACAGCAATGAGCCCTGCTGCAAAGCATTGCATCAAAAATTGTACATACACGCCCCTGTTAAACAGGGGCTGAAAAATTGAGCCTTACCCACTGGTGGCAGTGCCCAGAACCAAAAATGTTCTTTCAAGCTATCAGCATGATTATTGAGGAGGAAGAGGATAGTCACTCAGCATAACAGGATAGTCACGCAGTATTAACATAGGCAGTCTTGAAGGGATCTGACATTTCCAAAAAAATTATTCGGTTACATCAGCATCAGGTGCTTGGTAGCTGGTGGTGATCCAAGACTGATTCATTTTTATGAAGGTCAGTCGATCGACCGAGTCGGTGGACAGGCGCACCCTGTGATCGGTTACAAAGCCTCCAGCAGCACTGAATGTGCGTTCCAAAAGAACGCTGGATGCAGGACAGGCCAGTACCTCAATTGCATACTGTGCAAGCTCTGGCCAGGGGTTCATAGTGGTAGCATTTGATGGGGCACAGTGGCAGCATTTGATGGGGCACAGTGGCTGCATTTGTGTATGTGTATGTATGTATATATATATATATATATATATATATATATGTGTATATATATATATATCAGTGGTGGCCCGTCCATAGGGGGCGCCCGGGCGCCGCCGCCGCCGCCCCCCCCCCCCCCTCCTGTGGTCACCAAAAAAAAACGGGCCCTTGAGCGCCGGCCATCTGAATAACAGCGTCTGGTTGGCCTTTAGAAGTGCCTCTCAGGAGCCAGTGGCTCTGATAGGCTTCCCGACTACAGCCTGAGGGCTGTAATCGGCTTCTAAATACCTAATGAGAGGACGCACGGGGGGTGCGTTCCCTGGCCAATCAGGTTCACCGGGTCTGGTTACCGGTAACCTGATTGGCTGAAGCGACATCGAGGACGGAAGAAGGACGGTGCTGACCTGAGGAAAGTAAGTGCAGGGCTGGGGGTGACAAAGTGGCTGCATTTGGGGGACAAACTGGTTGTATATTGGGGACAAACTGGCTGTATTTATGGGGGACAAACTGGCTGTATATTGGGGACAAACTGGCTGTATTTATGGGGGACAAACTGGCTGTATATGGTGGGGAAACTGGCTGTATATGGTGGGGAAACTGGCTGTATATTGGGGACAAACTGGCTGCATTTGGGGACAAACTGGCTGTATATTGGGGGACAAACTGGTGGTATTTTGGGGACAAACTGGTGGTATTTTGGGGACAAACTGGTGGTATTTTGGGGACAAACTGGCTGTATTATGGGGGAAACTGGCTGTATATGGGGGACAAACTGGCTGTATATGGGGGACAAACTGGCTGTATATGGGGGACAAACTGCCTGTATATGGGGGACAAACTGCCTGTATATGGGGGACAAACTGCCTGTATATGGGGGACAAACTGGCTGCATATGGGGGGAAACTGGCTGCATATGGGGGGAAACTGGCTGCATATGGGGGGAAACTGGCTGCATATGGGGGGAAACTGGCTGCATATGGGGGGAAACTGGCTGCATATGGGGGGAAACTGGCTGCATATGGGGGGAAACTGGCTGCATATGGGGGGAAACTGGCTGTATATGGGGGGAAACTGGCTGCATTGGGGGACAAACTGGCTGCATTGGGGGACAAACTAGTGGCGTTTGGGCACAGTGGCAGCAATTGATTTTTATTTATTTTTTCAGTTGGTTTGCGCCCCCCCAAAAAAATTTGAGCACCAGCCGCCACTGATATTTTTTTTTTTTATATATATATTATGGAAAGTACATTAAAATTAATTATTTAGGCATGTGACATTTTTGTGACTCCAGAACTTGCACACATCATGCTTTTATGTGATCGCCTTGGGGAAGAACTGATTCTTTATAAACTATACTTTAGTGAATTCTCTAGTGTCTGAAACTCTGGATTTACACCAAACAACAAAAATTGTTTCATGCATTTAGCTCTATGAAGCAGGTTTTACTATTTTAATCAGGGCCGTCTTTAATATTGATTGGACCATGGGCAAACATTTTCTTGGGCCCCCCCATGCAATTTTGCCCCCCCATCATTACACAGGCCTCCCTCCCCCATACTACCCAAATCACTTCATAGGACCCCCCTCCCACTTCATTACACAGCACCCCTCCCCCATAATACGCCCATCATTACACAGACCCCCACCCATTATTACACAGGATCCCTCCCCCATACTACCCCCATCATTACACAGCCCCCACATACTACATTGCCACTCATTAACAATCAGCGCACTGCTGTTTCTGCAGAAAGGAGGGTTGAGGGAGGAGAAGCGGGGAGGGGGGTTATTGAGGGTGGAGAAGCAGGGAGGTGGGTTATTGTTGAGGGTGGCGAGGCGGGAGGGGGATTATTGTTAAGGGTGGAGAAGCAAAGAGGGGGGTTATTGTTGAGGGTGGAGAAGTGGGGAGGGGGGTTATTATTAAGGATGGAGAAGCAGGGAGGGGGTTATTATTAAGGATGGAGAAGCAGGGAGGGCGTTATTAGTGAGGGTGGAAAGGTGGGATGGGAGGGTCGGAAAGCAGCATGTGGCTGGTGAAGAGACTCAGTCCACTGAGCTAAGGGGGAGGGGGCAGTAGAAGAGACAGTGCAGGACCTGTCTTAACCCGTGCCGAGCTGGAAAGGAGGAGAAAAGAAGAGCTCACACAGCAGGACTCCACTAGAGTGGGCGGCGCTGCACCCCAGCCGGGTTTTCAATACACAGTACACACAGATAGGAGAGAGCAGTGTGACAAAGGGGGCGGAGCTCAGCACATCGGCTCCACCAATCCCCGACATCAGAGCTGCGATATGACAGCTCCACTCACTGTCATTGCGCGCACAGACCTATCGGAGGCATTTTTTTGGGGGGGGGCAGTATTTGACAGAGCATTGTACATCCCTGGCTTGCCCACCAATCCCTGGCTGTGCGGGATGGATGGTCACACTGCTGAATACATGAATCCGGGGACAGACATGGTATGGGGACTGACCCCTCAGTCCGGGGACCATCCCTGGAAATCGGGGACGTCTAGTCACCCTACAGTAGTAACATTTTGGAGGCGTGGTGGCGGAACAACCTCCATCACTACTGCACCTTGTTCTGCATCCTTCCCAGCTGCCAGCAGAGTCACCCAATGCAGCGTGAAAGATAGGCAACGTCCCTGTCCATGCCTGCTGGACCATGAGTCAGCAGTAATATGCACCTTACCACTGACCGCCCTGTCCAGCGAGGCCAAGACATTGCCTTCCACATGCCGGTAGAGAGCCGGAATCGCCTTCTGTGAGAAAAAGTGGCGTTTGGGAACCTGCCACTGAGGAACCGCGCATTTAACAAACTCACGGAAGGGGGCAGAGTCTACCAACTGAAAGGGCAGCAGTTGAAGTGCTAGCGATTTAGCCAAGCTAGCATTCAACCGCTGGGCATGTGGATGGCTGGGAGCGAACTTCTTTTGGGGGTGCAGCAGCTGGGGCAGGGAAATTTGCCTGGTACATCGGACGTCGGTGTACCGAAAAGAGATTTCCCGCAAGTACTTGGCTGTGACACACCTAATTCTACACCTTCTTTCCTCTCAGTGCAGGTTTCAGAGAGGACTGATGGTATAGTGGGGTTGGAGATCCCAGCTGATGAGGAGCAAAGAGAGGTCCGCTTTGTTCTTTGGTGTGGGTCTTTTAGGTACGCCTGCCAACGGACTGCATGTGCATACATATGTTGCAAATGGCAACGGTGCGATCTGCTGCACACGTCTGAAAAAAGGCCCACACCAAAGAACTTTTGGAATAACGCGCAGAGACAGCAGCGCCCTGCACATGCGGAGCTCTGCGGTGTGATGCCCTTAAGCTGGCCCCTGGAGGGCATCTTGCCTCGGAGATGTGCCCCCCTCCTCCTCTCAGGCACCCATGTGGAGTCAGTGACCTCATCATCCCCTCTCCCTACTCATCACTGGAGCAAATATGGCAGTATGCTGCAGCTGGGGGAACATGACTGCCAGATAGCTGTCCTTGTTGGGCACCCCCTCTCTCTGGGCTCACGCTACTGCCTTCCTCTAGCTGGGTTTCATCATCGGAGCCTTCAAAACGCTGGGCATCCTCCTCGAGCATGTACCCAACACTGTGGTCAAACAGTTCCGGGGACTCCTCAGGAGGACATGGTGGGGCTAGGGAAGGAGTGACTGATGCCATTGAGGCGAGGGAAGAGGCCGCTTTGGCAGCTGCTTTGCCAAAGTACCCTGAGCCTGGGTGAGAGAGGATGAGGACGACTTGGTCATCCACTCTACCAAATCATGGGCAGCTGCCGAAAAAAAGGACAAGCGTGTCTCACAGCCACATGCTGATGAGGATGCACCGTGTCCACGACCAGCACTGTTGCCTCTAGACACAGAGCCTGCTTGCCCTCCTTTATTGCCTTGTGACTGTCTGCCTCTGTTTGCCTTCCAGACATACTAATGGCCAGCAGTGAGATGTAGCTGCACAAAAGGTGGGAGATAGATAGATATATAGATAGATATATATATATATAATGCAGCTATCAGACTCCACTGCCTGCTGTGGTATTAGTATGAGAAAAGCAGCAAAGGTCTTCAGTTAGTTTTAGGTGAACACTGTGCAGAGGACACAGTACACTAACTGAAAATACTAGCAGCTCTCTGCCTGTGGTTTTAATACGAGAACACTACAAATTTTATTCAGGTTCCTTTACGTGAATGCTCTGCAATGGACAGAAGTACTGCAGTACACTACATGAAATTAATGAAACACTCTGCCTGTGGTTTTATTATGAGAACACCACTAACTGTATTCAGGTAAGCTTTAGGTGAACACTATGCAAAGCACATAGTACATACACTAAGTGAAACTCTGCTGCAGCTAGCACAATCACCTGCCTGCCTGTCACAGTATAGACTAGAGAACAGCAGTAACGGATCTAGCTAAACTAAATACAGTGTATAAATATATATACAACACCTAGGATGCATATATATCCTCTACACACTGTAACAGCATCTCTCTCTCTCTCTCTCTCTCTCTCCCCCTCTCTCTCCCTCCCTCTCTCCCTCCCTCCCTCTCTCCCTCTCTCTCTCCCCCACACACTACACAAGGCCGACTTACAGGCGGCCTTATATAGTGTGGGGCGTGTACGTACTCCTCTGAGCCAAGATTGGCCAAAGCCACCCAATTACGGCCCTCCGTTATTACCGCACTGTGATTGGCCAAAGCATGCGGGTCATAGTGCATGCTTGGCCAATCATCAGCCAGCGATGCGATGCCGCGGTGAATTATGGGCCGTGACACGCCACCTTAAATTTGGCACGAACGGCCTATAATGTTCAATCTTCGTCGAATGATCGAACAGCCGATGTTAAAGTCGAACATGGGTTCAACTCGAACACGAAGCTCATCCCTAGTTGTTACTATACTTCCTCACATCACCCCATAATATAGCCATAAAGCTTCTTTTAAATTTGATTTGAAGATGTCGTGCACCAGGTCCATAGTGGCGCACTGAGCGCCTCCTCCCGTGTGTCGAGAACACTTAAGTAAATGGGGAATAGCGCTGCATTACCGGCGCAAATGTTTTGTAAATACCAAAACGGCCATTGCGCCTCGGCATGCACCGCAACTCAAGGCGCAAACGATTCGTAAATCAGCTGCAATGTGTATTTTTGAATACGGACGCAGAGAAGGCCTTTGACAAGGTGAATTGGAGTTATATGCAAGCAGTCCTACAACACGTAGGTGGTAGTAGTAAGATACTACAGTGGATTTCCTCTATCTATTCCTGTCCGACGGCTCAGGTACGGGCTAATGGAATACTATCAGAGACCCTCCAGATCTCAAATGGGACACGACAGGGGTGTCCAGTCTCCACTCCTCTTCGCCCTGTCATTGGAATCGTTTCTCTGTACACTGCGTCTGAATCAGGACATACAAATAGGGAATATCCAATGCAAAATCTCAGCCTCTGCGGATGAAATGCTGTTCACACTTACCAACCCGTTGATCACGATCCGGAACTTGATGAGAGAGTTTGAGAAGTAGGGCTCAATCTCGAATCTGCGCATTAATTTCAATAAATCTGAGGCTATGGGTGTCAATTTACCACAAAAATAATAAAAAAAAAAAAAAATAGGCTTTTTGTACTCACCATAAAATCCCTTTCTCTGAAGTCCATGGACGGACACAGCTCCTTTATTTATGACAGTAGGGTTATATGCCGTCTATTAGGAGAGGACTAGGCAGACATGGTAAACGGTTAAAAAAACATGCAACTACAGCAAAGGTGAATTAGTACCGCCCAGGGGGTGGTCCCTCTGGTTATAACCCCTCACCCTGCACTCAGCAGCTCAGTTTGTCAAAAAGCAGTATAAAAAAGGAGGGGTGGGTGCTGTGTCCGTTCATGGACTTCAGAGAAAAGGATTTTACAGTGAGTACAAAAATCCTATTTTCTCTTTCGTCCATGGACGGACACAGCTCCTTTATTCTTGACAGTAGGGACGTCCCCAAGCAGTGTCAAAAAATGAGGGATGGAAAAAGCAATTAAAACAAACTTCACCCCAAAACAACCAGAGCTCCGGAGGAGTTGCAACCTTAAACAGGCGCCTGCAAAATTTTGCAGCCGAAGCAATCATCCACAGATGCATGCACGTCAACTTAGTGAACGGACGACCAGGTCGCCGCCTTACACACCTGTGAGACAGACGCTTAATGTCGGAAGGTCCAGGAGGCACCTATTGCCCTGGTTGAATGCGCCGGGAAAGGGAAGAGCCCGCCCTTTTAGGGCATAAGCCTGAATCACGATCTGTCTGATCCGAGAAATGGTGGCCGACGAGATCGCCAGGCCCTTCTTAGGACCAACCACGACACAAACAGTGAGTCTGACCTCCGAAATGGAGCCGTAGCAGACAGATACACTCACAGAGCTTGGACCACGTCCAAGGAATGCAACGCAACCTCTTTGGGATGTGACGGCCGGGCACACAAGGATGGAAGCACAATGTCCTCATTTAGATGAAAAGTCGAAACAACCTTCGGAAGAAACGAAGGCTGCGGGCGTAGCACCGCTTTATCCTTGTGGAGGAACAAGTAGGGGGACTTGCAGGACAAGGCCGCCAATTCAGAAACTCTCCTGACCGATGTAATAGCCACCAGAAAGGCAATTTTCTGAGAGTGTCAAAAGGGGAATCTCTCTGATGTTCTCAAATGGATGTTTCTGAAGCACCGAGAGCACCAGATTCAAATCCCATGGAGGCAGTGGTGGTACGCCGAGGCCAATCTGGGGCAATTGGCATCACCGGAATCCCCTCGGTCTCCACTCTGCAAAGCAGATGAGGAAGAAGTTTTAGCGGGGGAGGCATAAATTAGCCGATACTGTCGCCACAAAACGTGTCTGTCGCGACCGCCCAGGGATCTTTGGACCTGGCCACAAACCTCAATACCTTCCGATTGAGTCGAGAAGCCAGGAGATCCATGTCTGGCGTGCCCCATCTCAGGCAAAGGAGTCAAAACATATCTGGGTGTAGCGACCATTCTCCTTGGTCCAACATCGGGCGACTTAGGTAGTCCGCTTGCCAGTTTTCTACACCCGGAATGTACACGGCCGATAGAGCCAGCACGCTCCGCCCACCTGAGGATGTGAGCGACCTCCAATGCTGCAGCCGAGCTTCTTGTTCCTCCGTGATGGTTGACATACTACACCACCGCCGTGGCGTTGTCCGACTGGATGTCCCTGCAACCTCTGTAACCATGTGGAGAGACACTGCCTGATTGCCCAAAGTTCCAGCACATTGATCGGCAGGCAGAATTCTTCCTGCGTCCAGTGACCCTGTGTCGACTGTACGCCCAAAACTCCCCCCCAATCGGTCAGGATAGCGTCTGTCGTGATCACCGTCCAGTGAAAAGGATAAAATGACTTCCGGACCGAAGGGCTGGAGATCTCAGCCACCATACCAGGGAAATCCTGGCTAGCTAGCTCACCTGGATTTGACAATGCAGGGACAACAGAGATTTGTCCCATTTGGACAGGATCTCCTTCTGCAAAATTCGAGTGTGGAATTGAGCATACGGCACCACCTCAAAAAAGGTGGCTACCATGAGACCCAGGACTCGCATGCAAAAGCGCAGCGATGACCACCTGCAGGATGTCAATAGCTTCGCCGCAGTCCGAAGAGTCTTCAACTTTTCCAAAGGGAGAAAAACCCTTGCCACTGAGGAGGCCAGAATCAAGCCCAGGTACTCCAGGCATCGAGTCGGCAGCAACACCGACTTCTGAAGGTTCAATACCCAACCAAATTCTTGAAGGGTCTGACTGGCAATCACCACATCCTCCTCTAATTCTGAGTTTGAAGCTGCTCTCAGAAGGAGGTCGTCCAGGTATCCCATGATAGCGATTCCTCGCTGTCTCAGCAAAGCTAGAATCAGAGAAAGCACCTTGGTGAAAACCCTTGGTGCAGACGCCAGGCCAAAAGGGAGAGCTACAAACTGGTAGTGATCGTCCCCGACTGCAAAACACAGAAATCTCTGATGCCCAACAACAATGGGGACATGCAAGTATGCGTCCTTGATGTCCAAGGACACCAGAAAATCCCCCAGATGGAGTGCAGCGACCACAGAGCAAACTGATTCCATCCTGAACCTTTGTACTTTTACAAAGGAGTTGAGGGCCTTGAGGTCCACGATTGAACGGACCCCGTCCTTTTTTGGGACTACAAACTGATTGGAGTAGAATCCCTGAAACCTTTCCAGCAGTGGCACAGGTACTATTACCCCGCGCATCAGCAGGTCCTGCACTGCCCCAAACAGGGCGTTCCAACGAGCCGGAAGAAGATGAAGGTTTGGAGGGGAAAAAATCTGTTTGGTGGACGAGAAAGAAACGATCTTGTACCCTGATGAGACCACTTTACAAACCCACTGGTCGGAAAGCAGGGAGGACCAACAGGCTGCAAACTCGCGAAGGCAACCCCCCACCCGAGAGTCGGGCGGGGGCAAACCTTCATGCTGTCGCAGATTTGTTCACAGGCTTGTGAAACAAGGGACGATTCTGTCCCTCGGCTGGCCCTTTGTCGGCCTGGGAACGCTTACCTGTGGGCCCAGACTAACGGAAAAAACGCTTCTGAGCGGAAAAGGAGGGCTCTGGCCTACGGCGCGGCTACTTAGCTATTCTGGATTGTGGGAGCAGGATGCCCTTACCCCAGTGACATTCTTAATTCATCCAGCGAGGCTCCAAATAGCCTCTCCCCCTGGAAGGGCAAATCCACCAGCGCTTTCTTGGAAGTCTGGTCCGCAGACCAGCATTTTAGCCAAATCAGGCAACGGAGCACCACAGCAGACACTGAGGCTCTGGAAAGCAAGGGAGCTATGTCTGCGATGCAGCCTTAGATACACTTAAGGCCATGCACCAACTGGTCAGCCAGTTCCACGCAGAGCGGGGAAGCCTATTGCTCTACCAACTCGTGGTGCAACAATTTTGCCCATTCTGTAAGTGTCTGTCACACCAGGGCCGTGGCCAATACAGGCCGTAATGCTGACTTCACCACCGTGAACATGGATCGGGCCACTGCCTCGGCCCTCCTGTCTGCAGGGTCCTTAAAGTCAAGGGTCCCCCTCTACCGGAATCGTGGTTACCTTGTTTAACCTGGATACCGGGGGGTCCACAATCGGGGGAGATGTCCATTTTTTCCCCAGGAGACTCTCCTCAAAAGGGGTAACGGACCGCCATGCGTTTTGGGGCCGAAAAGGCCCTCTGCGGTCGTTCCCATTCTTTGTATATAAACTTATCAAAATAAGTTAGGTAGGGAAATACCTTAGCAGTGCAGGTCGGCTTGTGGGACACAAAAGGGACCGACGCCTCAGTAGACGTCCCCGCCTTATCCTCCAATTTTAGGGTTTCCCGCACTGCAGTGATAAGTGCTCCAACAAGCGCTTTCTCCTGCGCTGACCCGGACACGGATTCTTCCCCACTGTCCGAATGGTCCTGGTCCGCATCCTCTGACACATCAGAACAAAGTGCGTGTGCCACAGCCAGGCCCGAGTCTGAATCAGAGCTTTCCCCAGAAGATGAGGGGGGGGGGGCATTTTTTTATCTCCCCCCCCCCCCGTTCGCCTGCACACCGCCTCCACCCTGGCAACAAAATGATTCCAGGACCGCCGACAAAGCGTCCATAGGTACCGCAGGTGCAGGGGCACTGGTTGCAACCACAGGGATGTCTGGGGAAGAAGCGCCAGCTTCTGACGCCATGCTGACCCCACAATCGAACATATTCGCCAGCACACCAAGGATCGTCAAAAAGGTTTATTGCAAAAAAAAAAATCATCACATCACAAAAGCACTTTTGTGATGCGATTTTTTTTTTTTTTTTTTTTGCAATAAACCTTTTTGACGATCCTTGGTGTGCTGGCGAATATGTTTGATTGTTTGATGTCTCCAGGACCCAACTGGTAATTGCTGCAGCACCCACCATTTTTCTATGAGCCATTTTACCAAGAACGTGTGCAATTGGAATATTGATCATGCTGACCCCACACTCGCCTGACAGCCACTTAGGGACTAAAGGCAAGGTACATAAAAAGGTCCACCCTCCTAGCCGCTACAGACTGAGGGCCCCCCCCCCCCCCAAGAGGACTCGCCACCCTGACCCAGGTACTGCACAGCACTGCGTTTCGCTCTCGCCTGCACAGCCTGTGCTGAAGTGCTGTCCTGCGTCTGAGGTGTTTTGTGCTGTTCGCGCCGTTCAGAAAGACATTTCCAGCACTAGAGGCCAAAACTAAGCAAAAACCACAAGAAAATGGCCGCCGGCCGACTCAGGAAAAAAAGAGAGCAAGCTACAAGAAAATGTCCGCCAGTTGCATTACAGCGCGGCTACAAGAAAATGGCGCCGGCTCACCCAAAATGGCCGCCGGATCACTTCTGAGGTAAAGAAAAGGCTGCAAACACGCTGGGCCTCTGCGCAGAGGCCCCCCACACAGCAGACAAACACCCCACCACAGAGAGCAGACCTAGGACACCCAGCGCAGCCCCCCCCCCCCCCCGAGGACCCCCAGTCAGGAATACAGCAGGCCCAGCCAGATGCATGAGGAGGGAAGGGACAGGGAGAGAAGAAAGGGAGAGTGAGAGACCCCCTAGTCGACCTCCCCAGGAATGCCCAGCAGTTCCATCCTGCTGAAAAAGGTGGAACCCTACTTACCCATCCTGCGAGGACTGCTGGACTCATTCCGGACAGACCCATCACCCGAGCAGTACGGAGTGGCTGTCGGCCACGGCCCACTGTGACTCGGACAGCAGTAGCCCGGTCATATGTGTGCCCCGGAGCATATAGCTCACCGGTCACTCCTGGAGCAAATAGGGTATGTTGTGGCCGACCCAGCGCGTAGCTAAAGGTCTGCTCACGCTCAATGGCCGGACTGGGGAGACTACAAGGATCTATATTATCCAGCCTGTCACCCAGCCGACAGTTGATAGTAGATCTCAGGATCAAAAAAGTCGAAGATATAAAATAAAATCTCCAGGATCAATGAGCTGCCGAGTGCAGGGTGATGGGTTATAACCAGAGGGACCGCCCCCTGGGCGGTACTGTTCAGCTTTGCTGTAGTTACATGTTTTTAACAGTTTAACGTGTCTGTCTAGTCCTCTCCTGATAGAAGGCATATATCCCTACTGTCAAGAATTAAAAAAGGAGCTGTGTCTGTCCATGGATGAAAGAGAAACTAAGTTTAAATGGACTGATAGAGCTCTAACATATCTAGGCACCCTACTTCCAATAAATGTAGCAAAGATCTTTGAACTACATTTTCCACCTTTATTGCAAAAGGTTAAAAGCGGAGTTCCACCCTAAAGTGAAACTTCCGCTCATTGGATTCCTCCCCCCCTCCGGTGCCACAATTGGCACCTTTCGGGGGGAGGGAGGACAGGATATCTGTCAAAGACAGGTATCCTTCTCACTTCCGGGAGTCCGGCCGTGACATCGCCGTGGGGCTCCCTCCTCCACCTCCCCTGGCCGCCGGGCTAATGGGAGAGAGGAGCGGGCCTTGTGCATGCGCAGTAGGGTTCCCGGCACATAGCCAAAAGGCTACACTGCCGGGTTCCATTACGCAATGCCGACGGCAGCACCCGACATCAGCTGCGGTGCTGACATCAAGGGACACCAGGACAGGCAAGTCTCCATTTATTAAAAGCCAGCAGCATGTGTTGCCTCTTGGTTTTTAATTTTTTTTTTTTTGCCTGGAACACCCCTTTAAGATGCCATTACATAAATGGAATTCGGGTTTCCAAACTTGGCTAGGACGTTGTAATATTATAAAGACGAGCATACTCCCCAAATTCCTGTATTTATTACAGGCATTACCAGTACACATCCCTTTAAGTTACTTTAAACAGAGTCAGAGGCTGATATTTGAATTTATATGGGTACATAAACATTCCCGGATACAACAGAAGCAATTAATGCTTACTAAAAGGGACAGAGTACTAGCAGTACCAGATATTCGGAAGTATCACCAAGCAGTACATTTGAACAGAGTTATTGATTGGAATAGACACAGACACTAAACTATGGGTACAAATCGAACAAGCCCAATCACTGGTCCCCTTGAGTGGAGCACCATGGTGCTGTGCCTCACTGCCTAGGGAGGCGAGGGGGCACCCTGTAGTGGACAACATGGTCAGGCTTTGCTCGGCCTTGTTTCCCACTATAGGTAGTGCCCACAACGTCCTTTATATCTGATACAAGAGAATCCCCTTTTCCTACCAGAATGTGAAGATAATGCCTTTTGGCACTTAGTGAGCATGTGATGTACCCAAGAATTCAGCTATATCCACACAAGGGCATGGTTGACAATAATGGAGCTGACTGAGCAAGGGAATATATTTAGATTAAAATTCTGGAATGCATTAGGCCCCATGCACACGAGACGCCGGTGCAAACTCTGCTGAACACACGTTTTTAAAGGCTAAAAACGGCGTTTAAAAACGCCCGTTTTGCCGTGATTTTAGCTGCGTTTTACCGCGTTTGCGTCTATAGGCGTTTAGTTAAGAATCATCATAAGACCCTCCCTAAGCTCAAAAAACATTATTTAACCATTTCAGCCATTTTGAGAGACCAGCAGCTGAGAGAGCAGCAGTGTACTTGTATTTAGCGTATCACTTGCCACATCATCTGCCACAAGCTGTGGATTGTCCACTTGCCACGTCACCTGATACGTCACCTGGCCACAAGTTGTGAATTGTCCACTTGCCACATCACCTGGCCACGTCACCTGCCACAAGTTGTGGATTGTCCACTTGCCACGTCACCTGGCCATGTCACCTGCCACGTCACCTGCCACAAGTTGTGGATTGTCCACTTACCACATCACCTGGCCACGTCACCTGCCACAAGTTGTGGAATGTTCACTTGCCACGTTACCTGGCCACAAGTTGTGAATTGTCCACTTGCCACATCACCTGCCACGTCACCTGGCCACAAGTTGTGGATTGTCCACTTGCCACGTCACCTGCCACAAGTTGTGGATTGTCCACCTGCCACATCACCTGGCCACGTCACCTGCCACAATTTGTGGATTGTCCACCTGCCACGTCACCTGGCCACAATTTGTGGATTGTCCACTTGCCACGTCACCTGCCACAATTTGTGGATTGTCCACCTGCCACGTCACCTGGCCATGTTACCTGCCACAAGTTGTGGATTGTCCACTTGCCACGTCACCTGCCACAAGTTGTGGATCGTCTACAGTGCAATGCAAGCAATTAGTTTTTTTTCATATTTTTTTGATGGTTTTTCATCATTTGCCATCATTTTTGAGATTTCTACTGTAAAAAAAAATAGGTCACCTTTAAAAACGCTAATAAACGAAATCGCGGCAAAACGCCGGTACCGCGTTTAGCGTCTGAAACGTGGAAAACTTTTGCGTCTGAACCCATTTTTTTGCTTCTGGAAAAAACGAGGTTAAACGCAACTGCCTAAAAACGGCAATAAACGAGACTGTGTGCATGGACACATAGGATAACATTGAATGGGTTCAGGAGCAGTTGAAAAAAGTGTCCAACTGCCTCTGAACGCGTGTTTAACAGCAAATAACAGCGTCTCGTGTGCATGGGGCCTTACAGATAACCAACTTTCTTAGGACCCTCCCGAACCTGGGACGGTTTACTAGACCCCTAACCACATTTGAGAAACTGTAGTGGGAAGGGAGTATTATCGCATACACTCTCGTTAAGCTACGACTATTAATCACACAGCCGGAAAACACACTCCTTGAAATGCGTTCGGGAATGGGAACGGGAATTGGGGAGGACTTTTAGCCTGGAACAGCGACAAAAGATGCTTAAGTTAACGCATGAAACCAACATCAAGATTTTTGCTAGGTGGTATAAGACACCAGAGAAAACAAAAAAAAATAAAAAATTCCTGACATCTCAGACCGGTGTTGGGAGATGTCAGAAAGATAAAAAGGTACCATGGAACAGTCCCAAAAAAATATGTAGCAAGCCAAGAAGCTTCTGGTTGGAGATTAAACAAATCCTCCAACTTTGCACAGATTTAACGATCCCGGAAGATGCTGCGTTTCTCTTGCATGTAAACCATATATCAGAGAAGGTATATAAAGAATCCATTGTCTCATCTCTTATGCCGCGTACACACGATCGTTTTTAATGTCATTCAAAAACAACGTTTTTCTCGACGTGATTTTTCTTGTTTCCTCTCAAGCCTGTCTTGCATACACACGTTCATAAAAAAAAAAAAACGCTCGAGCAAAGCGCAGTTACGTACAACACATACGACGGCACTATAAAGGGGAAGTTCCGTTCGAATTGCGCCACCCTTCATGTTAGTAAAGTTTGTTGAGCGACGATTCGTGCTTTTCAGTCCGTTACAGCGTGACGAATGTGCCATCTCCATTACGAATGCTAGTTTTACCAGAACGAGCACTCCCGTCTCATACTTGATTCTGAGCAAGTGTTTTTTTTTCCCCTCGTAAAAGCATACACTACCGTTTGACGTCGTTAAAAAAAAAAAAAAAAAAAAAGCAGATTATCTTTTTTTAGGCCATTTTTCACGTCGTTAAAAATGCTCTGGCGCCTACACACGATCGTTTTTAATGCCCAATTTAAAAAATTGCATTTTTAACGTCGTGAAAAACGGTCGTGTGTATGCAGCATTAGACGGCGCAAAGGCATGCATTTCCTTGAAGTGGAAATCAACATCGCCACCAACAATACAGATGTGGGTTCATAAGTTGAAGGAGATCAGCAAACTATAAGATTTCGTCCTCTGCACGCCATCAGCAGGAAAGTTATTCCAGGACTTGGTCCCCCTGGAGTGCCTTCCTGGCTTCTGATGAGGGAGAAACCCTCGACAATTAAACGAATGAGTAAGAAATTTAATTAGAGCAATGAGCTCAACCCCATCCATGGTTATAAATTAGGAGCGCAAGAAAGGTCTGCTTTTCATTTGACAGTCCTAGATCTATCTTTTTGTATACCTCCTTTTTTTTGTATATATTCACTGCATAGGAATGGTAGTAGGAAATGAGCAGGACAAGCTGGAGACTAGAGGAAATAGATATGGTAAAGTAGATGTTGACGTGGGAAATAAACTATTAGGATGTACAAATAAGTTAGCAGTAACTAGAAGGAAATTCGATATTAACGTGTTGGACGGACAGACAAGATGAGGTCCAAGTTAAATTGTCTAAGGTTCTTGGAGGGGAGTTGCTCCTTCCCTCAGTTTTCATGTTTCTCAGTTTGATGTTTTTTCCTCCTTGCCCGTTTTTTCTGTAGTGGATTTTGGAACATATAGATGGGTTTACTTTTTTGCAATTATTTGTATTTGAAAAAAAAAAAAATTGGGTACAGTGTAGTATGACTGCGCAATTGTCATTAAAAGTGCGAAAGCAGGAAGGGGGTAAAAATACCCTGTATTGAAGTGGTTTTAAGAAGAAAATTATTATAAAGAATTTTGGGTGTTTGTCCTACTCTTTCCAAACAGTCAATTATGTTGAAGTTTTATAGCCTCGATTGCTTTTACATACAAATTGTTTCAGACAGTTTTTTTTTGCCATGATGTACAAATTGATATTATATACAATCTTGTTTCATCAGTCATACAAGGGCCTATAAATACTACTTATATTTACAAGCGGCTCTAGATGACAGTTAGTATAATTACCTACTCTCAATACTCCATTTAGGATTGTCTGATCAGTTATGGCTATTGCTTGCTTTTTTTTTTTTACAAAATGTCAAATATTTTGCCAATATTAAAAAATCTTAATGCATAGAATGTCAAATATTTTGACATGCATCAAGATAAATAAAATTCTTCTGCCTTTTCAACTCCTTTAACCACCCGCCTAAACCCTGACACACTGTTCCAAGAATGGTGTAGCGCAAATGAAACAGCTGTGAGGCTGGGCTGCAAATTTAACTTGGCACTACCTGACACACAGGATTACCTCTTGAATGCCTGCCAGACAGTTTTACTGCCCCCTACAATCCAATCCACCACCAATTGCTTTTCAGAGGGCAGTAGAGACTACTGCCTATGGGGAAGAGC
This sequence comes from Rana muscosa, assembly GCA_029206835.1. Lineage (NCBI taxonomy): Eukaryota > Metazoa > Chordata > Amphibia > Anura > Ranidae > Rana > Rana muscosa. The sequence goes on from CM055127.1 coordinate 42,731,801, forward strand.
CCTGCAGGTTAACATTCTCCCACCCAAGCTGCCCCCAGCATTTTTTCTCGATACTGACAAAAGGCTGCAAACTCCTTCTAAACCAAGGACCAATGTGAATGTGTACGCAAGCTGACACAATACATATATTTTGCAACTTGGTTTTAATAGTGCTCTCTGCAGATGCAAAAACACTCAAATTTCAACTCTCGGTTTTGCCTACCAAAATCTGTAGTATTGGCCACAATTAATACAGTAGGTTAAACCTTAAATCAGAAAGGAATTGCACTAGTTCAGAAAAAAACAAAGTAACAGTTTTTGATAACAGTTTATTGTTCTGCCTGCTTTAACATTTAGAAAAAGAATCCCAGGATTTTGCCTCCCGTGTGTTTTCGCCTTGCTTCCTCGTGGTCCATGATGCCAGCGGAAGTTGTAAGCACAATATACCTATAATAAAAAAAAAAATTGTATTTCCTAAAAAATAAAAGTTGCAAAAGCTAAAAGTGCTTTCTAATGTGTTTTTGGGTCAGCTGAAAGTTACTTGTAAACAATGACAACCTACAGAACTGCACATTTGTCTGACCAAAGTTCCACACCTAGAACAAATTCAGGAGGGAAGGCAGCTGCAAGACTCCTGAAGACACAGATGCCCCCTTGGAAGGCTATGCACTAGTGCCTTTAAAGCGGAGGTCCACCTGATTTTTTTTTTTTTTTCAAGCCAGCAGCTACAAATACTGCAGCTGCTGACTTCTAAAAAATGGACAGTTACCTGTCCAGCACAGCCACGATGTTGGCAGACGAGGCTGAGCAATCGCTTGGTCCTTGGATGCTTCCACCGCCATCCTCTGAGGGAATCGCCATTCACTGACCGGTTCCCTAATGCGCATGTATCGCAGCGTCACTGGTCCCCACTCTCTCCTGGGAATAGTGCGTTTCCCAGAAGACAGCGGGGGGGTGTTTGTGACACGAAGAGGCAGGACTCAGAACCCGGAAGTGGTGCAAATACCTGTATTAGACAGGTATCTGCACCCCCCTCCCCCTGAAAGGTGCCAAATGTGACACCGGGGGGGGGGGTTCCAAAAAGCGGAGGTTCACTTTTTGTGTGAACCTCCGCTTTAAGGAGATCTCCTCCCTAAACTGCATGTGCAAATAGTAGGATGTCATGTGGCTCATATCACACTGTGCAATACTAGATTAATCTGTTGAAAGAGGGGGGAAAAAATAAAAATCCAGAATGTGGGAAGGGTTTTCCACCAGATAAATGTAATGTCCTGTGCAAGTGCAAGATGTTCTATGCTTTGCATCCTGGGATGTGCAGTATTACAATAGTTTACAAAGGACCAAACATCAGTGAGCAAGGTAGACGACGGTGGCACCCAATGACATTGAACTTAATTTTAAATGGTAAAGATGGTGGGGGGAGTGCAGGCATAAGCAGAAAAAAAAAGCACAGAATGATAATTGCAAACATTAAAAAGTGCATGACTTTAACTACATAATTTTACTTAGTGTGAGACATTTTATTTGGAGTGAGGGGGGACGGGGTGACACCTGCTTATAGAAGTAAAAGGTATAAATATAGCAGCTTTCAAACATAGCCCAAGGAGAGAAAAACAATTGTACACATGCAAGATAATACACAACTACATGCCACTTGTAATGCTTACAGAAGGAAGTCGTTAATTGACATATGGATTGATCATTGAACTGCTAGTGTACAGGCACATGGTGTACTGACAGGACTGCAGGAGCCTCAAAAAAAAAAAAAGTCCTAAAATTGTTCCATCATTTTAAAAACTAGGACTAATGCCATACACGGGTCAAATTTCTAAAGATTTTTCAAAAATCGTATCCAAGAATTTGTTCAAATTTTGCACCATTAGTGGGCTGCAGCAACAGCAGATTTTCGTGCGGCAAGCAAATTTGAGTAATCGAACATGTTGGAATTAAAAAAAAAAAAAAAAAAACGATTTTCCAATCAATGGGAGAATTGTGCGAGAAAAATAGAAAAAGGAATGCGCAAGGAAAAAAAAAAATAATTCCCATCCACAAATTCTTTTCTGTAGTAACATGAGGTGAAATTGAAGGCTTGGTCGGCCGAATTTCAAAAATCAATGGTGGTGTCATCGCATCCCAAAAAAAAAAAAAAAAAAAAAAAAAGAACTTTGATTTTTAAAAGAAAATTTGTTCATGTATGGCCTGCTTAATCTAATCTTCCGTTTTGAGAAATCTTTAGGACAGAAATATGAGAGGTTGCTAATGCAAATGAATTTTTGGGAGGTGCAGACTGCTGCCACCCCATCCCAGATTCATTATCCAATGAATCACTGACCTCAAACAAGCATTCAGCCAGAGAGATCCATCTAGTTCTTGCTCTGACAGGCCATTTACTCCTAAGAACGTAGAACTCTCCTATAACGCTAAAAGGGGTACTCATGCAGGAAACACTAAGGGGGTAAATGGAAAGTTGATTTTATCCACTTTTTTGCACTATACTTGCTACAGCCCATTCCATGAATTAAATAATCTGGCTGCAGCGTGTAGCTGGCAGAACCCCTTACCCCCAATTCTCTACTTGGGAAAGCAGAACTGGTAATGTAAAGGACAGTTCACATTACTGGGATCTGCCTTTGGCTTTTTTCCCCTCCCGAAACATATTGTAGTGTTCCAGAGTCTGAAGCAGGTGGAGCATTGTGCACATTTAGGAAAGCACAATGTGCTCTATAAAATGTAAAAAAAAAAATCCCCATCCAGTGTGGCCATAGTGCTGCTTTTTAAAAGGAGTCTCAAAGTCTAATGGTTGCTTTTCAGCCCAGGAGAGTTGTAGATTTGATATGAGAACCACAGGGTACAATGAAAAGTGGCCAATAATGGTACATTTTGGGAATAAAAACCCCAAACTATTACAGCTCATCAATACAGCAATGGTGACTGAACTTACCCAAACTGACGTGAAGGCAGGAGATTGTTCTGCCACTTTTCCAGATCCTTTAGCTGCACATCAAATCTGGGGCTGATGACTCCACACTACAAGAACACAATTACACATATTTTGGACATGCAAGAATGCAGCAACAATGAACTGTAAATAATTTAAAATCCTCATATAACTTGACAAACAACTATTCTATGCACTCAAAAAATACATGAACACTAGTAACCTTCACACAAAAAAATAAATAAACAAAAAATATAAAAAAGAGGCAGGAGCACTGGTCACCTTTCATTAATATTAAGCCTAGGTTCACATTGAAGCAACTTGACATTTCAAATCGCATCCCAAAATCAGTGGCTTTTGCATGAGTGGCATCGTCCGAATCGGTGCTGCACTGAATCCCAAAAGTAGTTTGTACTACTTTTGGGGACTTCAGGTGCGATTTCAATAGACATCTGTGCAGGAGCCAAAAACCATGTAGCAGAATACATTTTGGCCTAAATTTATGATGAAATTTGATTTTATTGAATGTCTTTCAAAATTTTTGCTTATATTGCAAAAAATACAAGTGGTGAATAAATATAACCAAAAAGAAAGCTCTATTTGTGTGAACAAGATAACATTTCATTTGGGTACAGTGTAGCATGACTGTGTAATTGTCAAAGTGCGAGAGCACTGAAAGCTGCAAATTGGTCTGGGAAAGAAGGGGATGAAATTGCCCAGTATTGAGGTAGTTAAACATGCTAAAAAAAAATAAAAAAAATAAAAAAAAAAAAAACTTTGAAGGAAACATATGGACTTAAACCACTTGCCACCCAGGCCAATTCTGACATTTCTCTCCTACATGTAAAAATCAAATATTTTTGCTAGAAAATTACATCGAACATTATATATTTTTTAGTAGAGACAATAGAGAAAAACAATGGTGGTAGTTGCAATTTTTGAACGCGTTTAAAAAAAAATAAAAAAGTAAGCCAAATTTAAAGACCCAACATGTCACGCTTCAAAATTGCAAACGCTCAGGGAATGGCGCCAAACTTCGGTACTAAAAATCCCCATAGGCGACGCTTTACATTTTTTTTTACTGGTTACAAGTTTTGAGTTAGAGATCTGGGGCTAGAATTATTGCCCTCCCTCTAATGTTTGTTGCGATACCTCACGTGTGGTTTGAACACAGTTTTTATATGTGGACGGGACTTCTGTATGCGTTCGCTTCTGCGTGCGAGCACACGGGCACTTTAATTTTTTCCCCACTTTTTTTACACTTTAAAAATCATAAAATATGATCACTTCTTCCTATTGCAAGGAATGTAAACATCCCTTGTAATAGGAATACGGTATGATCGGTCCTCTACAGTGAGGTATGGGGTCAATAAGACCACACCTTCTCAGTCTGAAATAAAATTTTAAAAGGGGGGGGGGGGGGGGGGACGACGAACATTCTCTCTTGCCACCCGTAAGAATTATCAAGCGGCGGAACAGCTGCCATGATCATTCTTATGGTGCAGGGCTCAACAAACCCCGGCGCCAGGTCGCAATTGCAACTAGAATTAGCAACCTGGGGCGGCACAGCTGGGATATCCTGTCTCCGTGCACTCCCTGCCACGTGATCGTGTCGTGCCGGCCGGTAATTGAGGCCGCGGCTTTGCAGCCCTATGATTCCTTCTGGAATCTGGCGCCCTCTTGTAGTGGCCGTTGGTATGACAAGACAACCAGCAATGCTAATGGAGCTTCCCCTGCCTGTTTTTCCTGATTTCAAATTATTTTTTGCTAGAAAAATACTTTAATTAAAAAACAAAACTAAACAGTAAAGTCTTTCTATGTCCTCTGATAAAGCCCTGTGTACCATCAACAATTACCACTCTTTATGTGCAGCTGGGCTCCAGTATTTCATGGTAGATGTGATGTTTGTGCTGGAGCACTGTGTGACCCTTCACCTTTCTCTCCTGATGCATGCTGGGGAAGGGGCTGTACCAGGAAGTAGTGAGTGGAACTGGGAAGCAGCAGGATCAAATGGTTGAATAAACCCTATGAAGGCCATATGTGCTAAAATCCACAATCGTCGCCACTGTTATGTCCCTTAGACACGGGGTCTCTGAGTGTTGCTAGCAATGCTGCCAGTATCTGCTCAGCAAGTTACACACAAGCCAGATGAACTTCTTAACCATGGAAGGGTTTATTACTCACTCAGAACATGATGACTTTGTTACATAGAGTCCTAATACAACAGGATTCTGTCGTTACCAGATGTAATCCCTTCTGTGCATCATGCTGCTGCTTCCCAGTTCCACACACACCACTCTCACTACTTCCTGGTACAGCCCCTTCCCCAGCATGCATCAGGAGAAAAAGGTGAAGGGTCACAGTGCTCCAGCACAAACATCACATAAAAGTGACCAAAAAAAATAAATCGGCAGAGCAATAGTCACTGTGGGGGACACATGTGGGCAGAAAGTAGCTGCAAAGAGGCAGCAGAAGATCAGCAGCACTGGAATACCTTTCACTTTTTTTGTATTTTATTTAAAAGGTCACTAAGGCTTCATTTAGATGTGCAGTTGGGTGGTAAAAATGTGCAGTAGACATGTTTTTGCCACCCACCAACGGCCACGCTTAAGCTCCATTAGGCAGCAGATGAGGGCGTTTTACATGCCAGTCACGATGCATTAGGCATAATAAGGAGTTTCCCCTTATAACAGGTTATTGACTGGCTGCTCTGCTGTGAGTAAGTTAGGGGGGTGCAAATTACTTGCCTTACCCCCGTTGCTGACAGCCCACACTACACAAAAAAAAAAAAAGCCTGGCTCCTAACTTTAGCTGGCTCCTAGATTGAAAGCAAATTTGTCAAGCCCTGGTGTAGGGGATCGCCAGCTGAAAACGCAGATATCTGAATGATGCAATGAGGTCTTTAACTGCAGGCATCATTCACATATACCCACACAAAGTCAAGGACGTCATATGACGGCTGGTGGGAAGCAGATAAAAAGAAAAAAATAAATAAAAATCGAGGCATTGTGGGCGGAGCTCTGAAGATGGCTGCTCGAGCCAGTAGCTCCTCACCACCCCAGCACAGCGGCGCCCATAACTCCGGTTCTACTGAACGAAATTTGGAACCACTGGTATCCACAGAACCCCCAGACTCCCGGGCCCCCCCCCCCCCACCATCTATAAATAATAATTTTTACGGCTCAATGGAAGCCGCAACGGCCGATCGAAATTCCGCCCGAAAATCCAAGATGGCTGCCGAGTCACAGATTGTGTCAGTGCTGAGTTAAATTCAAAGGGAATTAATATGGCAGATCTGATAGCCCAACAATGTTCCTCACACGCATCTGGCTTTATTATACAGACTCTCTCTCCATCTCATCCCCCTCATGAATCCCTGTGGGAACATTTTCAGGAGAACTCAGCATTGACCCCTTTGGCTAATCCTATTATGGATCAGGACAGCTCTTGTCCTGTCAGCTCTCTGGCCAATACATCTACATTTTCTATGGCCAACTTGTACCAGACCCTGGCTGAATTACTTGATAGGGGCCTCTCTCAAACTGCGGCTAAAATCACGGGAGAATTAAAGGCTGATTTTCAGAATTTAGGAGCCAGAATTGAGAACATAGAGTGTAAGTTGGATCAAACAGTGTCCGCCACAAATCAAAATGCAGAACAAGTCCATTTTATTCAAGAACAATTAGATACAGCTTTGTCTAGGATCGACGATTTGGAAAATAGGTCCAGGAGATATAATATCCGTATTAGAGGACTTCCAGAAACCATAACTGACATCCCGGCAGCGATTCAAAATATGATTCAATCCCTAATCCCAGAAATTCCACAAGACCGCCTGGAGCTAGATAGAGCACATAGGGCCTTAGGTCCTCTAAGGAAAGATGGTCTACCGAGAGACATAATAATTAAACCCCATTTCTATGCGATAAAGGAGGAAATTATGAGCAAGGCGCGAAATATGTCTACGATTCTATGCCTGGGTCATAAAATCCAATTATATGCAGACCTCTCTCCCTCTACGATGCAACGCAGACGTGCAATGAAGCCTCTACTTCTAGCCCTCATACAAAAAGACATTAAATACAAGTGGGCATTCCCATTTGCAGTAAAATTCTCTTACAAAGGGAAGAATCATTCCTTTTCTACTTTTCCTGACGGCGAAAAACTGTTATTGAATCTCAAGATCATCACTCAAGAAATTGACATGGACACTTCTCGAAGTGGCCCACAATCTTCAAAGAGACCGAACCCTACCAGCCCTCAATCTCCCTTGTGGACCAGGGCAAGAACCAAGAAAGCCAAAGACAATGGTCCCGCTTGAAGAGACCCAAGCTCACAATTTATACTTTGTACTCCTCGATTCCCATGAGTTCCTGGAAAGATTTATTCTAAGAGTCTGGAACGAATGGTTTTTTTTTTTGGTCTGATTGTTTAAATTTTTCCAAAATGTTTTGCAAGGGGTTTTTATCCCCCTCTCAATTTTTCTGAGTTCGATCTACTACTTGTAGAGTTCTTTGTCCAATTTGGGGGGGTGAGACTCTCGCTTCTCTATCCACTTCAGGGGGGAGAAGTGGGGGTCCCTCCGGACAGACCTGAATATGGTAGATCTAGTAAGTCTTTAGTTTTTTTTTTTAAGGGGCGCCCTGGCTGGGGTGGGTCCCATGTGCTTCCACCTTTCCCCTGAGTCTCCTAGAGACTTTGTGGAAGGAATAGCCTTTTCCTTAGGGAACAGGCTTTTCATTTTCTACCTTGGTAGAAGTTTTGGGGAGGAATTTATCCTCCTCGAGATCGTTTTCATCCTTTTTTCGGTTCTTTAACATTTAAATTAAATTTTTTTATTACTGTTTTTCTATGACAATTTTTTACTCTTATTTTTTCCACTTTTTCATTCCTTTTTTCTCCTTTCCTATCTCTAATCCTATTATCACATGCCTGGCAGTTCTGGTTTTTGCAGATTCAATTGAAGGTACCCGCAACACGATCCTTTGGCTTTTGATTACCCGTCTAGAACACTTACAGATCCTGAGGATGGTGTATTGCGGTAAAGTAGATATAGTGGATGACGATGGCAGCTCCCTCCCTGAGTCCCATGGCTGATTCCGTACTAGGTTCACTCAAAATAGCTACACAGAATGTTCAAGGCATGAATTCTCCTGTTAAGAGACGCAAACTCTTTGACTCTTATAAATCCCTGGGTATTGACATACTCGTGATTCAGGAAACCCATTTCCCTAGGCAATTCAATCCCAGCTTTATACACTCCCGATTCCCACAATTTTTTTTAGCTAATGCCGAAAAGAAAACCAAGGGTGTGGCTATTTGTATTTCAAAATCATGCCAGTTTAGTTTCATATCTGATTTCAAAGATCCGGAGGGCAGGTTTATAATGGTTAAGGGCACAATAGAGGGACGAATATATTCTCCGATTTCATATTATTCCCCCCAATTCAGGGCAAGATACATTTTTTCGATTCATCCTGGACACCCTATCTCCTCAATTAGAGGGCACAATCATTTGGGGGGGGGAGATTCCAATGCAGCATTTGATCAGGGGTTGGACAAATCCAAACCCCCCTCGACCCAATTAACCAGACCCACTAAGATAAGCCTGAAAATAGCTAGACTTTTGCATGATAAAGGCGTACCTGATGTATGGCGAGAATCTAATCCTTCTATAAGAGATTATACTCATTACTCTCACCCACACAACACCTACTCTAGGATTGACCATATCCTGGTTCCTTCCTATATTCTCCCGGATGTTATTAAATCAATCATCAAAGACACGGTCCTTTGATCACTCCATGGTTGTCATGTTCCTACGCATTAAAACTGGTAGATCAAAGGGGGGTAATTGGAGACTAAATGAGTCTTTACTTTCCAATCCAGCCATACAAATGGAAATAGATAAAGCTCTTCAAGAATACTTCAGCTTTAATGATATAGAAAAGGTTTCCGCTGAAGTCCTTTGGGCTGCTCATAAGGCCTTTATCCAAGCTTATCCAAATTTCGACAAGAATCAAAAAGGAAAGGGAAGCGGACATTGATAGATTGGAGAGATCATACAGGACCCTGAGAACACAGCATAAAAGGAAACCTTCTCCATCCTTATTGTCTAAGATTGAAAGGAGTAGACTAGAACTCAATTCAGCACTCACTACAAAAGCGGAGAAATCTCTCCGTTGGACAAGTAATACATTTTATACTCAAACAGGTAAAATAGGTAGAATGTTGGCATCCAAATTGTCTCCTAAAACGAGAGTTTATTCCATACCTAAGATACGCATTGCTGGACAGGACCCCACGGCTAACCCTGAAAAGATACTAAAGGCTTTTCAGACATTTTATTCCGAACTCTATAGCGACCCTTCAATATACCCATGAACTCGGTATCCTCATACCTAGATGGCCTCCCTATTCCATCCTTGAATATGGAACATAGAGATATCCTAGAAGCTCCCTTCTGTTGAAGAGGTTACAGCAGTAATTCAAGATCTCAGGGCGGGATCAGCCCCGGGACCTGATGGATTATCAGCTCCCTACTACAAAGCCTTACCCCATATTTAACAAAAAATTTTAATTTTACTACAAGGGGTTCCCAATTAGGTACACAACTTAATACAGCCTACATTACTGTTATACCCAAACCGGATAAAAACCCAGAAGAAGTTTCCAATTATCGCCCTATTTCTTTGATAAATAATGATTTGAAAATTGTCACTAAAATTTTAGCAAATCGCCTCTCCTCTTTTATTACTAAATATATTCACAAGGATCAGGTAGGATTTATGCCAGGAAGACAAGGCCCAGATCAAGTGAGAAGAGCGATTGATATTATCTCCCTTTTGCCGTCCAACTGGGACGGAGGTCAAAAACAACGGGGTTTCCTGTTAGCACTTGATCTGGAGAAGGCCTTCGACTCTGTATCCTGGCAATACTTTTTTCCCCCTTTAGAACGATGGGGTTTTGGCCCACGTTTTATGGGAGTTATTAGAGCTCTGTATTCTCAACCTAAAGCTCAAATTCGTATACAGGGATATTATTCCTCTCCGATAAATATAGCCAGGGGTACAAGACAAGGTTGTCCACTATCCCCTATTGTCTTTGCTATAGCCATTGAAAGCTTGGCCATAGCCATTAGACAAAATTCTGACATTAAAGGCGTAACCTGTGGGAATCAGATGCATAAATGCGGACTTTTCGCAGATGATTTGCTTCTCTTTCTTACCTCTCCCATTACCTCCCTCCCGAATCTTTATAAAGTCATTTCTGATTTTTCTAATATTTCAGGACTCAGGGTCAATTTTGCCAAGTCACAGGCACTAAATATTTCCCTCCCGTTACCCATAGTTTCCCTCAAACAGTCTTTCAAATTTGAATGCAATTCTTATATTAAATATCTGGGAATCTTTCTGACTGCTCGAACAGAATCTCTTTACACAAGTAACTATCCTCCCCTATTCCATAAAATTATTACAGATCTTAAAAATTGGGACAAATTCGAACTCTCTTGGTTGGGCAGGATTAATTCAGTGAAAATGACATTACTCCCTAGAATTTTATATCCATTTCGTTCCCTCCCCATCAGGAAAGATCAGATAAATTCCTTACAAAGTAAAATTCTCACATTCGTATGGGGCAAATCTAATTACAGAGTTCCCCAAAACACCCTATATTTAAATAGGAAGAAGGGAGGGGTGGGTTTGCCTAACTTATATAATTATTTTTTAGCTGCCAGACTAGCACAATTATCTATATTTTATTCCAAGAATGAAAAACCGGACTGGGTGCTGATAGAACAAGCGGTACCACAATTATCCTTAGAGTACCTGCTTTGGTGCCCACAAAGACAGAGACCACCTATTTTATCCCCTTCCTTATCTCAATCATTTGCCCTTTGGGACAGACTCAGTCCTCTTCCCACTCTAGTGTCTAACAACCACTAGCACACATTTTTAATAATCCAAAATTCTTTCCTGGTATGGATACAGAGGCCTTCAGTTGGTGGACAAACAAAGGTCTATATAGGATAGGACAATACTTTACAAATCGGGGTCCTATTACCATGCCCCATTGTCTAAATAAATTTGACCTCCCTGACTCTGAAAAATTTAGATTTGAACAGATTTCACAATTCTTGGATATTTGGACGGAGAAACCTCTTCCTCCCAAATTTACGGACTATGAGATCTGGTGCGGATCGGCCGTGGGACAAAGGGGGGGGCATTTCTGTCATCTACTCTTCACTTACTTGTACAGCTACTAAAACCTCATACATGAAAGCATGGGAAGATGACCTCCAGCTAAATTGGGATCTAGGATCCTGGCAAAAGGCCAACTTTCGCTCATTCCAAAGTATTTTGAACACCTCCCTCATGGAAGCCAACTTAAAAGTTGTCATGAGATGGATGCAAGCCTGATGGGAGTCATATACCATCTACCCAGAATCGGATCCCAACTGCTTTAGAGGCTGCCATTTATTGGGCTCGATGGTGCATATCTGGTGGGAATGTCCCAGGATCAGGCCGATCTGGAAGAAAATTTTTAATCTCATATTTAAGGTCACTTCGTGTTCAATACCTAGGTCAGCTTCTGTTGCTCTTCTCAATGACAATATTCCCAACGTTTCTAAACCAACTAGAAAACTGATTCACTTTATACTTCTGGGGACTAAAATTATTATTGCTAGATCTTGGAGGAAGCCCAGGGTATCCATTAAGGCTATACACAATAAGATCTCTTGGATTATGGCTCAAGAGAAGATGGTTAGCATATCAACTAATTTAATCCCTAAACTTGAGGCAATATGGGAACCTTGGGCAGTTTTTCTGTGGCGTTTCTTTGAAGGTCAGGCATGACCCTGACCGCTCTAATTCCTAAAGGGCCTCATGTTCGGCATGTGATTTCTTCTTATTTCTTTCTTCTATTCTCTTTTCTTGGTTCTTTTATCTTTTGTTTTATTTATATTTTATTTTTGTTTCGATGCTTAAACATGATTCAAAGATTTGATATCATTATTTACTGTGTTCTTATTGCGGTATTTCCGAGTCTTAAATTTGATGGGCGTTATTGTATATGAGTGTAGTACTGTTCTTCATTAAGATTCCGAATTCCTTTTTATTGGTTTCATATGAGGATGGCGGGCTGGGGGGGGGGGCCTGACCTGGGCGCAGGATGATCCCGTTAGGGGCGTCCAGGTGGGGTGCGACTTCCCTGAATGCCTATTTTTTTTAATTTTTTTTTAATCTCTTGATGAGAACATTGTGACAAACAATTGGAAATAACCCTTTGTCATGTTTAAACAACAATGTAAGATTTTCTGTACATGTCTTGAATTGAAAAATAAAAAATTTATTGAAATGGGAAAAGAAAAAAAAAATCTCACTCACCTTCATGCTGCAGCTGTCCCATATTGGCACAAAGAGCTGAGCAATCGCATTACTGCGAATTGTTCAGCCCTCAAGTCGTCTTCTGTTTTTCCAACACTCACTGTAATGCTGAGAGGGGAGCCAGCTTTGGCCATAGTTCTCTCAAAAAAGTATAAGTTCACCTTTTGTAACATGCACCCATGTAGTTTGTAACAAGTTACAAATCCACCGGCCCCCATGTGTGCAATGCTTTCCAAGCTCCCAAAAAAAAAAAAAAAAAAAAAAACGCTTTAAAAAAAAAAAAAGGGGTGAACTTTAAGCATAGCAGCAAACTACCAAGAAAGTCCATCTGTTTTTGAACACAAACAAGCAGAATACAAAAAAAAAAAAGAAAGAAAGAAAAACACACACACAGCAAGACCATACAACAGAACCACTCCATATATAGGTAGAAGATGCATCATTGTGTATACATAAACCTAGAGGCTTTAAGCTACTGTGGTAGGAGTGAGCTTTAACCACTTCAATACCAGGCACTTACACCCCCCTTCCTGCTCAGGCCAATTTTCAGCGTGGTCATGGTTCAATTTTTTTTATCATTTTGTTCCCACAATTAGAGCTTTCTTTTGGTGGTATTTGTTTACTGCTTGCGTTTATGCTTTGCGCAACGAAAAAAAAAAAAAAAAGCTAAAAAAAGTTATAAAATGTTGTATACAAGTACGTTTTCTCCTTCAGATGGACACTGATGAGGCTGCGCGGACGGGCACCGATAAGGCGGCACTACTGGGCATCACTGATGGAGACATCTGGCAGGCAGTAGTGGCTGCTATGTGATTCTCCTGATGTTCCGGTGTGGGCTGCGCTGATAAATAATTGTCCGCCATGTCGCAGTCATGCTGCTATTAAAGAAAAAAAAAAAAAAAAAAAAAAAAAAAAAAAAAATCGCCATTACTAGTAAAAAAATTGCCATAAAATAAAACTATCCTATATTGTAGGCGCTATAACTTTTGCGCAAACCGATCAACGCTTATTTCGACTTTTTTTTACCAAAAATAAGTATTCTACATATCGGCCTAAACTGACGAAAAAAATTTATATATTTTTTGGGGATATTTATTATAGCAAAAAGTAAATATTGCATTTTTTTTTTAATTGTCGCTCTATTTTTGTTTATAGCTCAAAAATTACAAAACCGCAGAGGTGATCAAATACCACCAAAAGAAAGCTCTATTTGGGGGGGGGGGGGGAGAGAAAGGACAATTTTGTTTGGGAGCCACGTCGCACGACTGCGCAATTGTCAGTTAAAGCAATGCAGTGCCAAATTGTAAAAAGACCTCCGGTCTTTAAGCTGACAAATGGTCCGGGGCTGAAGTGGTTAAAACTGGTGTGGTGTCCCCTGTGGCACACGGATTCTATGCTCTGGCCTTTATGTCATTACTAGACAGTACTGATATAGTGGTCAGAGCCACAATGTGCAACAGGAGACACAGGCATCCAAGACTCCCAACGTTCTCAAAAGTTCAAATTTCTTAAGGCTGTAGCTCCTGCAGAGTGAAGATAGGCCCAGGCCACTGGGAAAGATAATTTTTGCACAACACCACTTTAGAGTGGTTCAAAAGCCTAAACTTTTCAGACCCCTTTCACGCTGAGGCGCTTTAGCGCTAAAAATAGCCTCTCATGCCTCCCCAGTGTGAAAGCCTGAGTGCTTTTACACTGAAGCGGTGCGCTTGCAGGACAAAAAAAAATATCCTGCAAGCATATCTTTGGGGCGGTTTTGCCACTCCCGCTGCGGCTAATCAAAACCGACGAGGGAGCAGGGCCGAACCGCACTATGGATGCAGGCAGCATGGCTCGGGAGATAGCCCGCAAGTGTGTCCCCACATCAAGCGGCTTGCAATGGGAACATGCCAAGAGAAGGAGCCTCGCATGCCAGCAGAGTACCAAAGAGGTTGAGGGCACTATGAAATTGCACAAATTAGGTTAAAGCGTTTGTAAACGCAGCATTTCACATTGCTGATGTGCATGCTGTAACAAAAAAGTACCCTGATTTTTGTATTGCTTCCTTTGTGTGAAATCCCTGGTGCTCCTGCTCATCCCTTTGCTCTCCTATTCAAAACTGACCACACTAAGCAGGGCACAGCGTGGTCAGTTCTCTCTAGCTATGCTAGGAACTTAGCCTGCTCTCCTTCAATAAGCTTTTTACTGGGAAGATCAGTATGCTGCAGCTTTTCCTCTGCCCCCCCCCCCCCCAACTCTTATGCAGCTAATAAACATTTTGCCTTTTATTTATAATTTTAAACCAAATGGGTTGTTCTACAAGGTGAAAGTTAACCAATTTTAAAGCAGAACTTCACTCTGTCAATTAACATGAACCATTTCCCCTCCCGCTGCCAGCTGAACCACCGCTATAATTGTTCTTATGGTGAAGGAAATCACCAGCTCTAAATGATGATATCTGAATGATGCCTGTAACTCCAGGCATCATTCAGATATCAACACTCAAACTCAACGCCATATGACTTGGGGCGGTTAAAATTGTGCGCGCTCGTGGAATGGTACTTAAATCGCCATAGGCGGCACTTTAACAATCTCTACAGATTATCAGTTTAGAGTTAGAGGTCTAGTGCTACCTCACATGTATGGTTTGAATACAGTTTACACATGTGGGCGTGACCTACGTATGCGTTCACCACTGCGCAAGAGCACGTGGGGGTTTTAAAAAAATTATTTTATTCCACTTTTTTTGATCACTTTTGTTGCCATCGCAAAAAAAAAAAAAAGAGAAGGAAACAGGTCCTCTGTTGAGATCCGTGGACAGATTTTCACAATGCTGCGAGTCAGCCAATTCGATGTCTGGTGACGTCATCCCTCGCTCTGTGCAGTGCTCTGTCTCTCCGGGAGAAAGAGGCAGAGCCTGCATGGTGGATAAAGCCCCCCCCTCTCTCCCCTGAAGCAGAAAGTACGCTTATAATCTGAAAGCCAGTACAGTGCTGGGGGAGGAGCTCAAGGAGACCAGACATCAGGAGAGGCACCGAAGGGGGAACTGAGCAGCATTGGAAGAGGGGAAAATCGACTGACAGCAGGTGAGTACCAGTGTCACTGATCCCATCCCTCCATTACATACACCCCTTGGCCTCTGATCCCAGCTATCCCTCGGCCTCTGGAGAAAAAATAGGATTTTTGTACTCACCGTAAAATCCGTTTCTCTGACGTCCATGGACCGACGCAGCTCTCATACCGATTACATGTGGGTATATGTCCCTGCTCGCAGGAGAAGACCTAGGCAGAATGTTAGAGGTTAAAACATTCTAGAACAAGCCAGAGCTGAACAGCCCCGCCCAGGGGGGCGGTCCCTCCGGACATTACCCTTCCACCTGCAGCTAATCAGCCTCAGTTCGTAACAAAGCAGTACAAACTTAAAAGGAAGGGTGGGTGCTGCGTCGGTCCATGGACGTCAGAGAAACGGATTTTACGGTGAGTACAAAAATCCTATTTTCTCTTATCGTCCATGGACCGACGCAGCTCTCATACTGATTACATGTGGGACGTCCCAAAGCAGTATAAGAAAAGGGTGGGAGCAAAAAAAGTAAGGAACAACCAAAACTTCACTCCAAACCAGCAGAGCCCCTCAACGGAGGAGTTGCAACATTAGACAGCGGCCTGCAACACTTTGCGGCCGAAGGAAGCATCCGAAGATACAGCCACATCAACCTTGTAGAACTTTGAAAAGGTATGAACGGACGACCAGGTCGTCGCCTTGCACACTTGTGCAACCGACGCTTGATGTCGGAAGGCCCGGGAAGCACCAATTGCCTTGGTGGAATGCGCCGCAACCGGAAAGGGAGGCGCCCGCCCCTTAAGGGCATAGGCCTGTATGACGGTCTGCCTGATCCACCTAAAGACGGTGGCAGACGACACCGCTCGGCCCTGTTTTGGACCAGACACAGATTTCCGAATGGAAACAGTAGCAGACAGGTACACTCGTAAGGCTTGTACCCATCTTAATGTATGAAGCGCAAACTCTCAGGGAAGCGATGGGTGAGGACACAAGGACGGAAGAACAATGTCCTTCATAAGGTGAAAGGCCAAGACCATCCTTAGAAAAGAAGGATGGTCGTGGGCGCAACACCAACATATCCTTATGGAGGACCAAGTAAGGCGACTTGCCAGACAAGGCTGCCAACTCAGACACCCGTCTAACCGAAGCAATGGCCAATAAGGCCAACTTCCGGGTCAAGAGAGGAATCTCTGATATTCTCAAAGGGATGTTCTTGGAGAACCGAGATGCATCAAAATCAGATCCCAAGTAGGGAGAGGAGGCTTGACAGGGGGGACCACATGGCGAACCCCCTGCCCAAAAGGTGCTAATCAAGGAATGGCCCGGCAGCGGTCGTTGAAAAAGACAGTCCGGGCCGAAATCCGACCCTCAAAAAAAAAAAAAGTATGCAAGGCCAGCTTTTGGGTCCCACCACGCTGTAAGAACAGCAAAATCCTGGGAACGGAAAACATCCGAGGATGCCACTCAAGTTCCTCGCACATAGCGATGTAAGCCTTCCAGGTACGGTGAGATATCTTTCTGGAGGAAGATTCCCGTGTCAACAACATAGAAGAGATGACCGAATACGAGAGAACTCGGTCCTTTAGCACCTGGCTTTAAACAGCCATGCCATTAAAGCCAAGGACTGTAAAGCAGGATGAAGTATGCTCTGCAAAGCCGGCGAGGCAACAACAGTAGCAGAGGGTAAGCATATATCAGGCGATACTGCCCCCATGGGCTTCCAACACGTCTAACGCATCTGCCCAGGGGTCCCTGGACCTGACCACGATCTTGCCACCTTGCGAGTGAGTCGAGAGGCTACAAGGTCTACTTCCGGTGCCCCACCTCCGGTAAAGAAGGTGGAAACACCTCCGGATGCAAGGACCCTTCGCCTGCAATGCACACGGCCGACAGGACCGTCTTGCTGCGAGATGTATGAAAATCCCAAAGAGACTCCGCAATGCATCGGAGAAGGGAGGCCCCAGTGTACAGGGTGCCTCAAATGTTGGCCAATAAAGGCAACTTGACGGAACTTCCCTAGAAACTCGGTCAGAGGACTAGTACCTCAGCCTCCACAGGTGGCGCAAACCCACCCCGGGCACAGAGACCCTAAAGGCTAAAGCAGTTGTAGTGCACCTGCTAGACGACTGATGAATGAAGCAGAGGCTTTTGCCCAGTCATTGAGCTACAAAAAATGCCAGAGACGCAGCCACTAACGGGCGCAACGCCAACCCCAGCCTGGCGAACACAGTCCAAGCCAGCGCTTCTGATCACCACTGAAAGCGATACCCCTGAAACCAGGGATCCTTGTGACAATGCTCCATCCAGCAGCTACCCATGGATAGGTGCCGATTGTGCAAACACATAGTTTATACTATGTATTGCGTCAAACGCACAAATGGAGAGTGTGGGAGGAAACCCACGCAGCCACAAAGAGCATAATACCACCACATACGGCGTATGTAGTTTAGTATTTGTGGATAAACCTATTAAACGCGTATATACTGTGCCAGCGACGAAGGCGTGCACATCATCGGGGCCTGGACGTAAACCAGCCACACAGATTGCGTACACAACCGTGTAGGTATGTTAGCCTGCGAATAAACAAATTGCACATGTTTATACTGTGCATAGCGCTGAGAATGCGCACACCATTGGAACGCAGGGGAGAAACCTGAGCACCCGGATGAAACCCATGCAGACTGCATACGCATACCGTGTATGGTATTATAGTATGTGTGCTAAACATTTTGCACAAGCCCATGTGTGCATAGCACCGAAGGCGCGCACACTGTTGGCGCGTGGGAGGAACCGAAGTACCCCACGCATACTCAGAGAATGCAATACCTACAGCTACTGTAAATGTATTTAGTGTAGTGTATAGACATAATGTGTATGTTTACACCGTGTATTGCACCAAAGGCACGCATGTCATGTAGCATGGGCAGAAACCCACGCAGACTGCATACCGTATAGGTATTATAGTGTGTGTGCTAAACCTTTTGCACAAGCTCATGTGTGCATAGCACCGAAGGCGCGCACAACGTTGGCGCGTGGGAGGAACCGAAGTACCCCACGCATACTCAGAGAATGCAATACCTACAACTACTGTGAATGTATTTAGTGTAGTGTATAAACATAATGTGTATGTTTACATCGTGTATTGCACCAAAGGCATGCATGTCATGTAGCGTGGGCGGAAACCCACGCAGACTGCAAAGACATACCGGGTAGGTCCAATCGCACAAATTTAGACGGTGCATAGCGCCGAAGCGCCCACTAGGTACAACTCCACGCAGACAGCACACAGATACCGTGTAGGAATGATAGCATGTGAATCAACATAATATTGCACATGTTTATGCTGTGCATTTCCATTGGAGCGTGGGGGGAAACCGGAGTACCCGGAGGAACCCCACGCAAACAGTATACCCATACTGTAAACATGTATAATATGTGCAATAAACATATTGAACATGTCTATACTGTGCAGAGAGCCGAAGCGCACATACCATGAGAGTGCGGGAGGACACCGGAGCCCCCGCCAGCCCAGAGAGTATGATACATACATATACTGTGAATGTATCTGGAGTCGTGCATAAACATATTTTGTACGTTTATATCATGTATGGCACTGAAACACAGCATTGGAACGTGGGGACAGCCACGCAGACACAGAGACACAGAGACCAATAACACATACATACACTGTGAATGTATGCAGTGTAGAGGTATAGGATGAGTTTAAATTATGGCGCAGAGGCGCATAATCTTCTCTATCATTCCAACCTGCTTGACTGTGCTGCTGAAGCAGCATTCAGGTAACCTCTGATCCTCAGACCGTGTGTCTGTCAGAGCTCAAATCATTCCCCAGGAAATGGCGGGAAATGTTACCTCAGGTATCACACACAAGGCTCACAGGGATTAGAGACAAATGAATAAAGTCCTCCCTCATCCATGCTGCTCTTGAGGCAGCGTGTGAGGAAAACTGAGGAAACTGTAAAAGAAAAGCTTGTCACAGCAATTTCAGCCTGAGTGTGATTCTCACATCATCAATGAGATCACTTACAAGCGCCCTGTCATTCACTGACACAGAACTGGAGTCTTCCTCACAAGGGAATGTCCTGTTCATAAACATTAAATATTCAGAGGTAGGGTCCTGAGCCCAATAGCTAGGCCCATATCTGACTCAGAGCACTCCTTCAGTAAAGATTTTTGTGGGGGGAGGGGGCTTATAGCTCCTTTTGCTCGCACACCGCTTCCATTCTGACAGGAATGATTCCAGGACTGCTGACAACTGGTCCATAAGGACCGCAGGTGCAGGAAACATATGAACATGTTTAACTGTACAGCACTGCCAGTTGCCCCAGGCAATGTGGAGAGCAGGTGTATCAGACTCCATAACGCCACCCTCTGAGACCTTATACACTATGCAGTGAATATACAGTCCACCCACTGGCTACGCTGAGGAGGGGATACCCGGGAGGACCCACCAACCCTTAAGGACAGCTCAGTCTGTGAGGGGATTCGCGCCGCCGCCAGAAATAAATGCGCGGCGGCCACAAGAAAATGGCCGCCGTCCGCAGCTATAACTGTGCCACTGAACGCCAAGATGGCCGCCGAGCGCAAAATTCAAAGCTCTAATGCGCGCCAATGGCGCACGCAATAACCACCTCAAACAGCGCCAATGGCGCACGCAATAATCACCTCACACACCAGAAAAAAACTGCAGACATGAGCGCCCAAACAGGCCAGAGTGACCCCCAAACACCCCACAGCACCAGTACAGGGTGCAGAGAGCAGCATAACAGGGGGGGGGGGGGACAGGGAGAAACCCCCACACACAGAAACACAGCCAGCATGTACTCACCTGCAGTAGGAGAGACTACTTACCCGTCCCTTTCAGGGACTCACTGGCTTGTTTCAGACAGACCTATCACAGAGTCGTACTGCGTAGCTGTCGGCCCGGTCCACCGCGAGAGATACAGTCAGTCAAGTACTGTTCAATCTTGAGAGGACCGCGGGAGCATGAAAGCAACCCGGCCCCCCTGGAGCCATGGGGTATGTCGTGAACTGAGTCTCACGCACGCAAGGCGAGGATCAGCACGCTCGATGGTCGGACAGGGAAGACTACGAGGATACTAGTGTACCCAACCTGTTGCCCAGCCGACAGTTGATTGAAGGTCTCAAAAATAAAATAATAAAATTCCCAAAGGAATAAAAATCAAAAGTAAAATCTTCCAGGAGACTGGCTCCTGAGAGCCACGTCTTCTTCTGCTAGGCAGAAAAAAACTGAGGCTGATTAGCTGCAGGTGGAAGGGTAATGTCCGGAGGGACCGCCCCCCTGGGCGGGGCTGTTCAGCTCCGGCTTGTTCTAGAATGTTTTAACCTCTAACATTCTGCCTAGGTCTTCTCCTGCGAGCAGGGACATATACCCACATGTAATCAGAATGAGAGCTGCGTCGGTCCATGGACGATAAGAGAAAAGGTGGTGAGTTTTTCTGAATGCTTGAATTTTTGGAAAAAAAAAAAGCTTAACCATGCGCACTTATCGTGCTGCATTGGGGAATCGAATCGTGGACAGGATAATCGTACTTGAATCCTGAGACCAGTGAAGATGCACACCCCTAATGTTGGGTATCCATTTACTGTGTAACACCTAATTTTTTGCTAAAATATAAGCTATGGCAGAGTTTGTGTGCAAGATTAACCACTTGCCGACCGCCGCACACATACCTCGGCAGAATGGCACAGGCAAGCAAATGGGCATACCTGTACGTCCTTTTGAATTTGCCGCGTGGCGAACTCTGTTCGCCGGCTGCCAGCGATTGCGGGGGGGGGGGGAAGAGTCAGAATGGGGAGATGCCTATGTAAACAAGGCATTTCCCTGTTCTGCCTAGCAACATAACAGGGATCTACTGCTCCCTGTCAACGGGAGCAGTGATCTGTCACGTTGTAGTGAACCCATCCCCCCAGTTAGAATCACCTCCCTAGGACACACTTAACCCCTTCCCTGTCAGTTATACAGTAATCAGTGGCCATTTGTAGCTCTGATCGCTGTATAAATGACAATGGTCCCAAAATAGTGTCTGCCATGATGCAGCCCCGGAACACACACACACACACACACACACACACACACACAAAAAAGGCCATAAATCTATGCATTTTGTAGAAGCTATAACTTTTGCACAAACCAATCACTATACGCTTAACGCAATTTTTACACCAAAAATATGTAGAATACATATCGGCCTAAACATTGGAAGAAATTCTTTTTTTTGGGATATTTATAATAGCAAAAGGTAAAAAAAAAAAAAAAAAAAAAAAAAAAAAAAAATTCAAAACCGTCACTTGTTTATAGCGCAAATAAAAAAAAAAAACACAGAGGTGATCAAATACCACCAAAAGAAAGCTATTCGTGGGAAAAAAAAAAAAAGGATGTAAAGTTTAGCTGACAATTGCGCCGTTGTACCCAAGTGACGCACTACAGAATCAAAATATGCTCTGGTCAGGAAGGCGATAAATCCTTCCAGGGCTGAAGCGGTTAAAGTATCCCCCCCCCCCCCAAAATAACCGCATTTAAAAAACGCTGCGCAAATACTGTATTGGCAAACAAATTGCAACACTCATTTTCTTCTCTAGGGTCTCTGCTAAAACTATATCTACACAGTATCTCACAAAAGTGGAGTACACCCTCCCATTTTTCCAAATATTTCATGTGACAACACTGAAGAAGTTACACTTTGCTACAATGTAAAGTAGTGGGTGTACAGCTTGTACAACAGTGTGAATTTGCTGTCCCCTCAAAATAACAGCCAATAATGTCTTAACCGCTGGCAACAAGAGTACACCCCTAAGTGAAAAATGTCCAAATTGTGCCCAAAGTGTCAATATTTTGTGTGGCCATCATTATTTTCCAGCACTGCCTTAACCCTCTTGGGCATGGAGTTCACCAGAGCTTCACAGGTTGCCCCTGGAGTCCTCTTCCACTCCATGATGACATCACGGAGCTGGTGGACGTTCGAGACCTTGCGCTCCTCCACCTTCCCTTTGAGGATACTCTACAGATGCTCAATAGGGTTTAGATCTGGAGAAATGCTTGGTCTGTCCATCACCTTTACCCTCTGCTTCTTTAGCAAGGCAGTGATCATCTTGGAGGTGTGTTTGGGGTTGTTATGTTGGACTACTGCGCTGCAGCCCAGTCTTCGAAGGGAGAGGGGGGGGTGGATCATGCGCTGCTTCAGTATGTCACAGTACATGTTGGCATTCATGGTTCCCTCAATGAACTGTAGCTCCCTAGTGCTGGCAGCACTCATGCAGCCCCAGACCATGACACTTCCACCACCATGCTTGACTGTAGGCAAGACACACTTGTCTTTGTGCTTGTCACCTAGGCCATCTTTATGTAGAGCAACAACTTTGTTCAGATCCTCAGAGTTTTTTTGCCATGAGGTGTCATGTTGAACTTCCAGTTAACAGTAAGAGAGCGATAACCCCAAATTTAACACACCTGCTCCCCATTCAGACCTGAGACCTTGTAACACTAACAAGTCACATCACACCAGAGGGGAAAATGGCCAATTGGGCCTAATCTGGACATTTTCACTTAGGGGTGTACTACTTATTGTGTAATTTCTTCAGTGTTGTCACACGAAAAGATAATAAAATTTTTACAAAAAAATGTGAGGGGTGTACTCACTTTTTTTTTTACAAAAGAATATGTTTAAAGGTTCAAAGTAATACAGATTTTTATACGTAGGAGAGAAATGTCAGTCCAAATTTATGTATGCCAACAGGCAATGCATTTCAGGGACCAGAAGAGGCCACCCTTTCAGTTAAAAGAAACTCAAATGGGATCAGAATAGCTTCCCTACATAGATTTCACACAGGGAAGCCCTATTTTGAGTCCATTCAAGGTTCCTATCTTAACTGAAGACATGGAGTTTCTTCTGACCCCTGAAACGGGTAGTCTTTAAATTACTTTAAGGCTAGGTTCACACTGCTGCGAATTCAAAATTGCTCTATTTTACAGCGAATTTGCGACCGCAATTACAGGGAATGCCAGTCTATAGAGCTGAATTTGCATCGCACACGGATCAATCTCGCACAGGACCCTCCCCCCCCCCCCCCACAGCTTAGATTTGCAACGCAATGTTGTGAACGGCACCAATTTAAAACAGTTATTTAAATGACTTGCGAATTTGAGCAATCGCAACGGCTCAAATTCGCAATAGAATTTTCAGCAGTGTGAACCCAGCCTCAAGGGGAGTTCCAGCCTTCATGTTTATTAAAAGTCAGCAGCTACAAAAAGTGTAGCTGCTGACTTAGACACTTACCTGTTCCACTGTAACGACGCAGCCGCCCGGAGCTTTGCTCCTCTCCCCCCTCTCCGCCGGCACCTCCATTCTAACTGTGGGCACCAGGCGATGACAGCTTTCGGCTTCACGGCCGGGCACTCCCTGCCCATGCGGCGCTGCGCTCCCTGAGTGGACAGGCGATCGCCTGGGACCTGTCACATGTCTCAGGTGATCGCCTACAGGGAGGGGCCGCCTTAGGCGATGTGACGAGTTTCCTAAGCGGTCCCTGGGCGGAAGGAGGAAGTCCCACTCCTACTAAAGCCCTCACTCCCCCGTAAAAAAAATTACATGCCAAATGTGGCATGTAAGGGGGCGAGGAGTGGTTTAAGAGGAAGTTTCACTTTTTGGGTGGAACTCTGCTTTAAAATGTGAAATCTCAAACTGTACACACTACAGGCTAGTCACACAAAATATCCTTAGTGTCAGGAAATGACAGATCCAAAGCAGTACTGACAAGGTGATAAAAGCTGTATTGCCCAACTAAGAAATTAGTCCATTACACCTTATCCTTCACTTCCATCAAACAGCAATAACAAAACAAGCGTTTTCACCATTAAAAGCAAGATACCCTACAAAAAGCCTATCTCCAGTGGGGGTATGCGATGAGCTGGGAAGCAGCGAGTTTTCTATAAGAGGTTCATATATTAAGACTATGGTCAAAATCCAAACCCTTAAAAACACAAAAATAGTAAACATGTATGCAGTTTGTTCTGCACTCCTGAGACCCATTTTTAGCAGAGCTGGTCGAGGCTGGCCAGGATTCCTCCCAAATCCCTGGACCAACACCCAGGTCAGCCTCTCAGGGTGCACAGAACAGAGAGCCGGTGACTGACAGCCCCAAGAACTGAGCGATCTTTGATCACTCAGTTCTCAACCTTTAGAGCCGGCAGGGGACAGATGCAGAAAAAAAAAAAAAACAAACACACACTTTAAGACAATAAGTTAATATGTATAAAAAGACCAAAATTAAGCTGTCAGTCCACACCTTTACTCGCCTGATTTAACAGGCCCGAGTCCCCTTGATATTTCCTGACATTCTGAAGATGAAAATTATTCTGCAGTGGGGCTTTGGGCAGCATCACAAAACCATTTCTGTACTTGCTGACATTTATTTAGTGGACTTCGTTGATTCCGCCACTGCAACAGCTTAGTTTAAAATTCACTTACTACCTGACATATTGATCTTTTTAGTCTTGCAGTTCTGTAAAAACCATCTTATGCCAGGGGTCTTAGGCAACTTACCTTATTAAGTCTCCCTGTAAGATTGACAACAATTTTTCCGGCCCTGTGATCATCAATTATTTCAAACTCACCAATGTAGCCTGCAAAATATTAAAACAGAGTGTTAATTTTTATATCTACTATTTAAGCAAACAGCAGCACCAAATATGCATACCAATTTCTAGGGCACATATCACACAAGAACCAACTGGATCTTAAAATTGCAAAGACATTGTCACCTTTACCTATTCAGTACAAAGTAACACTGTAAAGCACCCCCTGACCACCTTTCCCCATCACAGAAACACTAAAATCCTCAGCTTCAGCCACTAGGGGGTGCGGTGAAGTCACTCTCTTGGTCAAGAAACAGTGCTTGAGTGTTGGGATTGGCTGCCAAACTTAAGCACTATCACATGGGGAGAGGTCACACACTCGCCTATACCTGGAAGCACTGGATATCTGACAGCTGGGACAACAAAAAAGCATTGGTGAGAGTTAGTGGGTCTGCAACTTCACCCTGAATGGTAAAGTGACAGTGCCTTTAAGCCCATCAGTCTATAAAACTATTACATTCAACACAAAGAAAAATTCTTACCGTGCTTCATCATCACTGTAAGGAATCGCACAATCACTTTTGAGCACGGCCTGATGAGAACCTGGCGCTTACCACGTTTTTCTGCATTGTTGATGCTTTTAAGAGCATCGGCAAGCACGTTCATACGCACCATGGTGCCTGTTAAAAAAAAAAAAAAAAACACAACAATCAACCAATGACAAGAGGCTGGGGGACAAACTACCTGCTTACTGCAAACTATTCTGCTATGCCTGGCACAGCAATAAGGCACAATGTTAAGAAATGTCATAGGAGCAGCAAAGAGCCACGTCCGGGTCATTTAAAAATTAAAGTGCTCGCTGCCCTAAGGCCATACAGGATTCAGTTTTTTTCTTCAAAAACCAAGAAAAAGAAAAAAAGATGAACCAATTCCCCCATCCACACACTCGATGAGGGGGGGGGGGGTTGACTCCCACTGTACTATTGTATTCTGCAGGCAAAGAACCATCCCTGCAAACAGTACAATCGTCAAGTGTTGCAAGCTATTACTGGCAGCTTTGAAGTTCGGGGGAAAACAAACGATAGGCTGGTTGTACAAGAGTTGATCAATCGACTTGCATACAAACAGCTAGCCCATACATGAATCGGCATTTTCCATTCCTTGCTGAATATCGATCCATATACGGACAGCTCAACTGCTCGCCTGTATTAAAGTGGCACAATTAAAGAAAAAATAAATAAAAGTTTGACAGTCCAGCCTAAATTACTTCTGATGGTATTCCTAGGTGTAGATGGTTGCTGTATAAGGTAGATATTTGCCAGCACACCATGGAACAATGTGAATAGTGTCCAAACGGATGATCACAACACAAGGAGAGTTCCAAGTTTGAGTCACGCAGGACCCCTTCGTCATCACATGCCTGACGAAGGGGTCCTGCGTGACTCCGAAACGTTGCACTCTCCTTGTGTTGTGATCATGCAATAAATCATCTGTTTGGACGCTATTCACGTCGTTCCATGGTGTGCTGGCAAATATCTACATTGTGATTTGAACCAGTTTCAAGCTGGTTGTTGCTGCAGCACCCCAATTTAATAACTCATCCAGGAACGTGTACGATGGGAATATGAAGTATGGTTGCTGCATAAAAAAAAAAAAAAAAAAAAAAAAAAAAGGGGGGGGGGGGGGAGTGTAAATGACGACAGGTCCCATTCAATGTATGAGAGCCAGCATGGACAGCAGTGCCACCATGAATGAAATTAAGGTTTAGGCCTTACACAGCAGTCATCGTGATCTAGAAAAACCACCGTTAGAAGCAAATTATTTCTATACCGCAAAACTCATGCATACCGGTTTTTACAGCACATAGCTGCGCTTCAAGACATTTGTAACTTGTTAAATACAGCGTTCTAAGCAGCACTAAAAACACAGCAAACTAGAAACTGAAAACAAAAAACGCAAGTCTCCATTCACAAATCCAACAGATCAGAACAAGGATCATTTTCTACAAAGTGACAAATCAATGAACTTGTTACATAATGGAAATAAAGCTCTTAGGTCTCATTCACACTCTATAGTGAGTATAGGGCATTTCTAAACAGTCGCACTGTTTACCTGTGCTCCAAGAAATTTAGAATTCTGTGCTTTGAGGATTTGAAGAGAAACTTTAAATGCAGCTAAACCCACTTTAGGACTACATGGGTGGTTTGACCTGTGTGTAGTATGGAGTTCCTGGGAGGCCCAAGTGCAGCATCCAGCCCCACTGCCAGCAACTTGTCAAAATCAACGACAGGCTGAAATAAGTGGTGGCCGGACACTGTACTCAATCAGGCATGGATGTCCGGAAAAGCAGAATGCCTGTGCTGAGGCGTACATCCCTGAACACATACCCCCCCCCCCCCCCCCCCCCCCAAGACCCCGTTCTCACCTAGTGAATGCAAGCTCTCATGATGAGCATAGGGCAGGCTGCTCAATACACAACAAAGAAGCTCCTGCATCTTTTTGGGCGTAGAGTTTTGTGCATCCATCATTAAGAATGTCAGCACAACATTATTTACTCATTCTCAGAACGTGAAGGAGTGAATGGAGCCTAAAAAGGCGAGTACTGTTCAGTACAGCCTCCGCGGATTTCAGGCGATTTGGACAAGCTGCCGGCAGCAGGATTGGATACAACTGTTCCACTGATTTGATGCACGACTAGCCAGTGATCACACACAGCATAATGCCGGAAGATCTAAACGCAGGGGAAAGTGACGTGGAGGCATGAAAGCTGTATATACTTCTCATACCGCTCCTCCTGCATTTAGAAAGGCTAAAGCTGCGGGTGTGGTGGTGTGAATGGGAACATATCCCGGTGTAAACCCGGGTTCACACCAGTGCTGCGGCACCATAATGCGTTTTTTGTGGCATGCTTACACCTTTTGCTGAATTTTAATGCATTTTTTTGCAGGAAGGGAAGACTGGATTTTATACATGATGCCAAAAAAACTGATCTTACATGTACTTTCTAATGAAGTCTAAGGCACCAAACACTATGCTGCACCTTTTATATAAAAACGCACTGCACGTGTGTAAATGAGCACCATAGAGAATACTTCTTCCATTGTCATCCATGCCAAAGTGATGGCAGACGCAGGAGAAAATGCACTGGTGTGAACAGGGGCTTATCCTTTGTGGAATGAGCATGAAGACTATACACTAGCAGTGGTCGCCAAACTGTGGCCCTTTGGCTTTATCGGGCCCAAATTCCTCCCAATGACACCAGAGTGGGGGGGCAGTTTATTCCAACTCATGCTGGGACATGTTCTCTTCCTGATGGCCAGTCTGGCCCCCTAAGGTCTGAAGGACAGTGCCGGAAGACTTAAATCTTTGTTTAGAAAGTTTGGAGAGCCCTGATCTATGGGACAGGGATGGGAGGACGCTGCACTGTGTGATGGACACAATGGATAGAACTGTGCTGGAGACATCCTCTGATCCCCGGACAGTGCAGAAACCCTCCGGACCCATGCGTTTATACACAATTCAGGGGAAGGTAGCTGTGGTACTACAAGTCCCAGACTCCTTACACACAGGGTGCCCCCTATGTCCTCGTACACATGAGCCAGGCACAGGTAGAGGATCCCCGATGAGCGCACACACAGGATCCGGGGACGCCGGCCAGCCCGCTGAGCGCCGACCACCGGGAGGGTCCTGCCAGGGACACACAGCTCTGACCGGCTCCACACCAAGGCGGGAGGCAAGGAGCCGACCCCGGGCTTCACAGTCCATTCCCACACCGTCCGAACGCCGCACCACCCCCATACCGAGTTTTACCGGGAGCGCCGAGTCTCTGCTTCACGGCGCCCTGAGCGGTTAGGTGGTAAGCGGCGGGATGCCGGCGATAATAGACAGATTACAGTCAGGCCCGGGATTCTCCCTTACTCACCGGGTCTGCAGTATGGCGGAAAGAGGGAGGAGGAAGAGCCCGCAGGGCCATATGGGAAATTTTCTAGCTCTCGCGAGACTCCATCAGAGATCTCATCGAACGCTTCACGTCAGGCATTACTAATGTATTGCAGAGTTCGTCAATAGCATTTCTTCCAAAGTGTTTTTATTGATTACAATAGCCTTGCCGTAAGAATGTTGAGGCAGACATTTGGCTTGGCAGAGGTGTCAGCTGTACAGTGCTTCTGTGCTGTGGGCAGTATGTTCCGGGTATTCGTAGTTTATTGTGTTTAATTAAAGGCAACACTTTTTCCGTTTTGGATAGAATGGAGAGGGATTAGAACACCTGTCAGGCTTTTATTGTTGTCTGTGCCCCGTTAAAGTGGTTGTAAACCCACTTTTGCAACTTGCACCTACAGGTAAGCCTAGATTAAAGGGGTTGTAAGGCCCCTTTCACACTGGGGCGGGCAGGTGCGGTGGCGGTATAGCAGCGCGATTTTCAGCGCTGCTATACCGTCGTTCTTACCGCGGTATGCGGCCGCTAGGGGGGTGAATTTAACCCCCGCTAGCGGCCGAAAAAGGGTTAATACCGCCCGCAAACCGCGGCTATTGCTGCGGTTTGCGGGCGGTATTACCGCGGTGTCCCATTGATTTCAATGGGCAGCCGCGGTAAAGGAGCGGTGAACACACCGCTCCTTTACCGCTGTAAAGAAGCGGCTAGCAGGACTTTTGGAGCGGTCCTGCTAGCGCACCGCTTCAGTGTGAAAGCCTTCGGGCTTTCACATTGAAGGCTACAGGCACGAATTTTTCATGCGGTATAATAGCGCTATTATTAGCGCTAAACCGCATGAAAAACGCCCCAGTGTGAAAGGGGCCTAAAGGTTTGTTTTTTATTTTCTAAATAGGTTCCTTTAAGCTCGTGCATTGTTGGCTCACTTACCTTTTTCCTTTGATTTACCTTCTAAATGTTTTTTTTCTTTGTCTGAATTTCTCACTTCCTGTTTCTCCTCACTAAACTTCACACCATCATCCGAGTGGTGTTGAGTCAGCCAGAACAGCTTACTGAACAGCTTACTGAGGAGAAACAGGAAGTGAGAAATTCAGACAAAGAAAACAAATATTTAGAAGGGAAATCAAAGGAAAAGGTAAGTGAACCAACAATGCACTAGCTTAAAGGAACCTATTTAGAAAATAAAAAACGAACCTTTACAACCCCTTTAAGGCTTACCTGTAGGTGCAAGAAATATCTCCTAAACCTACACGGTTTAGAAGATATTTGCTAAAAATGACATGCACGATGTCTACGGCGCATGCACGCCGTAGACAACGGTGCATTCATAGGGTTAATTCTATTCATAAATCCGGCTTAGCCGGATTTGACGGCTCCCGCGCGCATGCGCGGAGTCACGTCTTCGGCGCTGTGATTGGGTGGAGCGGCGATAGCCGGAAGTAACCTTCCAGCTATCGCCGCAGCGATGGCTGCGGCTGGAGAGGGAGACAAGGACGCCTTCGGGGGCCCCGATCTAAGGTAAGTGATGCATAATGAGCTAGTATGTTAGTCATACTAGCTCATTATGCCTTTGTCTTGCAGGTTAGTTAAAAAAAAATGCTAAAAGGGTTTACAACCACTTTAAAGCGGAGGTCTGCCTAAAAAAAACAAAATGATTAAAAGCCAACAGCTACAAATACTGCAGCTGCTGACTTTTAATAAATGGACACTTACCTGTCCCGGTTCCCTACTGCGCATGCGTGAGTCGCACTGCGCATCCTAAATGGTCCCTGCTATCTTCTGGGACGTGTGTTTCCCAGAAGACAGCGGGGGGGGGGAGTGGAGTGACTCCCGTGGGAGTCTATGCCCGGAAGTGGGTGCAAATACCTGTATTATACAGGTAGCTGCACCCCCTCCCCCTGAAAGGTGCCAATTGTGACACCGGAGGGGAGGAGGGTTCCGAAAAGCGGAGGATCCATTTTTGTGTGGACCTCCCCTTTAAGCTAGGTACACATCTGTGTAGATGTGGGAGTGTAAATCTCATATACATTCCCGCACCTACATAAATGCAACATAAACATACACATGAGCATATTAGTTATTCTTCGGAATAAGGTATTCTGCCTTCAGAGGAATACATCATACATGCTTGCACTTGTTTATGCTGATGCACAAAAGCATCAGCTGTTACCCAAGTATGGGATGTACGGGTATCCACGTCTATGACTGGCTGTATTCAGATCCCCGGAGCAGGGAAAATCATCAAGATTTTACGATAGGCATATTATAACATCGACATGCATGAGGCCTTGAGTCTAGGTTCACACTAGGGATGGGCCCGGTGCTCGATTCGAACCCATGTTCGAATCGAGCACCGGGCGTTCGCTCGCTCGTCGAGCCCAGAACTATTTGGGCCGTTCGCATCACATTCGTGTGATGCGAGCGGCCCCGCAATGCATTGCGGCCGGCGCGGCCGGCGCAGTGCATTGCTGGCTGATGATTGGCCAAGCATGCACTGTGACCCCGCATGCTTGGCCAATCACAGCGCCCGAAACTCGGAGAGCAATAATTGGCTACAGGCAGGACGCCTGTAGCCAATTACAGCTCAGGGGCTTTAGTACACGCCCCACCATTTAAAAGGCCGCCACGCCATCGGCCCCGGTCACATGAGTTCCGGCTTTAGGAGAGATTAGTCTGCTGATTCTGTCTTTGCTTGATACTGAAAGATTTGCTCTTCTTTGCTAAACCATTGGCTATTTGTTTGCTAAACCATTGCTACCTAAGTCATTGATCGTTCATTGCTGCTGATTGCACAGTTAGTGTGTTATTAGCTGCTGCTGGGGATTAGTCTGGTGCGTGCTTACTGTTAGTACAGTATTGCAGTAGTACCAACCGCAGTGCTGTTAGCACAGCATTGCACCCCAACAGCACCCATAGGACTTCTAGTGTGTTAGTGGCAGCAAACAGAGCTCCTATATTTTCTTCTCAGCAGCACCCATAGGACTTCTAGTGTGTTAGTGGCAGTAAACAGAGCTCCTATATTTTCTTCTCAGCAGCACCCATAGGACTTCTAGTGTGTTAGTGGCATCACACAGAGCTCCTATATTTTCTTCTCAGCAGCACCCATAGGACTTCTAGTGTGTTAGTGGCAGCAAACAGAGCTCCTATATTTTCTTCTCAGCAGCACCCATAGGACTTCTAGTGTGTTAGTGGCAGCAAACAGAGCTCCTATATTTTCTTCTCAGCAGCACCCATAGGACTTCTAGTGTGTTAGTGGCATCACACAGAGCTCCTATATTTTCTTCTCAGCAGCACCCATAGGACTTCTAGTGTGTTAGTGGCAGCAAACAGAGCTCCTATATTTTCTTCTCAGCAGCACCCATAGGACTTCTAGTGTGTTAGTGGCAGCAAACAGAGCTCCTATATTTTCTTCTCAGCAGCACCCATAGGACTTCTAGTGTGTTAGTGGCATCACACAGAGCTCCTATATTTTCTTCTCAGCAGCACCCATAGGACTTCTAGTGTGTTAGTGGCAGCAAACAGAGCTCCTATATTTTCTTCTCAGCAGCACCCATAGGACTTCTAGTGTGTTAGTGGCATCACACAGAGCTCCTATATTTTCATCTCAGAAGCACCCATAGGACTTCTAGTGTGTTAGTGGCATCACACAGAGCTCCTATATTTTCTTCTCAGCAGCACCCATAGGACTTCTAGTGTGTTAGTGGCAGCAAACAGAGCTCCTATATTTTCTTCTCAGCAGCACCCATAGGACTTCTAGTGTGTTAGTGGCAGCAAACAGAGCTCCTATATTTTCTTCTCAGCAGCACCCATAGGACTTCTAGTGTGTTAGTGGCATCACACAGAGCTCCTATATTTTCTTCTCAGCAGCACCCATAGGACTTCTAGTGTGTTAGTGGCAGCAAACAGAGCTCCTATATTTTCATCTCAGAAGCACCCATAGGACTTCTAGTGTGTTAGTGGCATCACACAGAGCTCCTATATTTTCATCTCAGAAGCACCCATAGGACTTCTAGTGTGTTAGTGGCATCACACAGAGCTCCTATATTTTCATCTCAGAAGCACCCATAGGACTTCTAGTGTGTTAGTGGCATCACACATAGCTCCTATATTTTCTTCTCAGCAGCACCCATAGGACTTCTAGTGTGTTAGTGGCATCACACAGAGCTCCTATATTTTCTTCTCAGCAGCACCCATAGGACTTCTAGTGTGTTAGTGGCAGCAAACAGAGCTCCTATATTTTCTTCTCAGCAGCACCCATAGGACTTCTAGTGTGTTAGTGGCATCACACAGAGCTCCTATATTTTCATCTCAGAAGCACCCATAGGACTTCTAGTGTGTTAGTGGCATCACACAGAGCTCCTATATTTTCTTCTCAGCAGCACCCATAGGACTTCTAGTGTGTTAGTGGCAGCAAACAGAGCTCCTATATTTTCTTCTCAGCAGCACCCATAGGACTTCTAGTGTGTTAGTGGCAGCAAACAGAGCTCCTATATTTTCTTCTCAGCAGCACCCATAGGACTTCTAGTGTGTTAGTGGCAGCAAACAGAGCTCCTATATTTTCTTGTCAGCAGCACACATAGTACCTATAGTGTGTTAGTGTCAGCACCCATAGGACCTACAGTGTGTTGTGAGCACACATAGGAGTTCTATTTTTTATACTATATACACTACCGACTACAATGGCTGGAAGACCGCCAAGGAGAGGCAGAGCGTGCCGAGGCAAGAACACAGGGCAGGCAGGCTCTGTTTCTAGAGACAACAGTGCTGGCCGTGGACGTGGTCGTGCATCGTCATCAGCACGTGGCCATGGGACACGCTTGTCTTTGTTTTCGGCAGCTGGACATGTGGAGCCGCATCATGCCGAAGGCTTGGTAGAATGGATGACCAAGCCCTCCTCATCCTCCTCATCCTCTCTCACCCAGGCTCAGGGTACTGGCAGAGCAGCTGCCAACGCGTACTCAATGGCATCATCAGCCACCCCTTCCCTAGACCCACCATGTCCTCCTGAGGAGTCCCCCGAACTGTTTGAGCACAGTGTTGGGTACATGCTCCAGGAGGATGCCCAACGATTCGAAGGCTCGGATGATGATACCCAGCTTGAGGAAGTCAGTAGTGTGCGCGCAGAGAGAGGGGATGCTGAAGGGAAGCAATCTGGCAGTAGTGTTCCACCAGCTGCAGCTTACTGCCAGGTTTGCTCTAGTGGTGAAGAGGGAGGGGATGATGAGGTCACTGACTCCACGTGGGTGCCTGAAGGGAGAGAGGAGGAGGAGGAGGAGGATGCAGCGTCACATGTCCAACGAGGCAGGATGCCCCCTGGAGGCCAGCTAGAGGCCAGCACAGCAACTGTACCACACCGCAGAGCTCCGCCTGTGCAGGGCGCTGCCTCTGCACGTTATCACAAAAGTTCTTTGGTGTGGGCCTTTTTTGAGACGAGTGCATCAGATCGCACCACTGCTATTTGCAATATTTGTCTCAAGCGTATCTCGCGTGGCCAAAACATCAGCCGCTTGGGCACCACAAGCATGAGCAGACATATGTCGACCTGCCATGCAGCTCGTTGGCAAGCACACATAAAAGACCCACACCAAAGAACAAAGCGGACCTCTCCTTGCTCCTCATCAGCTGGGATCTCCATCCCCACTATATCTTCAGTCCTCTCTGAAAGCTGCTCTGAGAGGACTGAAGGTGTAGAATTAGGTGTGTCACAACCAAGTACTTGCAGTACACCGACGTCCGATTGTAGCAGGCAAATTTCCCTGCCCCAGCTGCTGGACCGTCGAAAGAAGTATACTCCCAGCCATCCACATGCCCAGCGGTTGAATGCTAGCTTGGCTAAATTGCTAGCACTTCAACTGCTGCCTTTTCAGTTGATAGACTCGGCCCCCTTCCGTGAGTTTGTTCAATGTGCGGTTCCTCAGTGGCAGGTTCCCAAACGCCACTTTTTCTCACGGAAGGCGATTCCGTCTCTCTACTGGCATGTGGAAGGCAATGTCCATGCCTCGCTGGACAGGGCGGTCAGCGGTAAGGTGCATATTACCGCTGACTCATGGTCCAGCAGGCATGGACAGGGACGTTATCTTTCTTTCACGGCCCATTGGGTCACTCTATTGGCAGCTGGGAGGGATGCAGGACAAGGTGCAGTAGTGTTGGAGGTTGTTCCGCCACCACTCCTCCAAAATGCTACTACTGGTTGTGACACACCTCTCTCCTCCACCCCCTCCTCTTCTTCTTCCTCCATGTCCTCTTCGAGTGCTCTGTCCTCGGAACCAGCGGTGCTCCGTAGGCGTACAAGGGGCTACGCGAGTACGCAGGCAAAAAGATGCCATGCCGTGCTTGCGCTGGTGTGTTTGGGGGACAGGAGCCACACTGGGCCAGAGGTTCTGGCAGCTCTGCAGGGGCAGGCCGAGAGGTGGTTGACGCCACGCCAGCTTAAGCCAGGAATGGTCGTTTCTGATAATGGCACCAACCTCCTCTCTGCCCTGCGACAGGGGCACCTCACCCATGTGCCCTGTATGGCTCACGTCCTCAACCTGGTGGTGCAGCGGTTCTTGGGCAGGTTCCCAGGCTTACAGGATGTCCTGAGGCAGGCCAGGAAAGTCTGTGTGCATTTCCGCCGATCTTATAATGCCAGTGCTCGGCTGACTGAGCTGCAAAAGGAGCTGAACCTGCCCAAGAACCGCCTAACATGTGACATGCCCACCAGGTGGAACTCAACGTTGGCCATGCTGCAGCGACTGCACACGCAGCAGAGGGCCATCAATGAGTACCTTTGCGACTACGGCACCAGGACAGGGTCAGGGGAGCTTGGCTTTTTTTCCCCACGCCAGTGGAGCATGATCAGGGATGCATGCACTGTCCTCTCACCATTTGAGGAGGCCACGAGGATGGTGAGCAGTGACAGTGCATGCATCAGTGACACTGTACCTCTTGTCCACCTGTTGGAGCATACGCTGCGTGGGATAATGGACAGGGCACTTGAGGCAGAACAGAGGCAGGAAGAGGAGGACTTCCTTGTCTCTCAAGGCCCCCTTTATCCAGACAATGTTCCTTCTGTCCCACCCATCACACAGGAAGAGGAGGAGGAGGAGGAGGATTGTGTGAGCATGGAGGTGGAGCCTGGCACTCAGCATCAGCAGCAGCAGTCTTTTAGGGATGATGTACAGTCCCAACAAACCAGTGGACTTGTACGTGGCTGGGAGGAGGTGGCTGGCGATCATGTCATCCTCAGTGACCCAGAAGACTCCGGACCGAATGCCTCAGCTAACCTACGCTGCATGGCCTCCCTGATCCTGCAAAGCCTGCGGAAGGATCCTCGTGTTCTTCGGATCAAGGAGAGTGACCATTACTGGCTGGCCACTCTCCTTGATCCACGGTACAAGGGTAAGGTTGCGGACCTTATCTTGCCGTCGCAGAGGGAGCAGAGGATGAGACATCTCAGGGAGGCCTTGCAGAAAGGTCTGTGCAACGCGTTCCCAGAAACTGGGAGGTTACAAACTCCTGGTCCTGGACGACGAGTTGCTGAGGCTTCGGTCAGTAGCAGAAGGAGCGGTGGGGAAGGTGGACGTCTGACCGATGCGTTCAGACAATTTTTTAGTCCGCAGCCCCAAGGTATGATCGGTTCCAGCAACCATCGCCAGCGTCTGATATACATGGTGCAGGAATACCTAGGGGCAAGGTCAGACTTGGACACCTTTCCCACCGAAAATCCTCTGGCTTACTGGGTCCTGAGGATGGATCACTGGCCAGAGCTTGCACAGTATGCAATTGAGCTACTGGCCTGTCCTGCATCCA
Source organism: Rana muscosa (assembly GCA_029206835.1). Lineage (NCBI taxonomy): Eukaryota > Metazoa > Chordata > Amphibia > Anura > Ranidae > Rana > Rana muscosa. The sequence continues at coordinate 42,768,479 of CM055127.1, forward strand.
GCGTTCTTTCCGAACGCACATTCAGTGCTGCTGGAGGATTTGTCACCGATCATAGGGTGCGCCTGTCCACCGACTCGGTTGATCGACTGACCTTCATAAAAATGAATCAGTCTTGGATCACCACCAGCTACCAGACACCTGAAGCGGATATAACGGAATAATTTATAATGTCACATCCCTTCAAGACTGCCTATGCTGATGCTGAGTGACTGTCCTGTTATGTTCACTGACTATCCTCTTCCTCCTCCTCAATGATCCATGCCACCACACCAGTGCCTAAGGCACAATTTTTCAGCCCCTGTATAACAGGGGCGTGTAATTACAATTTTTTAAAAAGATGCTTCGCAACAGGTGTGACTGCTGTGCTCAGAGTACAGTATCTGTGAGGGGTTGCAGTGTTGTGGCACCAGCACCAGTGCCTAAGGCACAATTTTTCAGCCCCTGTTGGGGCGTGTAATTACAATTTTTAGGCAATGCTTTGCAACAGGTCTCATTGCTGTGCTCAGAGTACAGTATCTGTGAGGGGTTGCAGTGTTGTGGCACCAGCACCAGTGCCTAAGGCACAATTTTTCAGCCCCTGTATAACAGGGGCGTGTAATTACAATTTTTTAAAAAGATGCTTCGCAACAGGTGTGACTGCTGTGCTCCAAGTACAGTATCTGTGAGGGGTTGCAGTGTTGTGGCACCAGCACCAATGCCTAAGGCACAATTTTTCAGCCCCTGTTTAACAGGGGCGTGTAATTACAAATCTTGATCTAATAGTTCACAGCAGGGCCCATTCCTGCGCCCACCAAGAGTAACTATGAGGGCCTACAGTCTTGTGGCAACACCGTCCACCACCACCACCACCACCAAAGGCCCAATTTTTCGGCCCTGTTCAACAGGTGCATGCAATTACAAATCTTGATCTAATAACTCACAGCAGGGCCCATTCCTGCACCCACCAAGAGTAACTGTGAGGGCTTACAGTCTTGTGGCAACACCGTCCACCACCACCACCACCACCACCAAAGGCCCAATTTTTCTGCCCGGTTCAACAGGTGCATGCAAGTACAAATCTTGATCTATTAACTCACAGCAGGGCCCATTCCTGTGCCCACCAGTCTTGTGGCTACACCAACATCTAATAGGGCAAATTTCTGCAGAGTATATACGGCAGGCCCCTACTTTCAAACATCCAACTTACAAACGACTCCTACTTGCAAACGGCAAGAGAAAACAGGAAGTGAGAGGAAATCTACCCCTAGGAAGGAAAATTCTATCCTGTTAGATTTAATTTGGGAAAAAGGTATCTCCTCTCTACTGATGCTTTATCACCAATCCTTGTTTCAATTAAAACCCCACTTTTCCAAAAACATTTGTCATTGGGACGGAAAGTGAGGTGACATGTTCTGAACAGATGTGCAAAGACAGCAAATGTTACAGGGGTGATAACCCCTCCCTATGTTCTCCAAAAAGCTTACAAATTGATTTTTTTGGGATGTAGCTACACTTCATAATGTACCTGTTCAGATTCTACTTAAGAACAAACCTACAGTCCATGTCTTGTTTGCACCACCTATATACTGCTGTTCAGAGTATATAGGGTTGTAGGTATAGGGTTTTATTTTGGGTGTGGGGTCCCCCTTAGTATCCATACAAGACCCAAAGGGGCTGGGGTGTGGGGGGGGGTGATGGGGTAGCCATGCCATTTTTCTCAAGGATTTTCAGCCATATGGCGGCCAGGACAAGACATGACATTAAAGCCGCAAGTGGTTTTAAATGGCTTCTTTTTTTCCTTTACAAATGTCATTTTGGACAGTTCTAAACACGGGAAACACATGCCACTTCACAGGCATACTTTAGACACCCCCCAGGTACCATATTTAAAGGAAAATTTCACTTTTTTTTTTTTCACTTTATGCATCATTAAAATGACTGCTCCCGAAAAAACTTTAGTTTTTAAAATTTCTTTTTGCATTGATATATGTCCCCTGGGGCAGGACCCGGGTCCCCAAACCTGTTTTATGACATTAACATGCATATTGGCCGTTGTAATTAGCAATTTTGATTTCGAACGTTCGCGTCCATTATAACGAATAGGGTTCGAAAATTCGCGCGAACTTTCGGTCCGTTCGAAGGTTCTGGTGCGAACCGAACCCGGGGGTGTTCGGCTCATCCCTAGTTCACACCTATGCGGCTGCGTTTGATGCGTTTTTCAGGCACGTTTTTCAGTGCATTTTGTGTTTTTAAACCAGCGGTTTATGCGTTTTTGCATGCAGTTTTCATGCATTTTGCATTTTACTTATTTTTTTTTCTCTCTTTAAATGCACTGTAAAACACACTGTATAAAGCTGATTGCTAAGGAGGGGGCCGGGAAGCCGACCGCCACATCCCTAACAACCGGTGAGTCATCAGCTGTCAGTGGGGTTCCCCGCTGAAAGCTGAATGTAAAAAAAAAATTTGCTGGCAAAAAAATTTGCGGGTTCATACTAGGCCCTTCGGGTGTAGTATATATTCGCAGGGGACCCCCCCACGCCAAAAAATAACTAAAAAATTGAGTCCCCCCCCCAAATCCATACCAGACTATTATCCGAGTATGCCGCCCGGCAGATCAGGAAAGGGAGGGGACGAGCCACCCCCCCTTCCTGAACCATACCAGACCACATGCCCTCAACATGGGGGATGGGTGCTTTGGGGCAGGGGGGCTCTGCGCCCCAAAGCACCTTTCCCCCATGTTGATGAGGACAAGGGCCTCTTTCTGACAACCCTAGCCTGTGTTTTTTCAGGGTGTGCGGCCCTCCACCTTATGTGAATGGGTATCGGTAAATCGTACCCTTACATATTCACCAAAAAAGCTGTGAAAAGTAAAAAAAAAACAAGAGCCAGTTTTTGACAATTCCTTTATTAGTAAAATAGCTCGGAGCCGCCAACTCTCCTGGTGTCGTCTCCCCCACCTTCTAAAAAAACAAAAATAAGCTTGTCTTGTCGCAAAGCTGTCTTTCTCCGTTGTTATATTCCCCGCTGTCCGGCGCCTCTTATATAGGGAAGAAAATAAAAAATATGGACAGCCGCACTCCAAAAAACTTTTGACGGTCGCCTTTATTGAGCTATGATTAAGCACTGACCTTCAGTGTGAAACATGTAAGCTGTTACCCCGGCTATGCTGTGATGATTTTTGGTGTGATCTTCCATTTTTTACAATAAAGGCGACAGTCAAAGGTTTTTTGGAGTGCGGCTGTCCATATTTTTTATTTTCTTCTCTATATGCTACGTGCATTGCTGGCACCCACGGTAGTCCTGATACTACAAATTGCTGGAGCGTGTTCACCTGGAGCGGTAAAAATCTCTCTGCCTCTTATATAGGCATGGAGTGTAGCCATCCAATGACGTCGCCCGGAGAGCCCACCCTTTGTGACATGTTACATTTTTGCCAGCAATTTTTTTTTTACATTCAGCTTTCAGAGGGGCTTTTTTTTTTTAGAGGGGAGAGGGATTAGAACACCTGTCAGTTTGTTTTGTTGTCCATGTCCCTGTTAGGGGACAATCCCAAATTCTGGTTTGACATCAAAACAGCAATAGAGGGAAAATCTTCTAATGGGGACACTAATTCTGGTGACCCTGTTGACACGCCAGGATTTCCTCGCTTTGGAGGGATTTCCTTTCACTTCCTATTTTAACTATGGGACAGGAAATTAAGGTAGATCTCCGCTAAATGACAGAGGTTATAACGCTACCTTTCTCTATCCAAAAAAAATTAAAAAGATTTGCCTTTAGTTCAACTTTATAAATATGGAAAAATGTGTACAGCACACTTTGATACTGAGAGAGCAAAGTAGATTATTTGATTTTTTATCAAAGAATACAAGGCTTCCTCTGATTGGCCGAGATGGAGGGGCAGGCAGGCCAGGCTTCCTCTGAATGCCTGAGAAGCAGAAGAATGCAGCAGCTGCAGAAGGAAAGTCACCCATGATGCTGCTGAACACAGCACTGAGTACAGTATGCAGTGCAGTATAATGCAGTGCTTACAGCACCAGAATCAGGACCAGAAATTAGGGATGCACCAATACTAGGGTGACCAGAGGTCCCCGGTTTCCAGGGACAGTCCCCGGATTGAGGACACTGTCCCCGGTGCCCGTCTGTCCCCGGATCTGTTTCCCGAATTGCAGGGGCGGCGCCAGGCGCGGTCCGCCCTGGGTGCTACACACTGGGGGGTGTGTCAGGCCGACGTCTCCTGCTGTGTCAGCTGCCATCATACAAGCCTGTTTTTTCTCCTTCGACAGACATCACACTTGTACAATGGACATGTGCTGTCTCTCATGGGTAAGTGCTAGTCTGGGTGACGGGACTTGTGTGACAGGGGCACTCGGCGATTCAAATTAAAGCTGACACAGCGGGAGACGCTAGCCTGACACCCCCCCCCCCAGTGTGTGGCACCCGGGGCAGACCCCACCCCCCCATTGCCTCAGCACTCGCCCAGAATCTGTATGATGATTGGCTCTCCTCTCCTTTCTGATCCCCTGCACACATGAAGCTGCATTCCTGGGCACAGGTGCGGCTGCTTTTCTGGGCACAGGTGAGGCTACATTGCTGGGCACTGGTGAGGCTGCATTGCTGAGCACTGGTGAGGCTGCATTGCTGGGCACTGGTGAGGCTGCATTGCTGGGCACTGGTCAGGCTGCATAGATGAGCACTGGTGAAGCTGCATAGATGGGCACTGGTGAAGCTGCATAGATGGGCACTGGTGAGGCTGCATAGATGGGCACTGGTGAGCATTGCATTCTTTATGTAGTGCACTCCTGAACTCTTCTCTGTTTTTCTGTCTTATCTTCATTACATTTGGTAGTCATTTCTCAAAAAATTATAAGAAGCATCTTTTTGTAAATCAGTATTTATGGACAAAATGTGAGAAATAACATATATAATCATACAATCATTCCGCACATACACTGCATATATCATTTGAGGAAAACATGCTTAAAAAATAGTTTACTATTTGGCAATAAAAAAATAATATGTCCCCAGATTTCATTTTAAAAATGCATTAAGGTGAAAAAACACAAGGGTTTCTGGGCCTCAAAAACGGAAAATTGTATCATACTTACCAGTAATTTTCCTTTCCTGGTGCCTATCCATGGCAGCATACCTGTGACAAGCTCCGCCTTGGCTCCTCCCTCAGGACTAGTGAATATTATAAAAGAGTTGATTAGCACAGCCCCAGCATTCTCCGTATTATAGAATACCGAGGGTGGGATTGTATGCTGCCATGGATAGGCACCAGGAAAGGAAAATTACTGGTAAGTATGATACAATTTTCCGTTTTCCTGGTGCCTCCATGGCAGCATACCTGTGACAAATAACTAGCTGATATGGGTGGGATGATGCCCAGAGTTTTATTTTAAAGAGATTATTATCATCATTTAGAGGAAGAAGCAAAGGCCGATTTGACCGCCTGTCTGCCAAACTCCACCGATGAGAGAGCTCCTGGGTCTACTCGGTAATGTTTCAGAAACGTATGTTGGGACGACCAAAGTCGCTGCCCTACAAATAGTTTTAATTGACACATTCGCTCTTGCCACCCAAGAGGCAGAAACCGTTCTGGTGGAGTGCGCCCTGACTATCGAAGGGGATCCCAGACCTTTTGCCCTGTACACCTTGTGGATGAGTTTAACGAACCATGAGGCAAACGTTCCTGCTGACGCCTCCTTGCCTTTGTTTATGAACAACCTGATAGTGTCCCTGAAGGATGCTGTGGCCTGCAGATAGCATCTCAAAGTGGAGGCAATGTCCAGCTCGTGAAGAGAACCTGAGTCTTGTTCTGAAAATGTTGGAAGTGCCCAAGGCTCCGACATGTTCGAGGATGATGTGACCTTGAGGCTAAATCCTTGCACCGTTCCGAGTTCTACTTTGTCAGGAAATAATCTGATATGATTATGATCCGCTCCTAAAGCTTGGAGCTCTGAAACCGGTCTGTCAGAAGTTATAGCTATCAAGAAGGATAGCTTCATGGTTAGATTCCAAAGCGATGCTGACTCCGAAGAGGCAAGAGGTGGATTGGTTAAAGGCTCTAGGATGATAGCAAGGTCTCAAGTGGGAAAAGATTGTTTTGTTGGTGGTCGGATCTTTTTTGACAGCTTTGAAAAATTGGATTATTAATGAATCCTCAGCCCATCTTTTACTGGTTGCCGCTGAAATTGCTGCTACCTGCACCTTTAGTGTACTTAAGCAAGACCTAGGTCTAAGCCTGCCTGCAAGAGTTTTAGAATTTGAGAGGATAATGGGAAATCTGGATCGCAGTTTCTGCCAATCATGAAGGCCCTGAATTTGTTCCACACCTTATCGTATATACTGTTTGTGGATGGCTTTCTTGCGCTGAGCAGGGTTTCGATAACTTTGTTGGGACACCCTAGGGATTGGAATCTTTCCCTTTCACCTGCCAGATGTGAAGATTTAACCTGCGGGAATCTGGATGGGTGTGACATCCCTGTGACAGGAGAAAAGGTATTATTGGAACCTTGACTGAAGTCTGTGTATTCAGGTACATTGCTGTGGGGAACCAGGGATGTCTTGGCCAGTACAGTAGGACCGCTATCTCCGTTGTGGTTTCTACCATAAGCCTCAACAGGAGTTTTTTTGGAATGAGAGGCCATGGAGAGAAGGCATAGGCCAGATTGCATGCCCAGGGGCTGAGAGAGCATCTACTGCCTCTGCCTGGGGATGAGGAAGTCTCGAGATAAACCTTGAAAACTTGGTATTTAATGCTGTTGCAAATAGGCCCAGCCCGAGGGGACCCCACTGGTCCACTAACCAGTCGAAAACTTTCGGGTGCAGAGACTATTTGTTGGAATCTACGAACCTGCGAGATAGGCGGTTGGCCCTTGAGTTGAGAAGACCGGGCAGATAGACTGTCCTTAGGTCTTTTAGATTCCTTTTTGCCCAAAAGAATATGGTTTCACTTCCTTCAGCAGGGACCTGTTGCGCGTCCCTCCTTGTCGGTGTATATAAGGACACCGCAGCCCTGTTGTCCATTCGGAGAACTGGTTTGCCTGTAATCTTGAATACTAGGGCTAGCAATGCAAAAGGTAGGCTGCCTGGACCTCCAGGATATTTGATAATAGGCCTGTTGTATGGAAGGACCATCTTCCTTGCCTTGAGATCTGGTTGCAGTGTGATCCCCACCTGCTTCACTGGCATCGGTAATAATTGTGATCCAGTTGACATGTCTTAATGGACGTGATTTCATAGGTGTGTGTTTCTTCATCCACCAATGTAGACTCCTGAGCATCAGGGTCGTCAGGTGTATGGGTTGGTATAGATACCGTCTATTCCACAGCCTCAAGGACTCCAGCTGGAAATGCCTCAAATGCCAATGGGCCCAAGGGACCCTAGGGATGCATGACGACATCCAGCCTATCAGGCTCTGACAGTTCGAGTATGACAGGTAGAATCTCACACTGACTTTCTTCATCTGTCGTACAGTCAATGTCACCTTTTGAGGTGGGAGGGATACTGTACCGTTCTGTTCCACTAAGTAATGGTATACTCGAGGCCCTAATTCTATTAGAGGGGCTATGATGGCAATTGGGGTCTTCCCAAAGACTTTTGGTGACGTGCAGAGGCCGAATGGGAGACTCCAAAATTTAAGATGTACAGGTGCCACTGCAAACCTCAGATATTTCTGGAAAGGAGGGAGTGTTGGTATATGCAGGTAAACATCCTGCAAGTCTATTGATAACATCCGATCCCCTGGTTGGATTACACGTATAATCGCTCATAGCGACTCCCTTTTAAAAAAATTTAGGAAGATATAGCGATTTAGCCTCTTCAGGTCTAACACGGGTCTCCTACCTCTGTTTCTCTTGGGGACTAGAAACAGGGTGGTGTAAAAACCGAAAAATCTTTCTGATGGAGACACTGGAACCACTGCTTGCTGTTTTTGCAAGGACAGAAGAAATCGCTCCAGTGCTTCAGTTTTTTTTTTTTTGGGTGCACCTTGACACCCTTGTCGGAGAGAAGAAGTCTTTGGGGGCTTTGTCTAGAAACGTCCAGAACTGACCGTATTTAACTGTGGAGACTACCCACGGATCCCTACACTTTGTTCCCAGATCTTCAAGAAGTGTTTGAGTCTGGCCCCACAGGGATCGCTTGGGATGGCCTGGCGTCAAAAGGATTTTGCAGAATCCTGAGGGATGGGCACAAGTCTCTGTCTATGGGTCTTGAGGAAAGTGGACTGCGTGCTTCTCCAATTTTGCCTAAAGCCTTTCCCCTGTCTGGACTGTCTGTAGTCCTTACTCTTGGAGTATTGAATTCTGGGTGCAAATGTCCTGGAGCGCCTGGATCGCCTGTCTTGGGGTAACAGGCCCGATTTCCCGCCCATGACGCGAGAGATGGCCATGTCCAATTTCTCCCCAAACAAGGCTTTTTCGTCAAAGGGTACCTTGCACCAATTATGTTTTGGAGGCAGTATCTGCTGACCAGGGTTCCAGCCACAAGGCCCGTTTGGCCATAACTGTGTGGAGCATTGACCTTGCGGAGCATCGAATTGAATCGATCGTGGCTTCACCAATAAGATCTACTGGGAGCTTTAGCTCCAATAAGGCCCTGATTATGTCCTCCCCTGGGATATTCTGTTAGATTGCAAACGCTATATCATCTGTCCAGACGCATAGGGCGTTGGACACTGACGTCAGGGCTATCGCAGGTTTATAAGCGTTGCCCGCCATCTTTTGGGAGACCAAGATCCATCCTTCTGTCTGGTGGATCCTTAAACAAAGTCGAGTCTTCCATGGGCAATGTGACGTTCTTTGCCAACCTTACCACAGCTGCATCAACCACTGGAGGGCCCTCCAGCATTGCGGAATCGGCCTCTGAGAGAGGGTATAACTTTCCCAGTCGATTAATGGAGAATCTTTTCTCCGTCTTTTTCCACTCTTCCTCAATCACATCCCTGATCTCCCCCATGAGAGGGAAAGAGGGTAATCTGGCGTTTGAAAAAGGGGAAGTATGACTTAGACTTCTGTGTCGGTCTCTTCTCAGCCGATCACTTGCTTTACCGCCTGCACAAAAAGGCTGAACCATGGCGAAAGCAAAACCAAAAGGTATCTAGGTCAACAGAGAGGCCCTTTGAGATGGCATTCTCTTGCTGATGTTTAGAGGAAGAAGCATGCGTTCGGCGTGAGATTTCACTTGAGGACGGCCCAGGAATGGATGCCTCCGCCGTTTGCTCCTGAGTAGGAGATGCCAGATGTTGCGGCGGCATTGTGGCTACCAATTCCGCGAGGGAATTCTTTACTGCTTTCTTAAGTAGGTCCGCCACTTGCCGGCTTTCGGACTTTCTGTCCGCTGGGCAATTTCGACAGGTCACTTTGTCTGGAAGTGGGGTGTCTCCACAGGACTGACATCCTGGAGATCTCGGCTTCAGGAGTGTTAGGCCACTTTCACACTGAGGCGCTTGAAAAACTGCCAGTAAAACACTGAGCGCCTTTGAAGCGATTTCAGGCGCTTTTAAAGCGCTTTCAAATTTTTTTTTTTTTTTTTTGCGTGAAAGCGCAGATGACTTCCTGCCACTTCTATGATCCCGATGCCTGGACAATCTGTCTCTACTGGGACTAGAATCATCATAGTCCTCATTTCGCCTTGAGGTCTTTTTAGACGTCTTCTGGCGTATAGGGCTGAAATACATAAAAGTACCAGCCTCGGGGCACTCTTTTTTTTTTAAAGATATGTAAGCTTACCTGGATGTAGGTCCTTACCTCAGAAGTAGAGTAGGATCTTGTACTGGCGGCGAATGGCTCATGCTGAGTGGCTTAGCAGAGGCAGCAGCTAACAAGAATAGAGAAGACACAACTGGCTGGATCCTAATTTGGCTAAGGGGAATTTACCTCTAAACAAATGGTGTGTGTTTTTTTTTAAGTTCTCGAAAAATACGACTATATATTTTATTTTATTTATGTTTTATTATTATTAAAAATATATATATATTTTTTTAAAAACCCTTAACTACAAATATATATTTAAAAATAAAGAACCCCTTAACAAACATATAGTATACATTTCCCCTTTACTTTAAAAAATCTCTTACCTGAAGACAAATTAGTATTTCCTCCCTGGAGCTCTCGGTGTAGTTCTTACTGCAGTCTCAGGTGTCTCACTGAGGCCATTAGAGAGATTCACATGGAAACAGGAAAGGCAGGGAACGCCTCTGTGCTGTGCCTGACGTTTTGTGGGCAAAAGACGTCTTTCTGCCCTGATCCAAAATGGGCGCCACGGCCTCCGGATCCACCACGCATGCGCCGACCGACGAGACGAGAACCCGGAAGACCCGCACCGCCGGCGCACATGCAGAATGATGCGGAAGACGCCGCAAGTAAATAAAATACAGACGCTGAGCGCGCGCGGCTCCTAAGGAGCTGGAGAGGTGACAGGGAGCTAGAGAATTTAAAATAGAAAATAAATCAGAGAAGACAAGAGTTTGGGGGAGAAAAACCTAGGAAAGGGGAAAAAAAAAAAAAGAGATACAGAAATAGCTGCTGCCTTTGTTGCCAGAATTGAGCTAATGCCTGGAAGATGTGCTGCAGGTGGAGCTCTTAGTTAAGAGACAAACTGCTTGTCCCAAAAGATCCTACAGAAGGGACTCCCAACCTTATAAGCGCATTTAGCTGCCCAAGAGAAGGGACCGCGTCCGGGAGAGGCTTGAACCCGGACGGAAGCTGCCGAATGCAGAAGGTAAGGACGTTCGACCAGAATTCACTGCCATGAGGTATGAGGAAAAAAAGGAGAATGCTGGGGCTGTGCTAATCAACTCTTTTATAATATTCACTAGTCCTGAGGGAGGAGCCAAGGCGGAGCTTGTCACAGGTATGCTGCCATGGAGGCACCAGGAAAACAACCTTGTGTAAGACCATAAAAGCCACCAGATCAGCCACTCTCCTACCCAGGGTTATGGCCACCAAGATTAAAAAACTTTGTGGGGCACTGTAGAGAGAGGAATGACTTTGACAGATTAAATTGGGGGCTTCTGAAGTGCCAGAATGAGATTAAAATTCCACAATGTTAAAGGGCAAAAGACTAGGAGGAGCACCTGGGAGACCCACTGCACAAAGGTCTTAATCAGAGAATGGGAAGCCAACAGTCTCTGAAACAGAACAGAAAAGGGCACCTGACCCTTGATGGTATTAAGAGCCAAATGTTGGTCCAGACTCAAACACAAAAAAGAGGGCATCTGTCCCTAGCGGTAATCCAGAGTCACGCTCGGGGTAAGATTGCAGAGCTGGCAGCAGAGTCCCCTTACCTTCTCCCGGTGATCCAGCGATGATGTCCTCTGCTGTGATCGCCGGCGAGATCAGCGGCGACTCCAGAGTGCCCACCGTCACCTGACTTCCTGGTTCCGTTCCCTGCGAGCAGCAGCGGTGCATGGGAGCGGAACTGGACGGATAATTTAAAAATTCAAAAAAGTGAAACACATAAAAGAGGTGATACATTGTAATCTGAGAGGATTGCACTGTATCATCTCTGATCTGACACATGATCACTGTACAGTGCCCCTTGCCTGCCATTTTACTGACATTTGTGCCTATAAAACATTTATAACATGGCATCAAAAAAGCGCCACTTTAATACAAAGACCAGTTGAGTGACAGCGGCAGCGACACGGAGTTGCTTGCAGAACTGAGCGATAGTGAGTCGTGGGGATATTTGTCGTCTGACACTGACACTGATCTGGCAAGTGACAACGGCGATGACCCTGCACCTGACCTCAGCGATGTGCGCACTTGGTGCCCTATAGACTGCGATACGGACCAGGTAGCGCCCCCAAGATTTCCATTCACTGGATCACCTGGGATGAAGGTAGATGTTGAGTGTGACAACCCTCTGGCATACCTGCAATTATTCCTCACTGAGGAGGTACCGTATATACTCGAGTATAAGCCGACCCGAATATAAGCCGAGGCACCTAATTTTACCACAAAAAAAATGGGAAAACGTATTGACTCGAGTATAAGCCTAGGGTGTCCATCTGCATGCCTCACTGTGTCCATCTGCATGCCTCACTGTGCCTCACTTTGCCTCACTGTGTCCATCTGCATGCCTCACTGTGTCCATCTGCATGCCTCACTGTGCCCATGCCTCACTGTGTCCATGACTAGACTGACGTTTAACATGGGAGTCTATGGAAGGGGTGCCCGGCTTTGAAAATTTGGTGCTCCCCGACCTTAGGTCCTCCAGACACACTTGTAGAGGAGAAATGGGGCTACATGTGTGCCAAGTTTGGGATCCAGAGGACCTACGACCGGCCGGTACCGGGTCCTCAAAATCACCAGAGAAATTACCGTTTAACATGGGAGTCTATGGAAGGGGTGCCCGGGTTTGAAAAATCGGTGCTCCCCGGCCATAGGTCCTCTGGACAAAAAACTTTGCACACTTGTAGAGGAAGAGTGGGGCGACATGTGTGCCACGTTTGGGATCCAGGGGACCTATGGCAGGCCGGTACTAGGTCCTCAAATTTCGGGAGATCAGGCGCGAAAAGGTGACTCGAGTATAAGCCGAGGGGGGCATTTTCAGCACAAAAAAATGTGCTGAAAAACTCGGCTTATACTCGAGTATATACGGTAATTGAAAAAATTGTCACAGAGACAAATCGCTACCAAGATCAGCAATCTGCTACGCTGCATGCCAGGTTTTCCAGAAGCAGAAAGTGGGAACCGGTGACCAAAGAGGACATCTGGCAGTTTCTGGGACTCATTCTTCAGGGGGTGGTGGGGAAACCGCTTCAGAAATGGTACTGGACCACCAATAACTTACTGGCCACTCCGATTTTTGGCACCGTGATGTCAGAATATCGGTTTTCCCTCATCATGAAATATTTCCACTTCACGAACAATGAAGAATTTGATGAGGCCATGCATCCTGCGCCCAAACGAAAAAAAATCTGGGAGGTATGCCAAATGATTGTGACCAGTTTCCAGTGGATCTACGTGCCAGAAAGGGACGTCAACGTGGATGAAAGTTTGATGGCCTACAAGGGACGCCTAGGCTGGATACAGTTTATTGTATCCAAAAGAGCTTGGTTTGGCATCAAATTCTATATGCTCTGCGAGTCATCCACTGGGTACATCTGGAATTCGGTCATTTACACCGGTAAAGGCACGAAGTTCAACCCCAGGTACAGCGGCTATGGGATGGCCACATCATCTGTCCTTACACTGCTGGAGCCATTGCTGAACCAAGGATATTGTGTGACCATGGATAATTTCTACACGTCTCCGGAACTGTATGAGGTTTTGCTACAAAACAAGACTGATGGGTATGGTACCGTTAGGCCTAACCGACGTGATATGCCATCTATGTTTGCCAAGAAAAAACTCAAAACCGGAGAAATGGTTGCCTGGCAGAAGGGTAAGATGATGGCAATGCGATGGCGAGACAAGAAGGACATGTGTCTCATGAGTACTGTGGACAATACCGCCACTGCCATGGTCCACAAAAAAGGTGGGAAAGATCTGCTGAAGCCGCAAGTCGTGATGGACTATAATAACACAATGGGAGGTGTCGACAGAGCCGATCAGGCAATGACATTTTACCCGGCTATGCGCAAACAGCAAAAAAAATATTAAAAGAAGATTTTCAGGCATCTTCTGGAACAATGCCTTTGGAATGCATATATCCTGTACAAAGCAAAGTGTGACATGCCTCTTGTTCATTCTGTTTTTGTCTGGAAGGTGGCTGAGCAGATTTTTGTCAACCACCAGACGCCATCAGTAGCTGTGAACAGACCCGGACGACGTGCTGTTGGCGTTGTCAACCCAGAACGCCTGACTGGTTGTCATTTTATGGACTACATACCGCCAACCGCAAAAAAGGCAGCACCTACCAGGATGTGTGTGGTTTACTGTTCAAAAAAAGATGGCAATGGAAAGAAAGTCCGAAAAGAAACAAGATAAGTAAATACTAAAGCGCTAATGAAATAAATAGTGAAAAATACAATAAAAAGATAACCAAATGGTGGAAGCTGCAATCAAAATAAAAATATTCTGTGACCGTAAATGTGAATGATTAAACAAATTAATGATGCGCTGACCACCAACCTAATTATAGTGCACTAGTGACAATGTGCAACTCTCCATGCTGAAAACAAACTAATCAGCCGTGAAAACAATATATATCAAAACATACAAATCACACAATGCTGTGTATAATGTCCAGAGGCAGCATGGATTTCAATGTGGGCTGTAATAAATCCTTTAAACAGCGTGTCCCCAGTCCATATTCATTTAAACCACTGGACAATAAATTTCAAAATCCGTTTGCACCGCTATTATTTAAAGCAGTGGCTAGCTCCCAGAACAGGCTCCTTCTCATATGCTCCAATTCACAGGATAATTCCATATGCATATAAAGGAAAAAAGAAAACAGATCATTGCGCAATAGCCTTTCACAAGACACAACCTGTCACAGCTGTGGCCTGCACTCACATAACCTCGTGGATAATCAGCGTGTGTTCATCTCAGTAGTTCCTGTGTTCCTCACTCGGACTGCCGCTTGAGCGTCACTTAGGCTCCTCCCCCTACGCATTACGTCACTGACACGTGACTTAATCATGGGTCAGAAACAACAAAGAAACAAGGTTCCATTGTCCAGTTTGTGACATTGGACTTTGTCCAGTTCCATGCTTTAAAATTTATCACACTCAGGATGTTTATTGAATTTTCTTTGTTTGACAAATTTCATTATTTTTGATTACATTATTGAATATAATTATATTATTTATTAGATTATAATTTATGATTTTGTGTTTCAAACTTATCACATCTGGGATGTCTACTAGAGTCTTGTTTGGTCAGGTTTAAGTAAGTAATTACTAAGAATTGCAGGCCTACAATACATAACACCAAATTTCCATGCAAAATATCTGTACCGCTTTTGGTACAAAATTCCAGACAGAATCATACCGCCAGGGAGGTTAAACTCACAAAAACCAAAGTACACTGTAACGGAGGTCAGAAATATACCGTATTTATCGGCGTATAACACGCGCCGGCATATAACACGCACCCCAAGTTTAGGAGGGAATTTTAGGGAAAAAAACTTTTAGGAGGGAAGTTTAAGGAAAAATAACTTACATTTAAATGCAGCCTTATCAGTGTCCATTGCAGCCTTGTCACAGTGCAGCCTTGCCCCAGTGTCCATTGCAGCCTTGTCACAGCGTCCATTGCAGCCTTGTCAGTGTCCATTGCAGCCTTGTCACAGCGTCCATTGCAGCCTTGTCAGTGTCCATTGCAGCCTTGTCACAGCATCCATTGCAGCCTTACCCCAGCGTCCACTGCAGCCTTGTCACAGTGCAGCCGTGCAGCCTAGTCACCGTGCAGCCTTGCCACAGTGTCGCCTTGCCCCCAGTGTTTATTGCAACCTTGCCAATTTAAAATTGGCGCCGCCGAGACTGCGTGAAGCGGGGCGAACGCCGCCGAGAACGCAGCCGAGATACACATTGCCAAGTGTACTCGGCTCTTCTCGGCCCCGCTCACAGTCACGCTGAGTCCCGCCCTATGATGGACATAACACAGGTCCAATGGCGGGACTGGGCGTGACTGTGAGCGGAGCCGAGAAAAGCAGAGTAGAGCCGAGTACACTCGGCTATGTGTATCTCGGCGGCCAACCCCCCCGCTCCGCTCACAGTCAGCGGAGATCGACGGGGGATAGGTGGGTATCGGCGTATAACACACACCCACGATTTTCCCCTGATTTTAAATACAGTATTTTTTTTTTTTGTGTTTTGCCAGACGTGCCGCCAACGGGTTTTGAATTCAAAGTACAATCTCTGAGTCACCAAGCCAGAGATGGCCTCCTAATCGGTTTGTCCAGAGACAGCACTGACTTGTCCCGGCAATGACAGAATGCTGTGTTGCAAATATCTGAAGTGAAATCGCCTCAAACGACCCTCATGCAGAAACAGATGGTCAGACAACTTCTGGTTTGAAGAACAAGGACTTGATACCTCAGGGTCTTTTTTCATGGGCAAAGGAATACTCTGGCTTAGGAAGTATCAAGGACTGGCCCCAAGATGCTGGTGCAACCATCTGGATGAACACTTAGGGTGCAGAGGACAGGCTGAATGTAAGAGCCACAAACTGGTAGTGCAAAGGCCCTACAACAAGAAAGCAACAAATATTGGTGAGCTAAGAAAGATGGGCCCATGAAAGTAAACATATTTTATGTTCACCAAAGCCAGAAAGTCAACTTGGTAAAAGGAAGTGATGGAATATTTGGTTGACTCCATCCTGAATTTGGGGGCTGAAAGAAAACATTTAGTGCCTTGAGGTCTAAAATGGGGCTAATGCTCCTTGGTAAACAGATTTGAGTAAAACCTTTGAAATCAATCTCCAGCAGGGACTGGGGCTGTGGCCCCTTGGTTCAGAAATCCAGAAAGTGAACAGTGAAGATGAGCATGTCACTGAGGGAACACAGTGTGGTTTGACATTAGAAACCGCAGCAGGAGCAGGGAATGAAACCCTAGTTTGTTACCCTAAGATAAAATGATCTTAGTGTCTGCAAAAATCAACAAACGTCTCCCCCACTCTGGAGAAAGAGGGTGACACCTTGATGTCATGGATGGTTTGTCTGTGGATTTTGAAGCTTTAGTGTGGCAGACTGTGCGGTTGCACAGGGAGCCAAGCTTGAGGGCTCTCAAAGTGAATAGGATGCTGCTTAGCGAAGACGGATGGTGACGATTTAGCAGTTTGCTCTTTAAGCCAGCTATATATTAGTAGAATTTTGTTAGAAAATTTTATGATTGTTGCTAATTGTTAGTGGGGTCAAATCAGAGTTTGTTTTCAACCACAGTGACAAGAAAATTTGGATGAGTAGAAAGGAATATTTTTCTTGAATGAACAAATTTCTAACAGTGAAAAGAACACCTCCCACTTATCTAGTGCTTGGGTGATGGTCATATACAAAGGGCCCTGAATCTCTTTTTAGAAACTAATCTGAGCACTGCCTCTCCCTTGAATGTTTGGGACACCATGAAGGCCTATTTCAGGGGCCTTCTCATTAAAGAATTCAGTGTGGCCAAAACAAACAGTAGACAGGAAGTTAATGTGGTAAACGAGAGGATAATTACGGCTGAGGCAGCATACGTTCAGGATTCAACTCCTGAAAACTGGGTAGAGGCGCAATCTCAACTTAAACTCCTTATGGAAAAATAGCGCAGGATAAACAATTTTTTAATAAACGCTTGGTATGGGCAGAAGGGGAAAACGTTGGGAAACTTCTAGCTGCAATTGCTCGTTCACAAACAAATACATCTTCTATAAGTGCTATAAAATCAAAAGACGGGACACTTTGTACTAAAACAGAAGATATATTGATGGTCTTTAAATCCTTTTACCAGGAGCTATATAGCTCTAGAGCTACTTATGCAAATGATGAACTCTAAACTCTTGGACGATATTAATCCCCCCACCTTGTCCTACTCTGATAAATGCCTACTGAATTCTCCAATTGTTATAGAGGAATTGAAGGCTGTTGTGGCATCTCTTCCTAAAGGAATAGCCCCTGGAGTAGACGGTAGACGGAATTCCACCCATAAATGGAACTTCCACTTATCCGGTCCCCCCCCCCCCCCCTACAGTGTCACATTTGGCACCTTTCAGGGGGGAGGGGGGTGCAGATACCTGTCTAATCCAGATATTTTCTCCCACTTCCTGTGAAAGATCACCACAGTATCTATGGTAATCTATGCCAGGTCCGGCCCCTCCTCCATCCCCCCTGCTGTCTTCTGCGAGACACACAGGTCCCAGAAGACAGCAGGGACCACTCAGAACGCGCAACGCAACTTGTGCATGCGCAGTAGGGAACCAGGTTGTGAAGCCATAAGGCTTTACTTCATGATTCCCTTACTGAAGATGCTGGCGCCTCCATCCGGAGCCGACGGGTCGGCTTCGGGTGAGGACATTGCGGGCGCCCTGGACAGGTAAGTGTTCTTATTTTAAAAGTCACCAGCTGCAGTATTTGTAGCTGCTGACTTTAAAAAAAAAGATTTTGGCTTTGGCGACATTTTTTGTAACTGGGTTAAACTCCTATATACAGCACCCAAGGCCTTTATAAGTTAACAGAAGTATGTCAGACTCCTTTACCCTTTCTCGAGGTACTAGACAAGGATGTCCATTATCACCCTTTTTGTTTTCAATAGTGATAGAACCCCTTGCAGCTATTTTGCGGCAAATGGCGGGGGTGAGAGGCTTTTCCAGAGGTAAACATGAGGACAAAATAGCTTTGCATGCAGACTATATCTTATTATATTTAGCTGATACTCACTGGTTGCTGCAATGTCTACTATACAGTAGAAAAGTTTGGTGCTTTTATCAGTCTTAGGATCTACTGGAATAAGTCAGTATTACTCCCATCTCTGAGACCCTCTCCCCCCCACAGTAGCACAACTTAAGGTGGATGCAAAGATTAAATATTTTGGGGTAACTATCTCTGCCCATCCTAAGGAACTTGCTATCATTACTTGCTGGATTCCGCAGAAATACTTCAAGAGATTTGGGATGATTTTTCAGAGCTTGATATGGCGGAATAAGTCAGCTAGAATTAAATATGAATATCTACAATACTCCAATGCTTAAGGGGGGCTCTCTTCTCCAAATCCTTGGATATATTTCCTGGCAGCCCTACTTTAAAATTTCGTGGGATGGGAAAGTGGGGGATTAAATACATCTTCTTTTGATATACTGTACTTAGCTCGCTATTCAATAATGGCAATCCATTATTGTCTTTTTATTCCTCTATCTTATTCTTTAATCAACATACTCACCCTACATTTCATCTAAAGTACAAGGTATGGCAGTCCACTAAAACAATAATGGGTATTTGAGGATACACTATATATACACCGTTATGGTCAAATAGAGCGTTTTCTGAAATCTCTCGCTTGGAACGATTTTATAGATGGGAACGTGCGGGGATTACTACCTTGATGCAATTGTACCACGACGGAGTGCTGAAAACGTATCAGAAGCTTTGTATGGACTATGGTTTGGATAAAAGGTGTTTTTTTCAATACTTACAATTAAGACATGTTTTAAAAAACAAGGTATGGTCCCGACCGTTCTTTTCCACAAAATCCCTATTTTGGACAGTGTAGTCCAAGCAAATAACACAGGGGAACTTATCTGTAAAGTATATTGGAAATTACTATCTGAACAGCTCCTTAAATTTCCAATTCCATGTAGACAAAAATGAGAGATGCGGATATTGATGTAGACCTAGAGGATATATGGGACCAAATAATGAAGAATGTTCAGCTGGTCTCGATATCCCCTACGCATAGAATGACCAAACTTTTTATTTTTTATAGGGTGTATCGTACACCGGAGCTGCTACATAGAGTAGGTTAGAGGGAAAATTCTGACTGTCCAAGATGTGCGAAATCCCCTGGTTCTGGCAAGATGTGATAGACACAATAAATTCCATATATGAGATCTCACCTTCTCCTGATCCTGTCCTATGTCTCCTCGGGTATATAAATTCTAACAATTTAGAATACGATGAGGCAGTGGCCATAATGAGAATGCTTTTCTTGGCGCATAAACAAATAGCCTCTTGATGGAAGTCACCTAACCCTCCTACCCTCGGGGACTGGGTACAGGAAACAGATAAACATGTATTATTTGAGAAATATACTTATCTTCAATGCAACGCATCTTAAAAATTTCAAACAATATGGAAAAAATTGATAGATTTTCAGGAACCCTATACGGTAGGTATTTGGCATTTGTAGTACAGATTTCATCTTTGTTATGGACACACCTGACGGTCAATGTATTCTATGTGGGGGGCAATGCTATGCTGGTCCTCTATGCTTCCCCAAGTGGAAGTTTTAGAGTAAACCTTATGGGTTGCAGTCATGGGCATCCACTGAACTTTTTTCAGGGGGAGGCATGATTTTAAGGTCATCCATGCATCTTTGGGGCAGTGGAGCAGCGCTGTATACACCACTCCTCCACCGCCCCTGCCCATAGCCTAGAAAATGTACATCTTTCTATATTGCAATGTATTGCAATACATCTGTTGTGACCATATTTTGATCTTGATGAAAACAGCCTATACTGTATAGGTTGTTTTCATCAAGATCAAAATATGACCGCCCACAACACAGATGTATTGCAATACATTGCAATACAAAAAGATGTACACAGTGGTGTCGTGGCACAGGCACTGCTGTTACCTGTAATTCTTCAGCAATAGGCCCAGGGCAGGCACTGGCAGCGTATTCTCTCTGGTCTCGGCCACTGCACACCACGCACCTGTGGGAGGAGCTGGCGCTGCACCGGCCGGATCGGCATAGGCACAACATACATTTACACAGGGAGAGGCAGGCTGAGGCAGCAGCCAATCATGGAACAGCCGGGTCACGGTGATGTTAAGCAGAGGCCCGAGCGGCAGAGCCAATCCGATGCTCGGGCAGGGGGTGAGGAGGGAGGAACGGATGTGTAGTCGGAAAGGACTGAGAGCAGCCCCAGCCCCCAGGCCAGCAGCAACACAGGGGGCAAGTGTCTTCACTCTGACTTCAACACTCTTATGATTCCAGGGGGGGGCAATTGACCCCCCTTGCCCTATGGAGTGGACGCCCATGGTTGCAGTGATTATTTCCCCCATGCATATGTAACTCACATTGAACAATTATGAGCAGATTACATACTCTTACACATGAGTTGTATAATGCAGAGTGACATGTGTGCCATTCATCTATGACTGCTACATGAATATAGGGATAACTACAATGTTTTCCCTACTCTACCACTGTTCATTTATATTTTAGGTGCGAGTATACATCATCAGTGACGTTAACTACCCTACTCCCCACCAGCCGGGATCCTTCCCCTTTTCTCCTATCGTCCATGGACCGACACAGCTCTCATACTGATTACATGTGGGTATATGTCCCTGCTTGCAGATGTTAGATGTTAAAACATTCGAGAACAAGCCAGAGCTGAACAGCCCCGCCCAGGGGGGCGGTCCCTCTGGACATTACCCTCCCAACAGCAGCCAGCAGCCTCAGTTTTTTTCTGCCTAGCAGAAGGAGAAGACGTGGCTCTCTCAGGAGCCAGTCTCCTGGAAGATTTTTACTTTTAAAATTTTATTCCTTTGGGAATTTTTTATTATTTTATTTTTTAAACCTTCAATCAACTGTCGGCTGGGCAACAGGTTGGGTACACTGGTATCCTCGTAGTCTTCCCTGTCCGACCATTGAGCGAGCTGATCCTCGCCTTGTGTGCGTGAGACTCAGTTCACGACATACCCCATGGCTCCAGGGATGGCCGGGTTGCTTTCATGCTCCCGCAGTCCTCTCAAGATTGAACAGTACCTACTGTATCTGTCGCGGTTGCCTGGGCCGACAGCTACGCAGTACGACTCTGTGATAGGTCTGTCTGAAACAAGCCAGTGCGTCCCTCTATTGGCACCAAGGGTGTTCTCCGAGGTGCTTGCGGGACAGGTAAGTAGTCTCTCCTGAAAAGAAGGGGAGTACATGCTGGCTGTGTTTCTGTGTGTGGGGGGTTCTCCCTGTCTCCCCCCTGTTATGCTGCTCTCTGCACCCTGCTGGTGTTGTGCTGTGTGGGGATGCCTGGGGGGGTCGTTCTGCCCTGGGGGGGCCGCTCCATGTCTGTTTAATAGGCTGGAAAGTGTTCTGGAGGACTGTGTGTGGGGTTTTGCTTGCGCCATTGGCGCGGTATTTTAAATTAAAAAAGTGCGCCATCGGCGGCCATTTTGCCGCGGCTCAAGCACAGTGATACAACCGCCCGGCGGGCATTTTCTTGTAGCCGCGGCGCTTTTATTTCGTTTTCGGCCTCTGCTGAACGGCGCGAATTACCTCTCTCCTCACAGATTCTTCACTCTCCTCAGGCTTCGCCCGTGCTAGCAGCGCGGCTCATACAGCGGAACCGAGCGGTCCCTAAGGGTGGTGAGTCCTCCGGGTATCCCCTCCTCAGCCTCAGCACAGCCAGTGGGTGGACTGTACTATTCACTGTAATAGTGAATAGAGTCTCAGAGGGTGGCAATATGGAGTCTGGTTCACCTGCTTCTCCCCACTTCTCAGAGGCAACTGGCAGCGCTCCTGCACCTGCGGTCCCTATGGACCAGTTGTCGGCAGCCCTGGAATCATTCCTTGTCAAGCTGGAAGCGGTGTGCGAACGCACGGGGGCTGTAAAGCGCCCCCTCCCCACACAATCTCCACATGGGGAGTGTTCTGTCTTAGATATGGGCCTAGCTACTGCTGCTGAGGACCCTAGTTCTGAGGATATTGATGTGTTTGGACAGGACCTTCCTTGTGAGGAAGACCCCTGTCTTGAACCACCTACTGACAGGGTGCTTGTAAGTGAGCTCATTGATGCTGTGAGGGACACTCTCAAGCTGAATGTTGAGGCTGAGGAACCTCAGGTGGAAACTATGACCTTTGGTTCTTTGAAAGCCGTGTCTTCAAAAAAGGTTTTTCCATATGTGCCTTTTTTTGATACATACATTGACCAAGTCTGGGATAAGCCGCTTCTCAGAGGCAACTGGCAGCGCTCCTGCACCTGCGGTCCCTATGGACCAGTTGTCGGCAGCCCTGGAATCATTCCTTGTCAAGCTGGAAGCGGTGTGCGAACGCACGGGGGCTGTAAAGCGCCCCCTCCCCACACAATCTCCACATGGGGAGTGTTCTGTCTTAGATATGGGCCTAGCTACTGCTGCTGAGGACCCTAGTTCTGAGGATATTGATGTGTTTGGACAGGACCTTCCTTGTGAGGAAGACCCCTGTCTTGAACCACCTACTGACAGGGTGCTTGTAAGTGAGCTCATTGATGCTGTGAGGGACACTCTCAAGCTGAATGTTGAGGCTGAGGAACCTCAGGTGGAAACTATGACCTTTGGTTCTTTGAAAGCCGTGTCTTCAAAAAAGGTTTTTCCATATGTGCCTTTTTTTGATACATACATTGACCAAGTCTGGGATAAGCCGCAGAAGGCTTTGACGGTCCCACGGCGCATAGCCTTAAGGTACCCCTTTAAGGAGGACCTAGTTAAGAAGTGGGCTCATCCCCCAGTGGTCGACCCCCCGGTCGCCCGTTTGAATAAGGCTACCATGCTCCCAATTGAAGGGACTCCTGCATTTAAGGATCCTGCTGACAGGAGGTCAGAAGTGGCGTGTAGAACTATGTTCACCTTATTGGGGGCCGCCTTATGCCCTATAGTGGCGGCGACACTTGTGTTTCAGACACTCACAGGCTGGGCACGGATATTGCACCAGACAGTGCAGGAGCATAATCTCCCTCCTGAAACCATTGCCCTGGCTCACCAGCTTGTGCAGGGTTTAGTCTTCGTGTGCGACGCCACTGTGGATGCGACCCCTTTAATAACGGGGGCCTCCATTTCTGCTGTGGTGATGCGTCGCCTTATCTGGCTGAAATGCTGGTCGGCCGATCTAGCTTCCAAAAAGCTCCTGGCTGACTTGCCCCTTAAGGGCGGTAGACTGTTTGGGGCCGCCCTGGATGACATTATTAAAAACGTCACAGGAGGTAAGAGCACCTTCCTTCCCCAGTCTATTAAGGGAAAGGAGCCCCAACGCAGGCCGGGCCTTTCCTTTCCGGCGAAGAAGACGTTTTTTCATCAGTCAGATTCCACGGGTAAGCCCACCCAGACTGGAAAAAGTGCGACTGGGGGACAAAGACGTCCCTGGGTGCGTAAGCCTACCAAGCAAGCTCCCAAGTCCACCACCGCATGAAGTCTTGCCCCTGCCCGACCTCTGTGGTGGGGGGACGTCTTCGCAGGTTCTCGGTGCGGTGGACCTCACGGATCTCCGACCGGTGGGTGTGCGAGGTGGTCACCTCGGGATACAGGATAGAGTTCCGCTCGTGGCCCAGAAGCAGATTTTTTTCCCTCGAA
Organism: Rana muscosa; assembly: GCA_029206835.1. Classification (NCBI taxonomy): domain Eukaryota; kingdom Metazoa; phylum Chordata; class Amphibia; order Anura; family Ranidae; genus Rana; species Rana muscosa. Next base: position 42,792,371 of record CM055127.1, read on the forward strand.
CCTCCCTCTCCTTCCGGCCCGCCGGGCGGCCCTCTTGGGGGCCGTACAGGATTTGCTCGGGCGCGGAGTAATTGTGCCGGTTCCGTCACAAGAGAGGTTTCAGGGGTTTTACTCAAACCTGTTTGTTGTCCCGAAAAAGGACGGGGTTCGGCCAATCCTGGACCTCAAGGCCCTGAATGCCTATGTGAGGGTACAAAAATTCAGGATGGAATCCATTCGCACGGTGATCGCGACACTCCACCAGGGGGATTTTTTGGCGTCCTTGGATATCAAGGACGCTTACTTGCACATCCCAATCTGCGCAAGCCACCAGAGGTTTCTGCGCTTTGCCATAGGCGAAGTCCACTATCAGTTCGTGGCCCTTCCCTTCGGCCTAGCATCGGCACCACGGGTTTTCACCAAGGTGCTGGCCCCGGTTCTAGCTTTGCTGAGACAGCGAGGAATTGTTATCGTGGGCTATCTAGACGATCTCCATCTCAGAGCAGAAAATGGCTCAGAATTGGAGGAAAATGTGGCGATGGTCAGTCAGACCCTCCGGGACTTCGGATGGGTTCTGAACACGCAGAAGTCGGCTCTAGTCCCGACTCAGCGCCTGGAGTATCTGGGTCTGCTCCTGGACACTTCGGCAGCGAGGGTGTTTCTACCCTCAGAGAAGTTACTGACACTTCAGTCGGCAGTGCGGGTTCTGACGTCCCGAAAATGGTCGTCAATTCGCTTCTGTATGAGAGTCCTGGGACTAATAGTGGCCTCCTTCGAGGCGGTTCCGTATGCCCAAGCACACACTCGGGCATTGCAGAAGAGAATTCTGTCGGTTTGGGACAAGTCCCCATTGTCATTGGATCTTCAGATCCAGGTGAGTCACTCTGTCAAGGCGTCCCTGACGTGGTGGCTGAGATCCCCGGCTCTTCGGGCCAGGAATGAGGAGAAGAAGTGATCTGGACTGCCGCACTCTGGTTAAACGTTTTATTTAATGAAGAAAATTAAAATGCCAAAAAAATCCAAAAAGAAATAAATAAACAATCCATCCAAAGACAATCGAAAGTGAAGGGACATGCAGGGTGACAGCTAACGCGTTTCACATCAGGGTGTGATGCTTACTCATAGCTAAAGTGTAAGTGACCAAAACTGTGTATATAAAGTGATCTGAAAAACCTCTCAACCAATGAGGGCTGTTGAACACAGTGGTAGAATATTAGGCACTAATTTAGGTCTATTACACTCCGTGTTTGTGAAGCACCTGTTAAATGCCAAAACCATTAATGAGAATTGCCACGTAAGATCTTACACATATGTGTAGAGTGCATAAAGGTATGTGTAAACTGAGTGAAAAGGAGTAAAAACTCCAAATCAATGTAGCGGGGTATTCCCCTATATTGGGAAGAAACTACATTACCCATAACCCCATTCTTGTGATGTTCCACCGCAGAGACTCATGGGAGGGGTTATAAAAGGAGGAGGCGAGGCCGGGCTCGGTCTCTTTGGGGACACGAGACTTCACGGACGGATCCTCCTGTGCGGATGTGTCGGAGTGCAAGGCCTGAAGCCTGGGGCCTTGCTCTGCACCAAAGAGCCTTCCACCCTCCCCTCTGCGAGCCTGGGTGGCATCTGACTTTGTGAGCTACAGCCTTGTCGGATCGGGGGCCCGATCGTTGGAGAGATCGAGTGTGTGTGACACGACTGGTGGAGGTTTCCCGGACTGGATCCGTAGTCCGGCGGGTGAGAGGGCGTAAGCCCAGCTAAGATACTGTTGCTGTATATGGGCCTATAGACTGCCGTGGCCTACAAGTTATTTTCATACCCCTTGGATTACAAAGTTATACTCTGTTTAAAGTGCACCACCATTACAGACCTGCCGGTGAAGAAAGAAGGACTAAGCTAAATATTAGAACCAGGCCTGGTGGGGATTCTAGCGTGTTTATTACTGCGCCATAGTGCACTTAGTTAACGGTCGCCCGTATGGCGCACCTGTAGCGTGTGATACTATATAGTGTGTTAGAGTGGCAGGACGCTGCCCTTAGGAGTGATTATCTGGAACTGTGATTACTGTTACCCCTTTATCCATATTGAGAATTAATGAGTAAAACACTTTACCTATTACAATTCATTACTGTGTCCTTGCTTAGTTATTCTATTGCATAGGACATATCATTGATTGTTAGTACTAACTGTGCCAGAAGGGGGTAGAGCCTATTGCTGGGGGTTGGCGGAGCTGCACTCAGGGCCCAAATCTAATTCTGCGGCCTCCTTAGTTGGAGGTATCGCTACACGTGGGGGTTCTCGTCCGGGATCCTGATGCAGCAAGCGAACGCCAGAAGTGCCGGCATGGACCCCATGGATCCAAGAGCGGTAGAAGAGTGGTGCAAAGCCGCTAATACAGAGCCAAAACAGTCGATAGCCATTAGCCTCCTTGGGGAGAAATGGTCAAGTGAGACGGTAGAGGAACTAATGAGTTCAGTGTCCCCAGATCACACACCGTGGGTGATAGACATGAAGACAGACCCAAACATCTCATATCAATACGCATTAGTGGAATATTGGGACGGGATGCCAGAGGCCTGTAAGCACAAGTGTCTGCGGACGCCAGACAACAGAACATTTAGGCTGGCGCACGCAATAACTGTAGAAAGGGAACCATCCCCCACGGGATCGCCACAGGCTGCGGCCCGAACTACACCTGAAAGAGAAGACAGGGCGACACCCCCGGTGGCACCTGCATCGGCCACTGCTATATCACCAGAACTGATAAATGCAATAGGGGATTTGCTAGCCAAATGTCAGAAGACAAGTACGGTGCATGTGGAAACTAGCTACCGGAGACTAAAAATATTCTCAGGGAAGCTCCCTGTCCCGGCAGGGGAAGAAGATTTTGATACTTGGGTGGAACAGGCATTACAGGCGGTGGAGGCATGGGAGGTGCCGGAGGCACAGAAGAGGCAGCGAGTGTTAGAAAGCCTTAAAGGTGCAGCAGCAGAAGCAGTGAAAAGTTTCCGGTTTGGGAATGCAGGGTGCACGGCGCAGGATTGTCTAGCTATGCTGCAGGAAGAGTTTGGTCAATTAGACAAGGTGACAGAGACGGTCTACCAGTTTGAACACACTTTCCAAAAACCGGAGGAGAAACTTTCCGAGTATGTCAGAAGGCTAAACAGGCTGCTGTGCAAGATTGTGTTAAAGAAAGGGATGAAGCCCCAAGATGCCGATGCGGCAAGAATGAAGCAAGTCTTAAAGGGAGCGCTACGCTCCGATCCAGTCTGGCTGCACCTGAAAACCTTGGGAGGAGGAATGTTGCTGACGTATGCTGATTTAATAAAAATTATCAGAGATGAGGAGGCGCTGCAACAGGACCAGCAGAAGGATAAGACAATTGTTGTACCCGCACAGGTGCTGGTCAATCCAGTAATGACCCCTGAAAGAGAGGCGGAGATAGACACCCTAAAAACTCAGATGTCCAAGGTGTTAGAGATATTGACCTCTCTGATAGCAAAAGACACAGAGTGTCCCAAGAAGAAGGAAAGTCCAAGGAAGGAATTGTTCCCGATTGCCTCAGCACCCGAACCTTTACAAGAATGGGGAGATATAGTCTGCTTCAACTGTGGGGGAGTTGGCCACATTGCAGCCACATGTTCTAGTCCGAAGAAGAAGAGACCAGACAACCGCAAGCCGGCGGGAAACTCCAGAGGGCCCCGGTGAAGGAGTCAACCGGGTGCCCACCATCTTCAGTAAACTCCAAGCTGAATGCGAAGAAAAACAAAAAGAGAGATAGAACACCAAAGGGGAAACGCAATACCCCTCAACAAAGCTATACTCCAAGAAGAAGGGGGGAGACCCCTCAGGAGAGGCACGGCACCCCCCAAAGGGGGTGCCCACCCAAGAAAAATAATAGTACGCCTCAGCGGGTTCCTACACCCATTAAAAGGAGGGAAGTCAGTGCATACCAGGCTCAAGAAAGGTTCAAGTCCAAAGGGAATAGGACAAGAGAGAGTCCAAAGGGAAAAGGTCTGAAGAAGGCGGCTCCTGCCGGACCATATCCAGAGAAGCTGGTAGGCCCATCCCCTATAGTGCCCATTCAAGTGGAGGGAGTCTACACCAGGGGCCTCCTGGATACCGGGGCACAAGTGACCCTACTATACCGGGACTTCTACGACAGGCACCTGAGTCATCTGCCTATCCAGAAGATAGAGGAGCTGTAAATATGGGGAATTGGAACCCAGAGTTTCCCTTACGACGGCTACCTTCCCATCCAAATGACCTTTGACCCATCCGTGGCTGGGAAGGCCGAAGTGTTTGACACCCTGGCAGTTGTGTGTCCTAGGCCGCCTGGAGCCAACAAGAATTCCCTTATAATAGGGACAAACACGGACCTGGTCCGAAGACTCCTGACCCCTCTCGTGACAGAAGAAAGACAAGCAGCTACCAAGATCCATCCCATGCTGAAGACAGCCTACCAACGGCTGGTCCAAGAGCGGGAGACCCCTGGAGAGGAGATAGGGAAGGTGTGGAGACTTGGAAGAGAAGGGGTAGTGTTGCAGCCCGGTGAAGTAACCTGTCTCAGGGCCACTGTGAAGCTTACTTGGGAGCAGCCTGGTCCCTTTGTCATGCTGGAGTCAGACCCAAGGGGTGAGTCCTCAGGCCTGGAGGTGATACCGGAAGTGATTCCGCTGAAGGTCCTAAAGAAGGCCCATTATAGAGTTCCAGTGAGTGTTAGGAATACTACCAAAGACCCCATGGACATCCCAGCCAGAATGTTGCTAGGCCAGGTGAGCCCGGCGGCCCCTGTTACCCTGTCAGAAGTGAAGAGGACAGGTGAAGAAGGGGATGTTTGGGAGAAGCTGACCATGGAAAACCCGAATCTGTCCAGGGCTTGGAAAGAGAGAGCCAAGGCCCAGTTGAATAGATGGGAGAAGATCTTCTCTAAGGATGAGTTTGATGTGGGGTGTGCCAGGAGTGCCACCCATCGGATCCGCCTCCAGGAAGATAAGCCCTTCCGAGAGAGGGTCAGGCGGGTCCCGCTAGCAGATCTGGAGGATCTGAGGGAACAACTTGCAGAACTCAAGAGGACTGGTGTGATACGGGAGTCCAGAAGCCCCTATGCCTCTCCCATAGTGGTGGTCCGAAAGAAGAATGGATCATTGAGGCTCTGTATAGACTACAGGACTCTCAACAGGAGAACCATACCTGACCAATACACCACTCCGAGGATAGAGGATGCCCTACAGAGCTTGTCTGGAGCCAAATGGTTCAGAGTTATGGATCTCAAGAGCGGGTACTATCAGATTCCGATGCACCCAGCAGACAAGGAGAAGACAGCTTTCATAACCCCAGTGGGGTTCTTTGAATTCGACCGGATGCCCCAAGGTCTGTCTGGAGCCCCAGCTACTTTCCAACGCCTCATGGAGAAGACAGTAGGGGACATGAACTTGATCGAAGTCCTTGTATACCTAGACGATGTCATTGTCTTTGGGAGAACCTTGGAGGAACATGAAGAGAGGCTGGAGAAAGTGTTGAGAAGACTCAGTGAGGAAGGACTTAAGCTTTCGCCTGAGAAGTGTCGGTTCTACCAGTCTTCTGTGAACTATCTGGGGCACATAGTATCTGAAGAAGGGGTGGCCACAGACCCTGAGAAATTGGAGGCAGTTACCTCCTGGCCACAGCCCACCACAGTAACAGAACTCAGATCCTTCTTGGGCTTCTGCTCCTACTACAGGAGGTTTGTGGAGGGATTTGCCCGAATTGCTAGACCATTGAATGAGTTGCTCAAGACTGAAGGAGAGGAGGATGGATCGGGGCCCAGGAGGCCAGGAGAGTCCATCAGAGATCAGTGGAATCAGAAGTGTAAAGAGGCTTTCCAGGAATTGAAGAGGAGCCTGACCACTGCACCAGTCTTGGCCTATGCAGACCCAACCAAACCCTATGAACTGCACGTGGATGCTAGTCATGACGGTCTGGGAGGAGTACTTTACCAAGAACATGAGGGGCAATTGCGGCCTGTTGCCTATGTGAGTAGGAGCCTGACCCCCTCTGAGAAGAACTACCCCACTCACAAGCTGGAGTTCCTGGCTCTCAAGTGGGCGGTAGTAGACAAGCTCAAAGACTACCTGTATGGAGCAGAGTTCACTGTGAAGACCGACAACAACCCCCTTACCTACCTGTTCACCACGGCCAAGCTGGATGCCACTGGACACAGGTGGCTGGCCGCACTGTCTGGATTCAACTTCAGCCTTAAGTATAGACCAGGAGTGGGGAATCGAGACGCAGACGCCCTGTCCAGAAGATCTCATTCCCCGACCATTGAAATAGAAGATTGGACCCAAGTGGCACCGGACGGGGTGCAGGCCCTTTGTCAAGGAGCTGCATTCCAAGCCCGAGGATGCTCCAGAGCAGAGGAAATAGGAGTTACCACGGTGGGAGTCCCCAAACACTACTGTGGAGTAGCTCAATTGGAAGAGGACAACCTACCAAGACTGTCCAAGAAGGAATTGAGGTGTGACCAATTGGAAGACCCCATGGGGAGATTGGTCCTGGAGGCCTTGAAAAATCAGGATCCAAACATACTCATGCGTCAACCTTCAAAAGAAGCTCGCCTACTGAGGAAAGAGTGGGATAGGTTGCAGTTACATCAGGGAGTGGTCTACCGAAGGGGCCCCTCTGATGGCTCAGAAGATAAGTGGCAGATGTTCCTCCCAGAGAAACATCGGGAGACTGTTCTGATGGCCTTGCATGACAATCATGGCCACCTAGGGGCTGAAAGGACCTTTCAACTTGTCAGAAGTCGGTTCTATTGGCCCTGCATGAGGGCAGAGGTAGAGGAGTACTGCCACTCATGTGCGCGATGCATCCAGAGGAAGACTTTGCCCCATCAAGCTGCCCCAATGGGCCATCTACAGAGCCAAGGGCCCATGGACCTGGTGTGCATTGATTTTCTCTGCCTCGAACCCGACCTGAGTGGACTAGGAAATGTTCTGGTGATAACCGACCATTTCACCCGGTATGCCCAGGCCTTCCCCACCAAAGATCAGAAGGCTTCCACCGTGGCCAAGGTACTTATGGAGAAGTATTTTGTCCATTATGGGCTGCCACAGAGACTCCATTCAGACCAAGGGAGGGACTTCGAGAGTAAGCTGATCCGGAAGCTCTTGGATTCGTTGGGAATTAAGAAGACTCGAACTACACCTTACCATCCTCAGGGAGATGCTCAGCCGGAAAGGTTCAACCGAACCTTGCTCAACATGTTGGGGACTCTGGAAAGCGAGAAAAAGCAACATTGGAGCAAACACATAGCAGCCATAGTACATGCTTACAACTGCACCATCAGTGATGCTACAGGCTATTCCCCATATCGACTCATGTTTGGGAGAGAAGCGAGACTACCGGTGGACCTGGCTTTTGGCACCTCACTGGACCATTCCTCAGTCACCTCCCACAAAGGATATGTGGACAGGCTCAGACACAGCCTGAAAGTAGCATATGAACAAGCTCAAGCGGCCTCAGATCAAAGGGGAGCTCGGAATAAAAAAAATTACGACTTGAAGGTCCGGGTACAAGACCTACAGCCCGGGGATCGAGTACTGTTGCGCAATCTGGGAGTCCCCGGAAAGCACAAACTTGCAGACAGATGGAGATCTGAACCCTATGTCATCTGCAGGAAGTTGCCGGGCCTACCTGTCTACAAGGTGAAGCCAGAGGGAAAGGTAGGCCCACTGAAGACATGGCATCGAAACCACCTGCTCCCACTTGCGGAGGCAGTTAGAATACCTTTTGTGGGAGACTCCCCTGCACCGGCCTCTATCTTGGATACTCCTAGGCCGCACACTCGGTCACAGACCTCCCGAGCTGGAAATGGAGAAGCCTCCCAACTTAGTGGAGATGAAGAAGGAGAGCTTGATTGGCTGTGGTCTTCCCCAACTCCAGGAACTTCTATCATAGATCTTCCAGTCACCCAAGATACCACAGATGAAACACTGAACCCAGAGGCTACAGAATTCATCCCTTTCAGTCCTTCAGCAGATTACTGGGAAGATGCCCATGATAGTTGCTCCGAGGAAGAGGAGCCTGTGGCGCCAGAGCCAGAGATTCCAGGAGAGCAAAGAGCTCGAAGAGTCATTCGACCTCCTAAGAAGCTGACCTACCCCCAGATGGGGAACAGTTCGGAAGACTCTGTGGTCACTGCTAGGAGAAATGCTGAGATTCCGGATCCCTCCACTGTCCATTTGGTGGAGGGCAACCCCAGCTCACTCTCTGGCACAGTTAGGCAGGCCACCCATGATAATGTGACCCGTGGGCAAGGGAATTCAACCCCTCAGTTATGGTGGGAATCCCCTATCCCAACATCGTTTTCAGAATTGTCCAATGTTGTATATAGTTGTTGCTAAAATTTATCTTTGGGGACCAAAGAGTTTAAGTGGGGGGAGTGTGTAGCGGGGTATTCCCCTATATTGGGAAGAAACTACATTACCCATAACCCCATTCTTGTGATGTTCCACCGCAGAGACTCATGGGAGAGGTTATAAAAGGAGGAGGCGAGGCCGGGCTCGGTCTCTTTGGGGACACGAGACTTCACGGACGGATCCTCCTGTGCGGATGTGTCGGAGTGCAAGGCCTGAAGCCTGGGGCCTTGCTCTGCACCAAAGAGCCTTCCACCCTCCCCTCTGCGAGCCTGGGTGGCATCTGACTTTGTGAGCTACAGCCTTGTCGGATCGGGGGCCCGATCGTTGGAGAGATCGAGTGTGTGTGACACGACCGGTGGAGGTTTCCCGGACTGGATCCGTAGTCCGGCGGGTGAGAGGGCGTAAGCCCAGCTAAGATGCTGTTGCTGTATATGGGCCTATAGACTGCCGTGGCCTACAAGTTATTTTCATACCCCTTGGATTACAAAGTTATACTCTGTTTAAAGTGCACCACCATTACAGACCTGCCGGTGAAGAAAGAAGGACTAAGCTAAATATTAGAACCAGGCCTGGTGGGGATTCTAGCGTGTTTATTACTGCGCCATAGGGCACTTAGTTAACGGTCGCCCGTATGGCGCACCTGTAGCGTGTGATACTATATAGTGTGTTAGAGTGGCAGGACGCTGCCCTTAGGAGTGATTATCTGGAACTGTGATTACTTTTACCCCTTTATCCATATTGAGAATTAATGAGTAAAACACTTTACCTATTACAATTCATTACTGTGTCCTTGCTTAGTTATTCTATTGCATAGGACATATCATTGATTGTTAGTACTAACTGTGCCAGAAGGGGGTAGAGCCTATTGCTGGGGGTTGGCGGAGCTGCACTCAGGGCCCAAATCTTATTCTGCGGCCTCCTTAGTTGGAGGTATCGCTACATCAAAAAAAGATATTAGATATATATGTGACTGCTTGTCGCAGGACAAGTGCTTTAAAACATTTGTTTTATCTATAACGTGATTAACTATATATGACACGTGTATGGTGCATCCAAAATAGGGATGCTGTAATGGAATAAAGAGCAAAAACAAAACAAAACACAACAAAGCCCCCAAAGTGCATGAGTAGTGTAAGTTGAAAATAGTGGAAACTGGTCAGAACCAAAAAGAGGTGAGCTGTGCATAAATCTTAATATTGGCATTGAATTCATAATAAATAAAATAGATATGAATATGAATATAAATATCTAAAGTCATAAATAATGAAAAAGATGAAAACAATAGTAATAATAATGATTCTTTTTGTATACAAAAACCTAGATGTTCCAAAAACTAAAATTAATACAACTAGATACTAAATATAAAACCACAATGAGTTAATGTTGTTGAGATGTATGTTAAAAATATGTGTGTAATTGTTATTTAACTATAGATAAAACGTATTCATCCTGTGTAACCATTCTGCATGTCTATTTGAGGAGGGGCAAGATAATTAAAGTGTATGTGTTGATCAATATATGTATCTGGTATTGATACTATAAGACATAAATTATGCTAACCTCCAAAAAGGCATGCAGATGTAGTGGATGAATATGGAGGCGAACCCTACTAGCAATGTACATACATGTGGATGATTGAATCGAAACACACGCATATATTTTGTATATGTGCAAGTTATCGTTTACTTGTTCTATTTAATAAAATTCAAATTTAATTAGATTATTTAATTCTCATTTAATTTTGTTTTTATTTTTATGTTTTATTGTTATTTTTTATTTATTATTTTGGTTTTGAACACACCCATGAATATTGTATATGAACTTTTTTAGTTTATGACATGCCTATCCAGTGGCAAAATGTATCAAAAATGTATATATACAATATTGTGTGTGTTAAATGGCTGGGATCAGCTATAACCAAAGCCATATTGGAAAAACAAGAAAAAAGAGAGAGAAGGATTCCACTGTATATGAGGATTAGGCAAAAAATGGAAAACCACAGAAGGAAAAACTGAGCGATGGTAATGTCCTGTATTGGTAAATCAATTAATTAGTACCAATATTTTAATTCTTAATTTTAATTTTAATTTTAATGAGGTTCAATTCTATACTTGATTGAGTAACAGTTTTTTATGCAGGGCATGGATTCAAGGGTGGAGCCCAGGTGTGGAAAGAAATCCACACATGGGCCTCATCACTTCAATCGGGTGATGCAGTGAGCTCCAAAACAACAAAGTAACAGGATAGAAATGCCACGACCATAATCTATATGACTGTCATATGCATAATGTCATAAGTGTATGAAACTGGTGTGTCATTTAAATACTGTAAAACTGTAGAATGCGCAATAAGTCTTGTATACAAGAATAAACACCTTAGATGATTTACAAAAAGGTGGCTGCAGCGGACAGCGAGTGCGGTGGAAAAAAAAAAAAAAAAAGGGAAAAATGACCAAAACATGATGGATTAATAAGTTAATAAAAGTGGGAAATGTCCCACTCAAAATTCAATCCAGAAGGTCGTCTGGTATTTAGAATAAAAATCCACCGCACTTCTTGTCTGCACAGGAGGTTAAACTTATCACCTCCTCTCAAAGGTCTTGCAATTTTCTCTAGGCCTTGTATAACTAAACTGGAAGTGTCCTTGTTATGAGCTGCATTCCAGTGTCGCGCTACATTTGTTGTGTGGTTTTTGTCGATATCATAGAGATGATCGTATAGACGATCTTTTAATCTCCTGGTTGTCCTGCCTACATATTGGATTGAACACAAGTTGCATGTGATAACATAAACAACATATCGTGTGTTGCAATTAATGAAAGAATGCAGCTTGTGGACTTTTCCTGTAGACTTGGAGGTGACAGTGTCACCCCTCTGTATAAATGGGCAGTAAACACAATTATGACCGCCACATTTAAAAGTGCCTTTGAACGAAAGCCAATTCGCAGGGGTGTTTTTGGTGGAAAAAAGGCTGGGTGACAAAAGACTGCCTAGAGAAGGTGCCCTCCTGGATACTGTACGGATCCCTTTTTTAAGAATTTCGCCATATATTGGATCGTGTGACAGAATCGGGAGGTATTTTGTAACTATATGTTTTACTTTATGATATTCCATACTATATGGGGTAGAGAAGGTAGGAACAAAGTTGTCTACCCTATTGTTTCTGTTGTTATATTTATTTGCACTCATATTTGTAACCCTGCCACGTTTATGTACATGGGTGGATTTTTTGGAGAGCAAAATGTCTCGCGTGGTACCTTTTGCTATCTGCAATCCTCTATTGATAGCCGATTTAGGGTAACCCCTACTCTCAAATCTAGCTGTCATAGCTTGTGCTTCAATTTCAAAGTCAGAGTCTCTACTGCAGAGCCTTCTGAGTCTGAGAAATTGTCCAACTGGGATGTTCTGTACTGTGTGTCCTGGGTGGCTCGAATCTGCCCTTAAAAGAGTGTTGCCTGCACTAGGCTTCCTATATAGATTGGAAATGATCATGTTGTTTTCACTGGTGAGCCTTATGTCCAAAAAATCTATAGTTTTTGTATCTGAAGTACCCGTGAAATGTAGATTGAGTGAGTTGTCATTCATATATGCTAACCATGATTGGAGGTCTTCACAAGAGTTGTTAACGATGAACAGGAGGTCGTCTATATACCTGCAGAAAAATATGGTATCCTTCCGACGGGGACTACCAGGTCCAAAAATGCGGAGCCTCTCCCACCATCCCATATAGAGATTTGCTAGAGACGGCGAGAATTTGGCGCCCATGGAGGCCCCGCATTTTTGGAGGTAGTACTCCCCATCAAACATAAAAAAATTGTGAGTTAAAAGAAATTCCAAACACATAATAATGAATTCCTGCAATGTAGGAGAAAAACGTCCTGATAGCTGTAAAAAGAAAGATACGGCTTGTAATCCCAGAACATGTGGTATAGAAGAATATAGATTAGAGACGTCACAAGAAATCCACTGGTAATTGTCTTGCCATGTTATATCTTTTAAATTAGTAAGTAAGTGATTAGTGTCACGGATGTGACCCGGCAGATCCAAAACCAGTGGTTGTAGCTGTTCGTCCACCCATTGTCCCAAACGTTCATTCAAAGAGTCTATTCCTGCGACAATAGGTCTGCCCGTTAACGGTGAAAGGCCCTTGTGTAGTTTGGGGAGGCGATGAAAAATGGGCATAACAGGAAACATAGGTATTAGAGTCTCTTTGTCCTTGTCCGTAAAAATACCTATGGCAACCGCTCTGTCTAACAGGGAAGAAAGTTCTTTCCTGAAGGGATCAGTGGGGTCGCTTTTAAGTTTAAAGTAAGTCTTAGAATCTGACAACTGTCTCAAAGCTTCTTGTTTATATGTGCTGGCATCCATAACCACCACAACTCCACCTTTATCTGCATTCTTTATCACTATAGAAAGGTTTTTATGCAGTTTTTCAAGTGAGGTTTTTTCTTCTACAGACAAGTTTTCCCTGCTTTTATTTAACGAACATTTGGCCAGGAGTGACAAGTCTCTTTCAACTAATTTCTGATATAAATCCATATCCTTGCCCCTGGAATTAATGGGGTAAAAATCTGATCTAGGCTTGAAGGAAACAGGGCGACAGCCGGTATTGTCACTTGACAAGGTTGCACAATTGACATCTGATTCTATGGCAAGGTCTGTCAAATCTATTAATGCACATACATCGGGAAAAGCACAAGAAAATGGAACGGACTCACCCATTGACGTGTTGTCTGTGAAGGAAGATGATGCATTTTCCTGCTCGATGGTGAAGTAATGTTTCTGTAGCGTGAGGGTCCGGGCAAGTTTGTTCACATCCAAAATGGTGTTAAACAAGTTAAAATGATTCGAAGGGCAAAAATTCAGGCCTCTGGATAGTAGAGAAATATCTGCATCAGTGAGAGGATATGCTGATAAATTCATGACATTGGATCCGTTGGTTATTTTCGACCCCGTAGCGGGTAGCGATTTCCATTTTGTTCGTCTGTGTTTCTTTCCTCCTCTCCTCGTTTTGTTCTCTTTTTCTTTCCCTTCCTTGTGCAACCTTGGCCGCCCTGGTTTAAAGGTGCCGTATTTTCTTTACGTGTAGACCTATTTCTGGAGCTGTTGTCCGGAGAAGAATCAGATGTGGAGGCTGCAAGTTTGTCATTGCAGATCTCTCCTTCTGTGTCTGAAAAACTGACTCGTTTTTTGCTTGGAGTCCTACGCGTACGATTGGTATGAAAGGTAGGTTTTTTCCACATATAGACTTTATTGGAATCATAGTCCAATTGATCTCTATTCCTTTTTTCTTTCTTTGTCAATATCACGCTCTTCTCTAATTTGTCCAGTCTTTTATTTAATTGTAAATCCAATTCATTGTAGCCAGGTAGTGCTTGTTGTTCTTTGAGATCTCCTTGAACCACTGCCATTTCGCTTTGGACTCTGTCCAGTTCCTTTTGTTTGAAATCAATGATAATTTTCATCAGTTTAAAGGAACATGCAGAAAGAGTGTTGGTCCACTCTAGTTTGCTATCCTCATTTGGAAAGTCAAAAGTAGGGAACTTTTTGATGCGTAATCCCCGTGGAATCTGTTCAATCGACATGTATTCTGTTAAAGTGTTGACATCCCAAAAAGCTCTAATTTCTTTTGCCATAAGGCTTTCAAGCTTACGGAAAGTACGTCTTAGGGTAAGACCATTTGTGTCCAAGGTTTGAGAAAAATGCTGTTGGCTAGAGCGAAGGGGGTTGTCAGCTGGAGCTGTGAGGGTTCGGCTAAAACCTGCGTCCGCTTCTGAGATTGCTGTGATGGATGTAGGTTCAATAGACGTTGTGGAAGCAGGGTAATCCATAGTGTGAAGAATTCACAATGAAAAGATCCCGGTGCGGAACGTGGTGACGCTGAGCTGGTACTGGTAAATGCAATGTCCAGAAAATAGTAATGAAGGAAAAGTGTACCGCTCGAAGGTTCCAGGTTCCTTCAATTAGCTCCCGCCCTGCTCCACTTCCAGGTGCTGGCTATGCTCTGATGCTTGAGGAGAAGAAGTGATCTGGACTGCCGCACTCTGGTTAAACGTTTTATTTAATGAAGAAAATTAAAATGCCAAAAAAATCCAAAAATAAATAAATAAACAATCCATCCAAAGACAATCGAAAGTGAAGGGACATGCAGGGTGACAGCTAACGCGTTTCACATCAGGGTGTGATGCTTACTCATAGCTAAAGTGTAAGTGACCAAAACTGTGTATATAAAGTGATCTGAAAAACCTCTCAACCAATGAGAGCTGTTGAACACAGGCCGGGAAGTCGTTCCTCCCCATCCACTGGACGGTGATCACAACGGACGCCAGCCTGATGGGCTGGGGAGGAGTGTGGGGAGTCATGTCTGCTCAAGGGCTCTGGACTCCAGCCGAATCTCGTCTCCCAATCAACGTCCTGGAATTGCGGGCGATCAAGCTGTGTCTCGCCGCATGGTCGAAGAGGCTACAGGGCCGCTCGGTCAGAATCCAGTCGGACAACGCCACGGCCGTGGCGTATGTCAACCATCAGGGGGGCACTCGGAGCTCGGCTGCGGCATCCGAGGTCACCCACATCCTAAGATGGGCGGAAAGAAGCGTGCCGGCGCTGTCGGCCATTTACATTCCGGGCGTAGAAAACTGGCAGGCAGACTATCTGAGCCGCCAGTCCCTGGACCAGGGGGAGTGGTCCTTGCATCCGGAAGTGTTTCAGCTCCTTTGTCGACGATGGGGCACTCCGGATGTGGACCTGATGGCATCTCGACTCAATCGCAAGGTGTCGAGGTTTGTGGCCCGGTCCAGGGACCCCTGGGCGGATGCCTCGGACGCGTTGGTGGCCCCGTGGGATCAGTATCGCCTGATGTATGTCTACCCTCCGCTGCAGTTCATTCCTCGTCTGCTGCGCAGGGTAGCGGCCGAGGGCATTCCGGTAATCCTCATTGCTCCGGACTGGCCTCTGCATCATTGGTACGCTGACCTGGTACGTCTCGTCGCGGACGTCCCTTGGCGCCTGCCCTTGAGGGAGGACCTTCTATCTCAAGGTCCTATCTTTCATCCTGCTTTACAGTCTCTGGCTTTAATGGCATGGCTATTGAGAGCCAGGTGCTGAAAGACAGAGGCCTGTCAGATTCGGTAATTTCAACCATGCTTAGGGCACGGAAGTCTTCTTCTAGGAAGATCTATCACCGTACCTGGAGAGCTTACATCGCTATGTGCGAGGAACTGGACTGGCATCCACGGACGTACTCTGTTCCCAGAATCCTGAGGTTCTTACAGCGTGGTGTTGCTCAAAGGCTGGCTTTGAGCACTATTAAGGGTCAGATTTCAGCTTTGGCCGTTTTCTTTCAAAGACCCGTAGCTGGTCATTGCTTGGTTAGCACTTTTGTGCAGGGGGTACACCGTGTGGTTCCACCTGCCAAGCCCCCGCTCCATCCTTGGGATCTGAACTTGGTGCTTTCGGTTCTTCAGGAATCTCCTTTTGAGAATATAAGGGATATTCCTCTTTCAACTTTGTCTCAGAAGGTGGCTTTTTTAGTGGCCATCACTTCTGTTAGATGGGTGTCTGAGTTGGCGGCTTTGTCATGCAAGTTGCCTTACCTGGTCCTCCATAAGGATAAGGCGGTATTGCGACCGCGACCGTCTTTTCTTCCTAAGGTGGTTTCGGCTTTTCACCTTAATGAGGACATTGTCCTTCCGTCCTTGTGCCCTTATCCATCGCATCCTAGAGAGGTTGCGCTTCACAATTTAGATGTGGTGCGTGCCTTACGGGTATACCTGGTGGCTACTGCTCCTATTCGGAAGTCTGACTCGCTGTTTGTATCTGTCTCTGATCCGAAACAGGGCCAAGCGGTGTCGTCTGCCACCATTTCAAGGTGGATCAGGCAGACCGTTATACAGGCCTATGCCATTAGGGGTCGGGCGCCTCCCTTCCCGGTCACGGCGCTTTCCACCAGGGCAATCGGTGCTTCCTGGGCTTTCCGACATCAAGCGTCGGTTGCACAAGTGTGCAAGGCGGCGACCTGGTCTTCTGTTGATACCTTTTCAAAGTTCTACAAGGTTGATGTGGCTGCATCTTCGGATGCTTCCTTCGGCCGCAAAGTGTTGCAGGCCGCTGTCTAATGTTGCAACTCCTCCGTTGAGGAGCTCTGCTGGTTTGGAGTGAAGTTTTGGTTGTTCCTTACTTTTTTGCTCCCACCCTTTTCTTATACTGCTTTGGGACGTCCCACATGTAATCAGTATGAGAGCTGTGTCGGTCCATGGACGATAGGAGAAAATAGGATTTTTGTACTCACCGTAAAATCTGTTTCTCTGACGTCCATGGACCGACACAGCACCCATCCTTCCTTTTAAGTTTGTACTGCTTTCTTACGAACTGAGGCTGCTGGCTGCAGGTGGAAGGGTAATGTCTGGAGGGACCGCCCCCCTGGGCGGGGCTCTTCAGCTCTGGCTTGTTGTAGAATGTTTTAACATCTAACATCTGCAAGCAGGGACATATACCCACATGTAATCAGTATGAGAGCTGTGTCGGTCCATGGACCTCAGAGAAACGGATTTTACGGTGAGTACAAAAATCCTATTTTTTCCTGTCTACAATTTTTGCCTGTTGGCTCGGATTGGCTGTGTCTCTGGATCCTTGTCAGAGGCACTCAGGGTCTGGGTAGCCCCCTGATGCCTGTGGGATCCATCCTGAGGGAATTGCCCAAAACCTGATGCAGATGAAATTTTGATTGTCCTTGACTATAATGTGTCTAAATTGGGCCGTGGTGCTGGTATGTATGCTCTACTGCCAGTGTGACATATGACATGTGTTCTCTTTACCTGTTTATTTGTTTTCAACTTATGTCTTGTTTTATCATAGAATGTTCTCCACCTTTGATCTTCTCTCTTAAATTCCCCTGAAGAAGGGATATGCTTTTGCTCCTGAAACGCGTCAGTCATAGCAAGAAGATACAACCACATCATTAACCAGCTCTTCATGAGCCCATGCACAACTTGCTTTTTTAAGTAAAGTGATGGTGATGTATGCACCAATGTTTTTATTCTGTAATAATAAACTTTATACTTTTTAAATATATCTACTTTACATTTTGAGTCTGCCTTAAAAGTCCCACCGGGGGGTTACATTCTTACTTTCTGTTCATATTTAAGGGATGTTGGCAACATAATATGGGTTTCTCCCAGGCAGTGTTGCCAACTGCCCGTTAATTTATGGGCAGCCGCAAATTGAAGGCCCTTTTCGGGCTTCCTGTAAATGTCCGTTACGGACACCGCTGCCCGTAAAAAAGATGTCTGCAAGCCGACCATGCAACGGCGCATGCGCCGTTCCAAAGCCGGCCGGACACCAGAAAGCTTGTACATGCTCGTCCGTGTGGCGAATGCTCAGTAATGTAATGGCGCTGCTTGGCACCATAAATAAAAAGAAGCTAGTCCACTCGTTCTTGATGGTGCCGCAGTGGCACCTCATGCACTTGCCCCTCCACAGTAGAGGAGGAGCCAAGGAGGGGTGAGGAGAGTGACACTGTGTGTGGGGGGATAGCAAAAAGGGGGCTGAGGAGGATATTACTGGGGGGGGGGGGTGAAGCCATGCAGGGACAGAGAAGGACACTGATGTGCTGCCCTGTGGAAAGGTGAAAGGGGCACAGGAGGAGGAGGACACACTGATGTGGAGAGGTAATATGAAGGTAGACAGAGTAGAAATCTACTGTGAGGGGATGAGGAGGACACTACCATGTCCGAAGCCTCTGTCCACCTCCTGAATCATGTCCGCAGCCTCTGTCCACCTCCTGTATTATGTCCGCAGTCTCTGTCCACCTCCTGTATTATGTCCGCAGACTCTGTCCACCTCCTGTATTATGTCCGCAGCCTCTGTCCATCTCCTGTATCATGTCCGCAGCCTATGTCCACCTTCTGTATCATGTCCGCAGCCTCTGTCCACCTCCTGTATCAAGTCCGCAGTAAATTTCACTTCAGGGGGTTGACAACACTGCTCCCATGGTGATCTAATCTTTCCTGGGTAAATTAATGGGACTTTTAATGTGCCACCTAGAGATCAAATGCATAAATATATAAAAAAAAATCTTTCTAGACCTTAAAACTTTGTTTAATTATTTTCTACCATCTCCCATTCCCAGAGATATGCAATCTTTGTTTATCTAAAAAAGAGGGGGAGTACTCCCGCGCTATCACTATAGGTGAAGGTAAATATATACAGTAGAACCTCGGATTACGAGCATAATCCATTCCAGGAGAATGCTCGTAATCCAAAGTACTCGTATATCAAAGCGAGTTTCCCCATTGAAGTCAATGGAAACGAAAATAATTTGTTCCGCATTGACTTCAATGGCATGCAATACCGCATGCGGCCAAAGGCGGGGGGTGTCGGAGAGCCTCGGAAACAGCCGGAAAGGCCCGAGGACACCTCGGCTGACCTTGGCAAACCTCGGAAAGGCTCGGGAACGTAGAATTTCCGGGTCTTTCCGAACGTTGGCGATCGGCTACGATCTGCGTCGTTCGTCTATGATCAGCTCCAGCGCCCCCCCACCTCAGGCCAAACTCGGTACTGCACACCGCTTTGGCCTGAATCCTGGTCGTTTTGCGAGACAACACTCGCAAACCGAGTTAGGATTTTTCAAAATACAGTGCTCGTATTGCGAAACGCTCGTTAACCACGTTACTTGCAATCCGAAGTTCCACTGTATAATTAAAAGTGAAACTGCTGCGAGCACTGATAAGGTGACTCCAAAACCAAAAAAGTTTACAGTGCTAATGAATGGTGCTGCGCTGTTACAAATAAACTGCACAATATACATAATTATAAAAATTAGGATTCAAACATACGATAAATGTCCAACCCTTAGTGTAAACTGAATGTGACTTTTAAAGTGCAATACTAAAATGAACATAAGATAGCAGTCAAAACTCCAAAGTCCACTGCATATAACTTTTAAAGTGATTGTAAAGCTTTGTGTTTTAAAAAATAAAAATAACAAACATGTCATACTTACCTCCACTGTGCAGTTCGTTTTCCACAGTGGAGGCCCCAAACCTCCTTTTCTGGGGTCCCCCGCCGGCGCTGGCAGCTCCTCCCTGCATTGTATAACCCTTTAGGAAAAGCGCTTTCCCAGGGGGTTACCTTGTGGGCATGCTCCCGAGTCCAGCATTTGCGTCCATAGATGCAGAATGCCGGACTCGGCCCCACCCCCCAGCGCTGCATCATTCGATTTGATTGACAGCAGCAGGAGCCAATGGCTGTGCTGCTATCAATCTATCCAATCAAGAGCCAAAAACCCCAGGCAGAGGAAGAGCGCGTCTCCGCTGTGGGAATTACGGGGCTCAGGTGAGTAAAACGAGAGGGCTGAGGCGCCGGTCACTAGAAGACGTTTTTTCACCTTAATGCATAGGATGCATTAAGGTGAAAAAACACAAGGGTTTACAACCCCTTTAAGGTGCAATAGTGAAATAAACGCCCAGTGCAAATAAGTAAATAAGCAAGACTATAAAATCACAAAGTGCTTGATGGATACAAAAAGTTCAATAGTGATGATCTCTAAGTTCAATAGTAGTGAAAACGTGATTGTCCCAAACTTGATCGTGGGTATCTCTTCTTTCCATAATGTGACACCTCTAGAGGGGGTGGCCTCTTACCTCACAGCTGTAAGGTAACAGCATGGAAATATAGTGATGGTCTGGTTTCCTCTGCCGTTCCTTTCCTAGGTGTCTGGTCGATCAAGTAGCCTGAGGGTGGGGGTGGTTCCTACTTGTATAGAGTAGATCCAATAATCAATAATAGTAGCTGATGGCTCTGCTATACTCCACTTCCACATACACCCCAACCGAGTCAACAGGGGGGGGGGGGGCAGAGGGAGAAAAATGCCCAAATAATGTAGTATGTTTTTAAAATGTTATTCTATAAAAACTGTAAAAGGTAACACTCACATTAAGCAATGGTAGAGCAAGTAAATCTCCAAGAGCGCCAAGCTCGTCACCTGAGTCACTTCCTGGTTGTTCCTGTCAGCCCATTCCTATGCGTATCATCACCGGTCACGTGACTTCATCAGTCACATGACCCTTGATGATACGCGTCGGGATTGGCTGACAGGAACAGCAGACGATATCCTTCTGACACACACCAGACCACTTTTTTTTTCAAATATTTTATTTAAATCACAAGAGGCATATTCCAGGTCATTACATCAACAATGTGTAACCAATAACACTTGTAATGCATTTAAATTAAACTGCATAAACCAGAAGGTCAAATCAGAGTGCACGTAACAGTTTCAAGGTGCAAATAATGTGGAGATTAGCTATGTATTGTTGGCCAAGGGCCAACCTGCTTTATAGCAGTAAGAGAGCTGCGCCAATTAATGGTTAGGTTGACATCCAGGGGCTGGTATGCCAAAAACAATGCACAGTCTGCAAATCAACCAATAGGGGCAAGGTTGAAAATTAAACAAACTGATCACCTAAATAGGTAATATTAAACCTGATGATGCATCACATTAAAAAGTAGCATTCAGTAAATGACTTAATAAATGCACATAACCAATATGTTCTCAAAAGTCAGTTTGAAACTCATCTAAAAGTTAAAAAAATATATAGCAAAGTCCACAATGATGATATAGATGACAAACATTGCATGTGGAGGATGTATCAAAAATAAGTTCTATTCCCCGCACTTCACCCAGTGAATCTCAAACATGGAAAAGTGCCCACCACCGCAACAAGATGTCTGCTTACCGGAGGGCAAGCCAAAAAGCACAGTCGGCTGTATCCCAGCCGCGGCCTTTAGCTTGCACGTGGAAAACGGGGAAATACCAGGATAGCCAGGGAATGGATCAATGGATAGTTTTCCTCCCGATCATGGCAGTCCGTGCGGCCAGTATGTGAATTCATAGAAAGGAAGGAACACGGACCATGGCATATTAACGTACGGTAATTTAATGTAGAAAAAGTAATGCACTTACATAAATAGATTTAGAAACAGCATGAATTGTTGCCGGCCGGCAAGTACAGAAGCCCGTCCTCCTCTGCTTCAGCGTGGTGACGTCAGAATGTCGCACCCATATGCGTTTCGTCACAGCAGACGTTCTCAATGGGGATGAGGTAGGCAGTAGGTCCTGGGATTGCCTCCATCATTTTCTATTTTCATAATATCAAGAGAGAGGAAAGAAGAAAAGTTAACCAAAAACAGAGAAAGAAGAGGGAAGGGGAGGGGGGAGGGAAGAGGAGAGGGGGTGAAAAGGGGGAGAGGGCCTGGGTTGGAGATGGATGTCAGTAAATCAGGTAGCTATTCATGTTAAACCTGTCCGACACTCAATGGCTAAGCATGGCAAAACCTTCTTCAGAAAGGATAAACATATTCCACAGTCTCCACAACTCTGAGTATTTTACGTGTTTATGCTGTGCTGAAAGTGTGAAATCTTCCATTTTATTGATCTCTTCCACTTTATGGAGCCAGAAACTGACAGTCGGAGGTAACAGGCTTTTCCAGTCGAGAGGGATACAGTATATGACTTAGCTGCATTTAGCAAATGGCATATAATTGATTTTTTATATATTTTTGCTGGAATAGACGCATCATGTAACAAGAAAAAGGCTGGATGACTGGATCAGCAGGGATCTTGTAGTCAGTGAATTTTTGAATAATGTCCTGTACTTCCCTCCAATATGGCGCTATCCTAGGATAGGGAACAGAAAGGAAGGGTCGCCCTTGGGACTTTAAATGAGGTGGTAGAAATTGGCACATGTTCACCCATATATGTACAAAAATATATATAATTTATTGATTACAAAATGCTGTAAAACAAACGGAAACAACAATAATTGTGTGTCACCAGGCATAGTGGCCTATGTTTACAACATAAGTACACATAAATTTAAATACATTACAAATATGTTACATCCATATAAGAACACAGTGATGGTAATGAAGGTTGCTGGGCCAATGGACATAATTGCACAACCAGTAAAATACTTTATAAAAAAATTTATGATGTAGAACCGATTGGTAGGCTTCTAGCAGATAGCATAGATCCTCACAGGTACATAAACGCATTAGTGGTGCCCTACGCGTTTCACGAGGCTCTGCTCGCTCATCAGGGGCAAGTGCGTATCGTTGTATCTGTAGTAAAACAGTAAAAAATGTAGTACTAATGAAAAGAGAAAAAAGAGGGTGGGGGGCAGGTAAAGTGGTAAGTAAAAAAGGTCAAAGGGGAAGGAGACCCTATACTCACCACTGCTCAGGCCTAAGTTACCAATCACGGAATACCTGGGTGGTAGCAATTAATTAACCAGTTCGGGAGCTGAGGGGGCAAGGCATACGGACACCACCACGGAAAAAGACACTCGGATGTGCAGCGCAGTCTGTATGGGGGTACTCGAAAAACAGACGGCCAACTGGGGCTCATAGAAGGTGTGTCTAGAAAAAATGTATATATATGACAATGCACAAATGTCAGACAGCATCTTAGTAACAATGTAAACTTGATGTAAATCTAATACATGAAGTGCATAAAAAACAAAGAGAGTTGGACTGACTAGCTGTATTGTGCATATAAAGAGATCAAACAAGGGCCCCAGGTTGGTGTAGGCCTTCATTACCATCACTGTGTTCTTATATGGATGTAACATATTTGTAATGTATTTAAATTTATGTGTACTTATGTTGTAAACATAGGCCACTATGCCTGGTGACACACAATTATTGTTGTTTCCGTTTGTTTTACAGCATTTTGTAATCAATAAATTATATATATTTTTGTACATATATGGGTGAACATGTGCCAATTTCTACCACCTCATTTAAAGTCCCAAGGGCGACCCTTCCTTTCTGTTTCTATAGGGATGGAGATGATAGAATGGTTGCATCAGACCTTATCCCCTTTTGTTTTGGTTTGCTATCCTAGGATAGGACCAGAAAACGTGCAGCATCGTACCTTCCTCCTCCTGGCACCTCCTCCTGTAATATCTGCGGGGTGTGATACCACCATGTCAGTATTTTGTAGTTAGTTTCCTGATTCTTCGTGCAGATGAATGAGAGAACCTAATAATTTTTTGTTGTTGGCCAATCATAAACGTACAGTTCAATTCCTTCTCCCATTTCCCCACCCAAGATAAATGTGGTTGTTCCGGAGGGGTAATCAGTAGACTATATATAGTTACATAGTAGGTGAGGTTGAAAAAAGACACAAATCCATCAAGTCCAACCTATGTGTTTTTGAAAGCACTTGTGTGAGTACCACATCATCCGAACAGTATTCTTCTAATGTGGATAATTGTCAACTGAACCTGTTTGGGGTCTGTAGGGAGTGAAGAAAGTGATGGAATTGTAAGGCACTCCAAAACGGCAAGCGAAAAGAACCGAAGGGCTCCATTTACGAAGAGATGGAGGGGCAATTTTTCAGAGATTAGAAAATGCGATGCCTGAAAGCAGTTATTCTGTCTTAATGTGCAAATATTATGGTCTCAGACCTGGGATGATGTTACGTACCTGGTGAATGAGCCCGGTATGCAGAGGGAGGCCTCTCTTACGCCCCTGACTCGCGGCCCTTGATAGAGAGAACAGTAGGCACAGGAGTGCAAGGTAGCCACGAGTGCCTGGCAGGATCAATAGCTCGAGGGCAGGTCTAGAGGTTCCAGAGGACACTGAAGCTGGATCAGCAGACTTGGCAGGAAACAAGAGCAGACTTGTAACAGGAGACACTCGCTGGAAACTGGTAGATAGCTCCAGGGATTGGTGCACAGGAAGGTCAGGCAAGCCGGTCACACAGGGGGGCCCGGACAGCAGGGGGTTTGCAGCGGCGGGCGTGGGGGGCAATTACAGAGATTGGGGGGGCAATTACAGAGGAGAAGGGGCAAATACAGAGGAGGGGGAACAATTACAGAGATTGGTGGGGGCAATTACAGAGGAGGGTGGTGCAAATACAGAGGAGGGTGGTGCAAATACAGAGGAGGGGGATAATTACAGAGCCCCCTTCTCTGTAATTATCCCCCTCCTCTGTATTTGCACCACCCTCCTCTGTATTTGCACCACCCTCCTCTGTAATTGCCCCCACCAATCTCTGTAATTGTTCCCCCTCCTCTGTATTTGCCCCTGTAATTACAGAGGATGGGGGGTAATTACAGAGGATGGGGGAGTAATTACAAAGGATGGGGGGGTAATTACAGAGGATGGGGGGTAATTACAGAGGATGGGGGGGACATTACAGAGGAAGGGGGGGGAATTACAGAGGATGGGGGGGTAATTACAGAGGATGGGGGGGAAATTACAGAGGATGGGGCGGGTAATTACAGAGGATGGGGGGGAAATTACAGAGGATGGGGGGCAATTACAAAGGGGGGAGGCAAATACAGAGGAGTCAAAACATAAGAGAGAGAGAGGGGTGTAACAGGCTGGTGCAGACGTTTTTAATAAAATAAATGCTTAAAAAAAATCCACTCACTCTTCATGTCAGAGCTGTAGGCAGGTCAGTCTGTGAAGTCGGCTGTCCCATTCTCCCCTCCGATCCACACTGCTCTTTCACTGAATCACTGGAGGCAACAGAAAGCCGTGGGAAATTCATGTGAACTGTCTCTGATGATGGAGGCGTGGTTAAGCCTCCGGAACGCTCTGATTGGTCACAGCGTCCCAGGCTGACAGCTCACTGCAGATTCTCTACGGCTTTGTGTCTTTGGCTTCCTCCAGTGAAACAGCAGTGTGGATCGGAGGGGGAGAATGGGACAGCGGAGTTTACAGACCGACATACCTACAGCTACAGCACTGACATGAAGAGTGAGTGGATTGTTGTTAAACATTTACTTCAATAAAAACTTCCGCACCAGCAGCTGCCTGTCGCCTCTCTCTCTCCCTTTGTTTTACTTGATCTGTAATTGTTCTCCCCACCCGCCGCTCCGATCCCTGCTGTCCGGGTTCCCCTGTGTGTCGGGGCTCGTAAAAGGAGGCTCCATGGTACCCAATGTCAGCTGGAAATTGTGTCCGGGTGAGAGGCAGAGGGAAACCCGGGCACAGCCTCCTAAACCCGTACTGTCCGGGTCAAAACCGGACAGGTGGCAACCCTAAAGCCGGATCAAACACAGACAGACAGGAACAGGTGCAGGAGACAGGAACAGAGTCACTGGACAAGCCGGGTCAATAACAGGCAGGCACTGATGGATCAGAGGATAAGGCAGGTGCAAGGTCGTGGACAAGCCGGGGTCAGATGCAGGCGGATAGCAGGGGTAGTCACAGGGCAAGCCGGTTAATCACAGGATCAGGTTCAGATAATCAGGTAAAGCACAGGAATGCTGTAAATCAGACAGCAGAGCTTTGGAGAAACAACGGAGTTTAAATAGCCCACCTGGTGCTGGAAACTGCGGGCGCACGTGTGCACATGCGCATAGGCGCCCGTAAGCGCGCACTGACAGGTGTAGAACTACTGTTCCCAGCGAGCCTTTCCTGACAGATGAACAATGGGCAACAAGGGTGAATCGAGAGAGGGGTCTGCGTAAAAATATGTGAGCATATGCGGACCGTGGGACCTAGTAGGGGGTGTAGCTTTATGTCGGACAGTAGGTCGTCATAACACCAAGGTGAAGATTACATTAACCAAACCATGAATGCAAACCCCGGTTCCAGGTCTCCCATAAAATACGAGTTCTGGTCAGGAGAGGGGAAAATTGAGTTCAAAGACCCAGGATTAGGGATGAGCTTCGTGTTTGAGTCGAACATACGTTCGACTCGAACATCGGCTGTTCGATCATTCGACGAAGATCGAACGATTTGGGCCGTTCGCCCCAAATTCGAGTGACGCGAACGGCCCACAATGCACTACGCCATTGCAGTGTCATCCAGGCGCTGTGATTGGCCAAGCATGCACTGTGACCCCGCATGCTTGGCCAATCACAGCGCCGGCAGCGAGGAGAGCAATGATTGGCCACAGGCAGGATGCCTGTGGCCAATTATTGCTGAGGGGGTTTAGTACACGCCCCACACTATAAAAGGCCGCCATCGCGGCGGCCTTGTGTAGTGTGTTCCGGAGCAGGGAAAGAGAAGCATAGGCAGGGACAGTGTCATTTTTTTCCTTTACTAATCCTGGATTCCTTGTGTTTAGGGACAGAGAAGGATAGGTAGGGAGAGTGTCAGTGTGTTATTCTGTGTTAAACCTTGTTTGTAGGGACAGAGAAGGACAGTGAGGGAAAGTGTCAGTATGCTATTCTGTGCTAAACCTTGTTTGTAGGGACAGAGAAGGACAGTGAGGGAAACTGTCAGTGTGCTATTCTGTGCTAAACATTCTTTGTAGGGACAGAGAAGGACAGTGAGGGAAAGTGTCAGTGTGCTATTCTGTGCTAAACCTTGTTTGTAGGGACAGAGAAGGACAGTGAGGGAAACTGTCAGTGTGCTATTCTGTACTAAACCTTGTTTGTAGGGACAGAGAAGGACAGTGAGGGAAAGTGTCAGTGTGCTATTCTGTGCTAAACCTTGTTTGTAGGGACAGAGAAGGACAGTGAGGGAAACTGTCAGTGTGCTATTCTGTGCTAAACCAATCTTGCTGAACCGTATTTGAAATCCTTGAGTTTAGGGACAGAGAAGGACACTCGGGGAAACTATCAGTGTGCTATTCTGTGCTAAACCTTGTTTGTAGGGACAGAGAAGGACAGTGAGGGAAAGTGTCAGTGTGCTATTCTGTGCTAAATCAATCTTGCTGAACCATATTTGAAATCCTTGAGTTTAGGGACAGAGAAGGACACTCAGGGAAACTGTCAGTGTGCTATTCTGTGCTAAATCTTGTTTGTAGGGTCAGAGAAGGACAGTGAGGGAAACTATCAGTGTGCTATTCTGTGCTAAACCTTGTTTGTAGGGACAGAGAAGGACAGTGAGGGAAAGTGTCAGTGTGCTATTCTGTGCTAAACCAATCTTGCTGAACCATATTTGAAATCCTTGAGTTTAGGGCCAGAGAAGGACACTCGGGGAAACTGTCAGTGTGCTATTCTGTGCTAAACCTTGTTTGTAGGGACAGAGAAGGACAGTGAGGGAAAGTGTCAGTGTGCTATTCTGTGCTAAACCAATCTTGCTGAACCATATTTGAAATCCTTGAGTTTAGGGACAGAGAAGGACACTCGTGGAAACTATCAGTGTGCTATTCTGTGCTAAATCTTGTTTGTAGGGACAGAGAAGGACAGTGAGGGAAAGTGTCAGTGTGCTATTCTGTGCTAAACCAATCTTGCTGAACCATATTTGAAATCCTTGAGTTTAGGGCCAGAGAAGGACACTCGGGGAAACTGTCAGTGTGCTATTCTGTGCTAAACCTTGTTTGTAGGGACAGAGAAGGACAGTGAGGGAAAGTGTCAGTGTGCTATTCTGTGCTAAACCAATCTTGCTGAACCATATTTGAAATCCTTGAGTTTAGGGACAGAGAAGGACACTCGGGGAAACTGTCAGTGTGCTATTCTGTGCTAAACCAATCTTGCTGAACCATATTTGAAATCCTTGAGTTTAGGGACAGAGAAGCACACTCGGGGAAACTGTCAGTGTGCTATTCTGTGCTAAACCAATCTTGCTGAACCATATTTGAAATCCTTGTGTTTAGGGACAGAGAAGGATAGGCAGGGGACAGTGTCAGTGTCATTGTTGCTAAGCCTCCTGCACAGTATACACCTGAAGGTAGCCCTTTTTGCTGTTTTTCCCATCTCCCTGCAGGCCATCCATTAAAATGTCTGGAAGGCAAACAAGGAGAGGCAGACAGTCAGGAGGCAAAAAAAGAGGGCAAGCAGGCTCTGTGTCTGGGGGCAACAGTGCTGGTCGTGGACGCGGTGCATTGTCATCAGCACATGGCCATGGGGCACGCTTGTCCTTCTTTTCGGCAGCTGGACATGTTGAGCCACATCATGCCGAAGACTTGGTAGAGTGGATGACCAAGCCCACCTCATCCTCCTCATCCTCTCTCACCCAGGCTCAGGGTACTGGCAAAGCAGCTGCCAAAGCGTCCTCTTCTCTGGTATCAATGTCATCATTAGTCACTCCTTCCCTAGACCCACCATGTCCTCCTCCTGAGGAGTCCCCCGAACTGTTTGAGCACAGTGTTGGGTACATGCTCCAGGAGGATGCCCAGCGTTTCGAAGGATCTGATGATGATACCCAGCTAGAGGAAGGCAGTAGCGTGAGAGCAGAGAGAGGGGATGCTCAAAAAGGACACCAATCTGGCAGTCATGCTCCAGCAGCTGCAGCATACTGCCAGATTGGCTCCAGTGATGAGGAGGGAGGGGATGATGAGGTTATAAAAAAAGGGGAAAGGGGGGTATGCCTGATTCACATAGAGCCAAATTGAATAATTAATACCAAAGGATAGATACGTCTGATTAAAGGACGGGATCCTCCTAACCAAATATCAACTGGAAAAAATGCAGGGGAAAGGGAAGGGAATTGGGACAGGGCCCAATAAGACGGTTATATGGTGAATCAACCACTATTCAATTGGTATTTGAAAAAATAGAAAAGACTTTATTGTTGAATGCTAATTTAACACATATCATCCTAATAATATACATTGAAACATAAAGGAGAAAAGGTTTCTCACGTACTGTATAGTGACACACTAGAATAAAAGAATATAGACATGGAAAAAATAAGTAGCTACTTAGATCAAAGTCCAATCCAGAACTTGTATCAAGCTGATTGGTTTAGGTTTAACAGTGTTCAACAGACATGTAGCAGGCTCTATGTACCTGGGGATGTGCTTGTAATTGATAGTGAAGAAGGTGGCAAAGAATATATGCCTTATCAATGAGCACCTATCATATTACACGCCAAAGGTGTCACATAGAGCTCCTATAGGGTAAGGTCTGTTGTCGGCAGTCTCTATAAAGGCACTATGAATAGACCCCAATGCAAGCCAGATATGGTGTAGTTAGGTTACATAGAAGATGGTAACCATATAAGATGAAGTGACATATTCGTCACGAAACGCATCATGTCCTGACGCTGTTGTTTTGAGTTCAGACTAGACCCGCTTGCTCCTCTCCTTTCCCTTTGAATGAGCACCTCCGTACCATTAAATGCTATCCTACTAAGGACAGACAAGGACGGTTTGTTTTTGTCCCCAGAGGCTCAATTTGGAAGTACACAGGCTTCTACTGCTCTAGACAACACAGCGTGTTGGCTCCAGGCAAACGTCTACTGCTACGCACACTATAGCGGCAACACGTGACCTGACGGAGAGACGCCGTCTATACAGCAGCTTTACACAAGCCGAAGTGATCCCCGCTTCCAGCAGCAGCACAACATGAGTTACACTGCTCGGAGACTTCCTCTCACCCCAGCAGCCACAGCCATAATAAGACCTTACAGTCAGCAAGATCGCCGGTCTTATGCCATGGATGGGTAAGCCAGCTAATCATTATATGGTTACCATCTTCTATGTAACCTAACTACACTATATCTGGCTTGCATTGGGGTCTATTCATAGTGCCTTTATAGAGACTGCTGACAACAGACCTTACCCTATAGGAGCTCTATGTGACACCTTTGGCGTGTAATATGATAGGTGCTCATTGATAAGGCATATATTCTTTGCCACCTTCTTCACTATCAATTACAAGCACATCCCCAGGTACATAGAGCCTGCTACATGTCTGTTGAACACTGTTAAACCTAAACCAATCAGCTTGATACAAGTTCTGGATTGGACTTTGATCTAAGTAGCTACTTATCTGTAGCAGCAACCACCATACGCTTTTGTTTGAACTGTTGTTCTAGACAGCAGTGACCATCATTCACAGTTGTTATTTCATGCAGCATGATTAGTAGGCTTTTATATAAGACATCAATTATGTCCGGACATTGAATGCTCATTCTCAGCAAGGTTAAGGGAGTAGTAGAGCAGGTGGCCTTAGTCCACTCTGGTCATCGTTTTAATCCTTTCCAACAGTGCACTGTGCAAAGTTTTTTCCATGTCTATATTCTTTTATTCTAGTGTGTCACTATACGTGAGAAACCTTTTCTCCTTTATGTTTCAATGTATATTATTAGGATGATATGTGTTAAATTAGCATTCAACAATAAAGTCTTTTCTATTTTTTCAAATACCAATTGAATAGTGGTTGATTCACCATATAACCGTCTTATTGGGCCCTGTCCCAATTCCCTTCCCTTTCCCCTGCATTTTTTCCTGGGGATGATGAGGTCACTGACTCCACGTGGGTGCCTAATAGGAGAGAGGAGGAGGAGGAGGATGAGGAGGAGGCACATCTCCAACGAGGCAGGATGCCCTTGGGTGGCCAGCGTATGGGCAGCACACCGACGGAATCACACCGCAGAGCTCCGCCTGTGCAGGGCGCTGCCTCTGCCCGTCATTCAAAAAGTTCTTTGGTGTGGGCCTTTTTTGAGGCGAGTGCATCAGATCGCACAGCTGCTGTTTGCAACATATGTCTCAAGCGTATATCGCGTGGCCAAAACATCAGCCGCTTGGGCACCACATGCTTGATCAGACATATGTTGACCTGCCATGCAGCTCGTTGGCAAGCCTACCTTAAAGACCCACACCAAAGAACAAAGCGGACCTCTCCTTGCACCGCATCATCTGGGATCTCCAACCCCACTATACCTTCAGTCCTCTCTGAAACCTGCACTGAGAGGAATGAAGGTGTAGAATTAGGTGTGTCACAGCCAAGTACTTGCGGCCACTCTGCTAGCAGTACACCGACGTCCGATTCTAGCAGGCAAATTTCCCTGCCCCAGCTGCTGGACCGTCGAAAGAAGCTCACTCCCAGCCATCCACATGCCCAGCGGTTGAATGCTAGCTTGGCTAAATTGCTAGCGCTTCAACTGCTGCCTTTTCAGTTGGTAGACTCGGCCCCCTTCCGTGAGTTTGTGCAATGTGCGGTTCCTCAGTGGCAGGTTCCCAAACGCCACTTTTTCTCACGGAAGGCGATTCCGGCTCTCTACAGGCATGTGGAAGGCAATGTCTTGGCCTCGCTGGACAGGGCGGTCAGCGGTAAGGTGCATATTACCGCTGACTCATGGTCCAGCAGGCATGGACAGGGACGTTACCTTTCTTTCACGGCCCATTGGGTCACTCTTTTGGCAGCTGGGAAGGATGCAGGACAAGGTGCAGTAGTGTTGGAGGTTGTTCCACCGCCATGCCTCCAAAATGCTACTACTGGTTGTGACACACCTCTCTCCTCCACCCCCTCCTCTTCTTCTTCCTCCATGGCCTCTTCCTGTGGTTTGTCCTCGGAACCAGCGGTGCTCCGTAGGCGTTCAAGGGGCTACGCAAGTACGCAGGCAAAAAGATGCCATGCCGTGCTTGCGCTGGTGTGTTTGGGGGACAGGAGCCACACTGGGGCAGAGGTCCTGTCTGCTCTGCAGGGGCAGGCCGAGAGGTGGTTGACGCCACGCCAGCTTAAGCCAGGAATGGTGGTTTGCGACAATGGCACCAACCTCCTCTCCGCCCTCCGACAGGGACAACTGACCCATGTGCCCTGTATGGCTCACGTCCTTAACCTGGTGGTGCAGCGGTTCTTGGGCAGGTACCCGGGCTTACAGGATGTCCTGAGGCAGGCCAGGAAAGTCTGTGTGCATTTCCGCAGATCTTATAATGCCAGTGCTCGCCTGGCTGAGCTGCAAAAGGAGTTGAACCTGCCCAAGAACCGCCTTATATGTGACATGCCCACCAGGTGGAACTCAACGTTGGCCATGCTGCAGCGGCTGCACACGCAGCAGAGGGCCATCAATGAGTACCTGTGCGACTACGGCACCAGGACAGGGTCAGGGGAGCTCGGTTTTTTTTCACCACGCCAGTGGGGCATGATCAGGGATGCATGCACTGTCCTGGCACCATTTGAGGAGGCCACGAGGATGGTGAGCAGTGACAGTGCATGCATCAGTGACACTGTACCTCTTGCCCACCTGTTGGAGCACACGCTGCGTGGAATAATGGACAGGGCACTTGAGGCAGAACAGAGGCAGGAAGAGGAGGACTTCCTTGCCTCTCAAGGCCCCCTTTACCCAGACAGTGTTCCTTCTGTCCCATCCATCGCACAGGAAGAGGAGGAGGAGGAGGAGGAGGAGGAGGAGGATTGTGTCAGCATGGAGGTGGAGGCTGGCACTCAGCATCATCAGCAGCAGTCTTTTAGGGATGATTTACAGTCCCAAGAAACCAGTGGACTTGTACGTGGCTGGGAGGAGGTGGCTGCGGATCATGTCGTCCTTAGTGACCCAGAGGACTCCGGACTGAATGCCTCAGCTAACCTACGCTGCATGGCCTCCCTGATCCTGCAAAGTCTGCGGAAGGATCCTCGTATTCTTCGGATCAAGGAGAGGGACCATTACTGGCTGGCCACTCTCCTTGATCCATGGTACAAGGGTAAGGTTGCGGACCTTATGTTACCGTCGCAGAGGGAGCAGAGGATGAGACAACTCCGGGAGGCCTTGCAGAAAGGTCTGTGCAACCCGTTCCCAGAGACTGGGAGGTTACAAACTCCTGGTCCTGGACAACGAGTTGCTGAGGCTTCAGGCAGTCAAAGAAGGAGCGGTGGGGAAGGTGGCCGTCTGACCGATGCGTTCAGACAATTCTTTAGTCCGCAGCCCCAAAGTATGATCGGTTCCAGCAACCGTCGCCAGCGTCTGATATACATGGTGCAGGAATACCTAGGGG
Source organism: Rana muscosa (assembly GCA_029206835.1). Taxonomy (NCBI): domain Eukaryota; kingdom Metazoa; phylum Chordata; class Amphibia; order Anura; family Ranidae; genus Rana; species Rana muscosa. Next base: position 42,825,376 of record CM055127.1, read on the forward strand.
CAAGGTCAGACTTGGACACCTTCCCCACCGAAAATCCTCTGGCTTACTGGGTCTTGAGGATGGATCACTGGCCAGAGCTTGCACAGTATGCAATTGAGCTACTGGCCTGTCCTGCATCCAGCGTTCTTTCAGAACGCACATTCAGTGCTGCTGGAGGATTTGTCACGGATCACAGGGTGCGCCTGTCCACCGACTCGGTTGATCGACTGACTTTCATCAAGATGAACCAGTCTTGGATCACCACCAGCTACCACACACCTGATGCTGATATAACAGACTAATTGATTTTAAAATGTCACATCCCTTCAAGACTGATGCTGATGCTGAGTGCCTGTGCTGTTATGTTGACTGGCTATCCTCCTCCTCCTCCTCAATGATCCGATTAATGATGATAGCTTGGAAGATCATTTTGGTTTATGGGTGCCGCCACCAGTGGCTAAGGCCCAATTTTGCAGCCCCTGTTTAACAGGGGCGTGTAATTACAATTTTTGATGCAATACTTTGCAACAGGGCTCATTGCTGTGCTCCAAGTACAGTATCTGGGAGGGGTTGCAGTGTTGTGCCACCAGTGCCTAAGGCCCAATTTTTCAGCCCCTGTTCAACAGGGGCATGCAATTATAATTATTGATCTAATAATTCACAGCAGGGCCCATTGCTGCGCCCACCAAGAGTAACTGTCAGGCCTTACAGTGTTGTGGCACCAGCACCACCATCAAAGGCCCAATTTTTACTACCACTGTTCAACAATTATATGTTATTACAATTCCTGATATAATAGTTGACAGCAGGGCGTTCCAGCACCCACCAAGAGTAACTGTGAGTGCTTACAGTGTTGTGTCAACACCAACACCTAAGGGGCCAATTTCTGCAGAGTATATACGGCAGGTCCCTACTTTCAAACATCCAACTTACAAACGACTCCTACTTGCAAACGGAAGAAGACAACAGGAAGTGAGAGGAAATCTACCCCTAGGAAGGAAAATTCTCTCCTGTAAGAATTAATATGGGAGAAAGGTGTCTCCTCTCTACTGATGCTTTATCACCAATCCTTGTTTCAATAAAAACACCACATTTCAAAAACAGTTGTCATTGGGACGCAAAGTGAGGTGAAATGTTCTGAACAGGGGCACAGACAGCAAAACAAATGTTACAGGGGTGATAACCCTTCCCTATGTTTTCCAAAAAGCTTAAAAATAGATTTTTTGGCTGGAGCTACACTTAAACAATGTACGTGTTCAAAATTACAAACAGATTCTACTTAAGAACAAACCTACAGTCCCTGTCTTGTTTACACCGGTCTTGTTTACACCGCCTGTATACTGCTGCTCAGAGTATATAGGGCCTTTTTTATTTTGTGTTGCGGGGTTCCCCTTAATATCCAAACAAGACCCAAAGGGGCTGGTAATGGGCTGGGGTAGGGGGGGGGATTATGGGGTAGCTATGCCATTTTTCTTAAAGATTTCCATCCATATTACCGGGACCAGACATTACATTAAAGCGGCAAGCAGTTTTAAATGGCTTTTTTTTCCTTTAGAAATGTCATTTTGTGCAGGGACAGTTCTAAACACGGGAAACACGTGGCACTTCGCAGGCATACTTTAGACACCCCCCAGGTACGATATTTAAAGGAATATTTGACTTTTTTTTTTCACTTTATGCATCATTAAAATGACTGCTCCCGAAAAACGTCCGTTTTTAAAACTTCTTTTTGCATTGATACATGTCCCCTGGTGCAGAACCCGGGTTCCCAAACTCTGTTTAGGACAATAACATGGATAATAGTCGTTATAATTAGCACTTTAGAATTCAAACGTTCGCATCCATTGAATTTAATAGGGTTCTAATGTTCGTGCGAACTTTCGGTCCGTTCGCGGGTTCTGGTGCGAACCGAACCCGGGGGTGTTCGGCTCATCACTACCCAGGATATGTTAGAAGGATATACAGGTGAAACTCGAAAAATTGGTATATCGTGCAAAAGTTCATTTATTTCACTAATGCAACTTAAAAGGTGAAACTAATATATGAGATATAAAAAGAAATGAGAAATGATTAAATATTAAGTACCTCTCCCTCAGCGCTCATGGGAATAAATATAATGATCAAGCTGCTACTATAAGGTTAATAATGAATCAAAATATGAGTAAATAAAAGGAAATTATTTAAACATTAATAGCGCTAAAAGGTTGTTCAAAAAATGCACAGTCCAAAACGCTGCTTGCGTAATCACTTAAAATGCATAATCCAACAAACTCGGTTATAGATAGAAAGTTTATATCTGTGACGCAAAAAACGTCCTAAACAGGGAAAGATGATCTTCCTCCACACACTGCTTGTCTGCTAATCCCCAAAAGAAAAATCACTTACCAGATATAAGTGAATTCAGAGCATGTCTGTGTATCTCAGATGTCATTCAGCTGGCAGATAATCCCCTCTGATGGTCTCAGACTGGTGGATCGATCTTATATGGCTGTTGTCAGCGATCTCCAAAGGTTTCCATCTGTATGTAACTCATTAGGAAAAATAAAAGGGTGCACATAGTGTAATCCAGTAAGGAATCCTTTATTTAAAACAATTCAATTAGATTTACACTTACAATGTGTCAGCCTTGTTAAAAACAGTATAAAAAAATCTCTTAAATGAGGTTGTGTAGTCCTGCTATGCCTTACACCGCCACAGCTGTGTTTCCCGGGAAGGCAGAGCAGACAGAACGACGGCGTAGGTTGCTGCGTGATCCTGCCCTGACGCGCATTTCCTCAGATGCCCTCTGATGAAAGCATTGTACTCAGTACTTTGTTTGGGCCCCTTTTGCAGCAATTACTGCCTCAATGCGGCGTGGCATGGAAGCTATCAGCCTGTGGCACTGCTGAGGTGTTATGGATGTTGCAGAGTACGATTGCGGGGTGCAGCGGAATCAATTCAGATCAGACGTTGTGGAGTAACAGGAACTGGCTTCTTTATTGGAACATAACCACACTAGCAAAGATGTCACCTCACATGGTAAGAAGAACACAGACAGGAAAAAGAAACCAACAAGTACAGCACTATGTACAGGAAATACAACACATCATAATAAATGTATAGCATATCACTGAGCATTAGCGACATCTAGTGTCCTTTTTGTGAACTGCAGTCAATAGGCTAAGCTGAAAGTTGTTGTATCTCCCACACCCCTTCTCAACAGCAAAGGCTTAGTCTGTTAAACCCATCTTCTTTGTAAGCCTTGAATGTCTTTCAGCGGTCAGGGGCTTTGTAAGGATATCTGCTGTCATATCCTCGGTTGGGCAATAAAGTAACTCAAGAAGACCTCGCTCTTGAAGATCCCTAAGAAAGTGGAACTTCACATCAATGTGCTTCGTTCTTGAATTAACTCCTTCCATGTGTGCAAGTACAAGGCATCCTTGATTGTCCTCATAGATTTCTGTTGGTCCCAACTGTGGTTGACCCAAGTCTGTTAATAGCTGTCTCAGCCATATAACTTCTTGGCTTGCCTGCGCTGCAGCAACGTATTCTGCTTCAGTAGACAACAGTGTAACAGAGAGTTGCTTTTTACTTGTCCAACTGATGGCACCTCCTGACAGAAAAAATAAGTAGCCACTGGTAGATTTTCTGTCACTGGTGTCTCCCGCCCAGTCAGCATCCACATATCCTGTTATGGTGCTTTCATCACTTGCTGGCAACTTTAACTTGTAGTGCGAAGTTCCTTTAAGATAGAGAATGATTCACTTTACAGCATTCCAGTCCTTTTTACTTTGCATCGAAACCTTTCTGCATAGGATTCCAACAGTTGCTGCAATGTCCGGCCTTGTAGCAGTGGTAAGGTACAGCAATTTCCCTATTGCTTTCCTGTATTGAGTATTAGTAGGTAATGGGTTAAGGTAATGGGTTATCTTGACAATTCATCTCCTTTAGGTAGTTGGTTTCCATGGGAGACTTTACTGGTTTCGCGTCTTCCATTCCAAATGTTTCAATTATTTATTGTATTTTGTATTTTGTATTTTGTATTGTATTGTATTTTGTGCCTTTTGTTCAGAAGAAAGCTGCCATCTTCCTCTCTCTCGATCTGGGTGCCGGGGTAATTCTTTATGTTGCCAAGGTCTTTGGTGTCAAAGTGCTGATTTAGTTTTTCCAGTATTTCTGCCTTATCTCTTTCTTGCTCAAAGCAAATCAGGATATCATCCACATAAATAAGCATATAGACCCATCTGTTTGCCAATTTCTTTGTGTATAAGCAGGGGTCTGCTTTACTCCTTAGAAAGTTTTGATGTGTAAGCACTTCATTTATTTTTATATTCCACGCTGCTTGCTTTAGACCATATTTACTCCTGCGAAGTTTGCACACTAGGTCTGAGCTTTGTTCATCTTTGAATCCTGGCGGCTGTTCCATGTAAATTTCTTCTGTTAAATCGCCATGTAGAAACGCGGTTTTCAAAATGTTTCACTTTTTCCTTGTGACGGCTACTGTCAGTAAAGTCCATATTGTAGTGTGCTTGACTACTGGTGCAAACGTCTCATCATAGTCCTCTCCGTATTTTTGAGAATAGCTCTTGGCTACTAGTCTTGCTTTGTACCGTTCAATTGTGCCATCTGCATTGTATTTAACTTTGAAAGTCCATTTACAGCCTATGGCTTTCCTTCCGGGTGGTAGTTCTGTAAGTGTCCATGTTTTAGTGTCATGCATGGATTTTAACTCTTCCTCAGCAGCCTTTATCTATTTAGTTGCTTCTTGTTCTGAAAGCTGAGATATGTCTTCCCAGCTTGCAGGTTCGTTGATACTGGCAGTACTTGCTTTGTATGAGAGACGTATAGGTGGTTTACCTTTGCTTTCTCTTGTTGAACGTATCGTTTTTGTGTCCGAGCCTTCTTGTGTCTGCTCTACAGTACTGGTTGAGTCTGCACTCACTTCAACTGTTTGTTCAGAAGTTACAGAGATGGGCTGGTCAATGTCCGTTTTCTATTCTTGCTTCTGCTGTTGTCATTACATTGTCTCTTAAATCTTCAACAAAAGTTATGCTGTTGCTAATGGTAACCTTTTCTGTTTTGGGATTTAGGATTCTGTAACCCTTGACATTGTCACTGTATCCAACGAAGATACCTTTAAACGCTCTGTTTTGGAGTTTGGTGCGTTTTTCTTCAGGTATGTAGATGAATGCTTTGCATCCAAAAACTCTTAGGCCTCGTACACACGACCGAGTTTCTCGGCAAGAACCAGCAAGAAACTTGCTGGCAGAGATGTCTTGCCGAGAAACTCGTTCGTGTGTATGGTTTCTCGTCAAGAAAACCGACAAGTAATCTCGACGAGAAAATAGAGAACCTGCTCTCTATTTTCTCGTTGAGATTCTCGTCGGCATGTTTCTCGACGAGAAAAGTGAGTGTGTGTACACTTACCTGTCCTCCCGGAAGCCCGCGCATTTTCAAAATGAATTTGACGCATGCGCGGTAGCTTCCTAGGCATAGGTAGGGTATACCAAGATGGCGGCGACGGCATCGAATGTGACGAGCGCATGCTCGTCGTAGTCGATGACGTCACCGCGTACGCTCCATTCAAAGAACCACGGGTTCTTTGAATCGAGCGTGTGTACACTCGGCCAGGACAAGTTTCTTGTCCAAGAATCTCGTCGAAAAAAACAACATGTTTTTTTCGACGAGAATCTCGGCCGTGTGTACGAGGCTTTAGGTGTTTTACACTTGCCTTCTCATTGTGCCATAGTTCATATGGGGTTTTCTCCACTGTTCTGGAAAGAAGTCTGTTCTGCAAATATGTAGCTGTCATAGCTGCCTCACCCCAGTATTTTTGTGGTAGTCCAGAGTTTGTCAGCATACATCTGATCATTTCAGTCAGAGTTCTATTCTTTCTTTCAGCTACTCCATTTTGTTCTGGTGTATACGGGACTGTCTTTTGATGTTCTATTCCATTCTGTTTTAAGTACTCTTATATCTTACCTCCTGTGAATTCACCTCCATTATCGCTCCGAAGTATGAGAGGCTTCCTCTGAAACTTGTTACTAGTCTTTATTTTATAGTCTTGTAATTTGTCGAAAACTTCACTCTTGTGTTGCATTAGGTAGGCTACTGTGTATCTTGAATAGTCATCTATGAAAGTCACTATAGAGGAAAAGAGTTACGGCTCCGATGTGACAGCTGAACCTCTCACTGGATTCAAAGCCGTGAGTGCAGGCAATGCATATAAAGACACGGAAATTGAAGAAAGTTTGGACAGCCGCACTTCAAAAATAGTTCCTTTTATTGTAAAATCAAATCACCAAAATACATGCCACAGCAAAAAAACAGATGCAAGCTGACACGTTTCACACTGTAGTTCAGTGTGAAATGCGTCAGCTTGCATCTGTTTTTTTGCTGTGGCATGTATTTTGTTGATTTGATTTTACAAAAAAAGGAAATATTTTTGAAGTGCGGCTGTCCAAACTTTCTTCAATTTTATGAAAGTCACTATGTACCTGTTGCCTCCAGGTGTTGGTGGGTTTAGGGGACCACACACGTCACTGTGAACTAAGTCAAGTGGTCTTGAAGCTCTCTTCTGACTGGCTTTGGGAAGTGTTGCTCTTGTAGCTTTGGATTTAATGCAACATTCACATTTAACAGTAACTGGACAAGGGGATACTGTTAGATCCCTTGTCAGATTCCTCCTCTGTAGTTCCTGTATGCATTCTGGGTGTCTGTGACCTAGACGTCTGTGCCATATATGTATACAGTCATTGTGCTTGTGTGTACATAGTCTCACCTTTTCCTTCACTGTGTCGAGGTGATATAGATGATCTACCAGCTTGGCACTTGCTATTGTCTGTTTGCCGTTTAGAATAGAACACTTGTCCCCTTGGAATTTTACAGTGAGTCCTCTGGCTATTAGATGCTTCACAGATAAGAGTCCTCCTTCTAGATTAGCAACATAAAGCACATCTTTCACTGGTATGGCTAAATTGTGTCCCGCATCATCCGGGCATACAAGGGTTCCATGCCCATATCCTTCTGCATGTATTTTGCTTCCATCTGCAAGATAAATAGTTTATTTGTTGTTCAGATCAAGTTCTGTGAAGAAACTTCTATCACTCGTCATGTGACTGGTTGCCCCCGAATCGATGCACCAGCCATGGCATTTATTGTTGCTTGTCGTTTTAAATGTGGCATTCCAGTTTCCTTCCCATGGATCATTGATTGTGGTTTTGACCTTTTGTTTAGCATAAGAGGGTCGCTGTCTCATTTGCTCTGCTTTCCATATAGTACAGTCTTTCTTTATGTGTCCCTGTTTGTGGCATCTGAAACACACTCTGGTCTCTTTCCTTTGTAAACTTGCGTCTGTAACTTTAAAGCCTCGTACACACGGCCGAGATTCTCGTTGAAAAAAACATGTCGTTTTTTTCGACGAGATTCTTGGACAAGCAACTTGTCCCGGCCGAGTGTACAGACGCTCGATTCAAAGAACCCGCGGTTCTTTGAATGGAGCATACGCGGTGACGTCATCGACTACGACGAGCATGCGCTCGTCACATTCGATGCCGTCGCCGCCATCTTGGTATACCCTACCTATGCCTAGGAAGCTACCGCGCATGCGTCAAATTCATTTCGAACATGCGCGGGCTTCCGGGAGGACAGGTAAGTGTACACACACTCACTTTTCTCATCGAGAAACATGCCGACGAGAATCTCAACGAGAAAATAGAGAGCAGGTTCTCTATTTTCTCGTCGAGATTACTTGTCGGTTTTCTTGACGAGAAACCATACACACGAACGAATTTCTCGGCAAGACATCTCTGCCAGCAAGTTTCTTGCTGGTTCTTGCCGAGAAACTCGGTCGTGTGTACGAGGCCTAAGAGCGGTTCTTGTGTCGGTTTCTGTGGAGTCATGCACTAATTCCTTTCTTCTCTGATACTCATCTATGAGCCTGGTTTTTACAAATGCTACCGTCAGATCTGTCTCAGGTCGTGTCTCCAGTGCATTGATTAGTACAGTATATGTATCGGGCAAACTGCATAACAACATGGCTGCAGTGTGACTGTCTGTTATATTCTCCCCGATTGATCTGAGTTGCGCAATCACTTCCAGCATTGCGTTTATATGCTCCTGCATGTCCTGTTCTCTGCCAAGTCTCATTTTGTAAAGTTTCCGCAGCAAAAACAGCTTGCTGTTTTAACTGCATCTTTCATGCAGTCTTTTCAGTACGTCCCACATCCCTTTCGCTGTGTCCTCATGGCGTATATGAATGAGCTGATCATCCTCCACTAGTAAGCTTATTGTGGCCCATGCCTGTTTGTTTTTCTTGTGCCAGTCCTGATTATTATCCTGTGGCCTCTCTGTGGTGGTAACCTTCCACAAGTCGTCTGTGGATAATAGCATTTCCACTTTGAACTTCCATAGCTGATAATTGTCATTGTTCAGCTTGGCCACTGAGAGTTTAAGCTCTGAGATTCTGACCATTTTTTCCCTCCTTTATATATGAACAGCCTTACTTGTCTATAGGAGATGTCACTGGAAAACTTCCGTATGTCGATCTCCGCATCAGCCACACTGTCTCCCATTCGAGGCTTTGTTCTGCCTGGGCCGCACCTGGTCATAAGACTTTATCCGGACACTGGGCCCATAACCTGTTGCAGAGTATGATTGCTGGGTGCAGCGGAGTCAATTCATATCAGACGTTGTGGAGTAACAGGAACTGGCTTCTTTATTGGAACATAACCACACTAGCAAAGATGTCACCTCACATGGTAAGAAGAACACAGACAGGAAAAAGAACCAACAAGTACAGCACTATGTACAGGAAATACAACACATCATAGAAAATGTATAGCATAGCATATCACTGAGCATTAGCGACATAGAGGGGCTGATTTACCAAACGTTTGTGCCATGAGTATTGGCGCATCTGCGTGCGCAATGGCTGTTTTGGTATTTACAAAACATTAGCGCCGGTATCGCAGCCCTATTTGCCACTTACTATAGTGTTCTCTGCGCTCGGGAGGAGGCGCTCAGTGCGCTACTATGGACCTGGCGCAGGGCATGTTAAAATCTAAATATAAAGAAGCTGGAAGTGCGAATATAATGGGGGTGACATGGGGTGATGTGAGGAAGTGTAGGGACACCTGCCCAAATAACAAACATGCCCAAAATAGAGTGGGAAAGTAACTTTTTCAAAACCAGCCCGCTGCGCCGGCAATTCCGATTCGAGCTGCGGGAGGTTTTTTTGAGCTCAGCGCGGGAATTTCAATGGTTTAAATGCGCCGGGACACTGCGTCGGCAAAATCTTAGTAAATGTCAAGTCACGTAAACTAATTTGCATAAGTTGAACAGGCGCAGCTCTGAAATTGCCAGTGTGCCTGCAAAATGACATTTCTAAAGGAAAAAAAACCCATTTAAAAGCAGCCGCGGCTATAATGAATTGTCGGCTCCCGGCAATATAGAGAAAAGTCTTTGAAAGTCTTTGCTAACCAAAAAAAAAAAGCGTGGGGGTCCCCCCAAATTCCATAACCAGGCCCTTCAGGTCTGGAATGGATATTAAGGGGAACCCCGCTGCAAATTTTAAAAAAAAATGACGTGCGGACTCCCCCCAAATATCCAAACCAGGCCCTTCATATCTGGCATGGATTTTAAGGGGAACTCCACCCCAAATTTTATAAAAAAATGGCGTGGAGTCCCCCCAAAAATCCACACCAGACCCTTATCCGAGCACATAACCTGGCCGGCCGCAGGGGAAGAGGGGGGGACTAGAGCGGCCCCCCCTCCCTCCTGAACCGTACCAGGCCACATGCCCTCAACATGGGGAGGATGTCCCCATGTTGATGGGGACAAGGGCCTCATCCCCACAACCCTTGCCCGGTGGTTGTGGGGGTCTGCGGGCAGGGGGCTTATCGGAATCTGGAAGAACCCTTTAACAAAGGGGACCCCCAGATCCTGGCCCCCCCCTGTGTGAAATGATAATGGGGTACAAATGTACCCCTACCATTTCACAAGGAAAGTGTCAAAAATGTAAAAAATTACAAGAGCCGGTTTTTGACAATTCCTTTATTAATGTCTTCTCTTTTCTTCCTTCTTCTTCTTCCATCTTCTTCCATCTTCTTCTTTTCTCCATTCGGGTTTCTTCCTCCATCTTCCTCTTCCTCTTCATCTTTATCTTCATCTTCATCTTCATCTTCCTTCTTCCTTCTTCCTTCGGTGTTCTCGTCCAGCATCTTGCTCCGGTGTCTTCCCTTCTTCTTTCTTCTCCGGCCGCTCCGTTTGAATTGGAGGTTCCCGCTGTGCAACGCTTCAGTTCTCCACTTGGTCCGCTTACACCCGGTGGCTCCGCCCCCTCTGTCACCACGGGGAAAGTCCCCGTGAAATCCATGTGCGTCAGAGGGGGGCGGGGTCACTGGGTGTAAGCGGACCCAGAGGCGAACTGAAGCGTCGCACAGCGGGAACCTCCAATTCAAACGGAGCGGCCGGAGAAGAAAGAAGAAGGGAAGACGCCGGAGCAAGATGCGGACGAGAACACCGAATGAAGAAGGAAGATGAAGATGAAGATGAAGAGGAAGATGAAGATGGAGGAAGAAACCCGAATTGAGAAAAGAAGAAGATGGAAGAAGAAGGAAGAAGATGGAAGAAAAGAGAAGACATTAATAAAGGAATTGTCAAAAACCGCCTCTTGTCATTTTTTACATTTTTGACACTTTCCTTGTGAAATGGTAGGGGTACATTTGTACTCCATTACCATTTCACACAGGGGGGGGGGGGCGGGATCTGGGGGTCCCCTTTGTTAAAGGGGTCTTCCAGATTCCGATAAGCCCCCCGCCCGCAGACCCCCACAACCACCGGGCAAGGGTTGTGGGGATGAGGCCCTTGTCCCCATCAACATGGGGACATCCTCCCCATGTTGAGGGCATGTGGCCTGGTACGGTTCAGGAGGGAGGGGGGGCGCTCTCTCGTCCCCCCCTTTTCCCCTGCGGCCGGCCAGGTTATGTGCTCGGATAAGGGTCTGGTGTGGATTTTTAGGGGGACTCCACGCCATTTTTTTTTAAATTTGGGGTGGAGTTCCCCTTAAAATCCATGCCAGATCCGAAGGGCCTGGTTTGGATATTTGGGGGGAACCCCACGTCATTTTTTTTTAAATTTGCAGCGGGGTTCCCCTTAATATCCATTCCAGACCTGAAGGGCCTGGTTATGGAATTTGGGGGGACCCCCACGCTTTTTTTTTTTGGTTAGCAAAGACTTTCAATGACTTTTATCTGTATTGACAGGAACCAGCAATTCATTACAGCTGCAAGGACTTTTAAATGACTATTATTTTACTTTAGAAATGTCATTTTGCTCTCCAACTGTTATAAACATGGAAAACATGTGCTACTTTACAGGCATACTATAGACACCCCCCGGGGATGATATTTAGGGCCAGTTCACACCGGATGCAGTGCAGTGCGTTTTTTTGATGCCTGAAAAACGCAAAGAAAGTTGATCACATTAATGCCAATGGCATAGTTCACACCACTGCAGTCCATTCCAGTGCATTTCAGAAAGCCAAAAAATAATTGGTCATGCTGCATTTTTTAGGTACAAAACTGTACTGGACCCCAGTAAAACACATCAAAAATGCAACGGAACGTACCAAAAATGCACTGGAATGCACCACAACGCACCTGAATGCACCCAGACTGCGTTTCTATAGTGTGAACTAGGGCCAGTTCACACCATAGAAACGCAATCCGGATGCGTTCCAGGTGCTTTTCTGCATGCACGTTTTTCATGCGTTCCAGTGCATTTTTGGTAAGTTTTTGATGCAGTCCAGTGCTTTTTTTTCACCCCTCTTTTTTATTAACCATAGATAAGGACAAGTGTGTTCCAGTGCGTTTTTGGTGCATTTAGGTGTGTTCCTGTGCGTTTCTGTGCGTTTATGATGCGTTTTGATGCGTTCCAGTACAGTCCAGTGCAGGTAAAATGCAGCATGTTCTACTTTTTTGGTGGAACTGGAACGCACTGGAACAAACACTGCCATTTAGAACCATATAACCAACTTTCCATGCATTTTGGATGCATAAAAAACGCAATGCACTGCATGTGGTGTGAAATGGCCCTTAAGCAATTTGGCATATTTAAAGGCACTTCTCCTTGTTTTGTTTTTGGTGTTTTCCAAATTGGTGACATTGATATATGTCCCTTAGGGTGGGACCTGGGCCCCCATTTTAAGGCCAATAACTAGAAGATAAGCCAGCCAAGTGGGGACTAGAAAAATTAACAAGTCAGTTCCCATAGACTGCAATGGTATTTGTTGGTGGGGGGGAGGGGTGATTGTCCCATCTCTAATTTTGTAGCATGCTGGATGATGTGCTTAATTTTGGACGGGGGGAGGGGGGATTATTTTTTGCTAGCTGCATTGGTGTTGTTCTGCACATGCCCAGCCAGTTAGTTTTTTTTTGGCGTGCTTTTTGTGTGTGAACAGCGCTTGGATATTTCTGGGCATGCTCACTCAGAGAGTGTTTTTATGGGTTAGAAATTGAAGGACATCCTTAACAGGTGTGCCCACTTTGAATTTCAGTCTCTACATTGGGAGAACTTGCATTTTGGGTGTTTCATGGACTGTGCATGTGTTTTCAATTGCCTCATTAGCACACAAACATATGTTATATAAAGCTCACAGAGCATTCGGTTGATTGCCTTAAGAAGAGGCAAGTGTGTGTGTGTGGGGGGGGGGGGTAAAATGTACATGTTGGTGTCCTTATCGAGTTTGTAACACATGTATTTTATTTGTTATGTCTTTGCAAAACAAGTGATTGGTTAACTTATGTGGATTGTATATTTTTAGTGTGGGGGAGATATGTTCCCCTGAAATAATTCTGATGTTGTTAATGTGTGTTGTTTGTTCACTTTGATTTAATTGTCTGCTGCATTTTTTTGGCCAAAAATTGCTCAAGATGTTGAGTCTGTAACTGTTTCAAATTGACCATGTTTTTTTATTTTGCCTTCCCTTTTGTTTTGTTGAACAATAAAATTAGATGGAAAGTTTTGATGTTTGTTTTGTATTTTCTTTGCAACAAATGTGACAGCTGATTGGCATGTCAAAACAAAACTGGTGTGATTTGTCTAATCTGGTGCCTTCATGGTAGTATATGCATGGATTGTATTGTGTGCTGCCATGGAGCGTCACCAGGAAATGAAAAATACAGAGCGGTAAGTATTCAATTTTCCCTTTTTACTGCAGTGGTTCTCAGCCTCAGTCCTCAAGTACCCCCAACAGGACATGTTTTGTGAATTTATCTTATCGAGAATTGCTGTCCAAAAATCAAAATCATTGACTGTGATTTAAAGCACATGTGCAAGATGAAGGAAAACCTGCAAACATGGCCTGTTGGGGGTACTTGAGAAGCACTGATTTAGAGCACTGCACTTAAAAATAGCTCAAGGCCATACAATTCTAATTGTGGGCATTTTGAGGGAAACGAAGTAAGTGTTAAAACCCCTGCGTGTGTGTTTTTTTTTTTTTTATATATTTTTTTGTAGTTTGGCCTTTGTCTCCTTTTCTTAACATTAGCTGTGTGACAGGAAGTAAAGCCAAACAGGAAGTGAAGGTAAAACCCTACCAATGGCTTTTCTTGGGGACACACAGATCAATCTAACTAGTGTCCCCATTAAGCAAATTGCACTCTAGCACTTTGTTGTGTACACCCCAAATCATTGGGTAGTTTGGGGTTTAGTAAAGACAAATCCACTCTGCAGTAAAAGTGTAGCTGCTGAAAATCTGAGGGAAAGTACTGGTGATTGGATGTTACAATCATGTAAAAGCAAAGATGTTTTTTTTTTTGGCTTGCATGTCCCCCTCAGATATACAGCAAGTGCACTTGTAGTGCAAAGTAGATTTGCCTTTAGTAAATAAACCCCACAGTCCAAACTACCTAATAATAATTTGTGGTGTACCCCGCAATATGCTTGAGTGCAATGTGCATAATGGGGAAAGTATTTAGACTGACCTGTGTGTCCCCAAGGAAAGACATTGTTAGGGATTTTCCCTCACTTCCTGTGTGGCTATGTGACAGGAAGTGAATTATTTGGAAGGATAAAGTGGCCAAATTATTTAGTTTAACTTTTCAAAGACTCATTCCTAAGTTGAATTGTGATGCATGTCAATGGCCCATTTTGACCCTTTTTAATCACTTGAGATCAGCGCTATAACTGATCGACGGCCACAGCATGGTCGTCAATTGCCGGGAGTCCATCAATAAACGTCCTCCCCTTTGCGCGCGCTGTGGTCACAGAGTCACTGAGACTCGGGTGATGACAGATCCGAGTAAGGGGCCGATCCCTGCCCTTTACCATGTGATCAGCTGTCAGCAAATGATCACGTGATGTTTTCTCCTTGTGCTGACAGCGTGAGCATAAAAAAAGGCAATCACCGGCTTATGTGCAAGGGACATGGGGCCCGAAGAGGAAGAGGCAATTGTGCATCATCTGTGACAATTAGCAGCCCCTGCCAGTGCCACCTATCAATGCCCACCACTGGTGCCAATCAGTGGCACCTAGCAGTGCTGCCTATCAGTGCCCATCACTGCCAACTATCATTGCCACCTAGCAGTGCCACTTCTCACTGCCCACCAGTGCCAAATAGCAATGCCACCTCTCAGTGCCCACCCTTGCCACCTTATCGGTGCCCATCAGTGCAGTCTCATCAGTGTACATCAATGAAGAAGAAAAATTACCTTTTTTAAAAATATTAACCAGTTTCCTACCGCCCACCATCAAATGACATCCTTGGCTTTGGGCGGTGACATCTGAATGATGCCTGCAGTTGCAGGCATCATTCAGATATCATTCTTTTCAGCCGGCGATTCTGTGCACAATAAAAACGATCATAGTGGCAGTTCCGCCGCTTGATCGTTCTTATAGGCGGGGGGAGGGGACGTTCCCCCCCCCTCTTGCCGACATCCGGTGCTTCTCCGGGCTCTCCCGTGCCATCTGGGGCTCGGAGAACGATTTGGAGATGACTGGTGACCAGATGGTCATCAGTCATCTCTATGACCATCGGAGGCGCGGGCACGACGTTATGACATCATGCCGTGTTCCCGTATGTTAACCAAGCCGTGATCTTGGCTGTCAGCATGAGATTGGTGATTTTTTTGGAACAATATCATGCTTTCCAGCCTGGAGGAGAGATGCGGGGTCTTATTGACCCCGCATATCTCCATAAAGAGGACCTGTCACACACATTCCTATTACAAGGGATGTTTACATTCCTTGTAATAGGAATAAAAGAGATTCCAAAAAATTGAATTTTTTTTAAAAAGAGTAAGAAATACAAAAAATAAAAAAACAAAAAAAATAAAAAAAATAAGAAGAAACGCCCATGTCCCCGGTAGCTCGCGCTCAGAAGCGAACACACACGTAAGTCCCGCCCACATATGTAAACGCCGTTCAAACCACACATGTGAGTTAGTGCTGCGTGCGTTAGAACGAGTGCAGCAATTCTAGCACTAGACCTCCTCTGTAATGCCAAAATGGTAACGTGTAAAAAAAATTTAAGCATCGCCTAGGGAGATTTTTAATTACTGAAGTTTGGTGTCATGCCATGTGTGTGCGCAATTTTAAAGCGTGACGTGTTAGGTATCTATTTACTCAGCATAACAACATCTTTCACATTGTACCAAAAAATTGGCCGTAACTTTACTGTTTTGTAATATTTTTAGCAAACAAAAGGCGTTTGAAAATTTATTGCGCAAATACCGAGCGAGATAAAAATTTGCAATGACCGCCATCTTATTCCCTAGGGTGTCTGCTCCAAAAAAATATATAATGTTTGGTGTTTAGAAGTAGTTTTATAGCCATAAATTTATGATTTTTACATGAAGGAGAGAAGTGCTGAAGTGGGTAAAATATCCATTTTTTTTTTTTTAAACTCGGTCTTTTGTATTTATAGAGAAAATAAATAAAATAAAACACAAAGGTGATCAAATAGCACCAAAAGCAAGCTCTATTTGTGTGCCAACAAATAAAACATTTTCATTGGGTTACAGTGTTGTATGAGCGCGCAATTGTCATTAAAAGTGCATCAGCGCTGAAATGTGAAACTTGGTCTGGGCAGTGCGCAAGTGGTTAATATAAGGCTACATGCACACGGACGTTTTTCCAACCGCTTGTTTGAGCGTTTTTTGCAGCTTAAAAACATCTCTCCATGTTAGCCTATGACCTCATGGCCACCATGGCGTTTTGGAGCTGTAAATGGCATAGGCGTTTTTAGGCCCCATGTAGACGGGACGCTGGTGCAAAGTGTTCTGAACTAAGGTTGAAAGTGGCGTTTAGAAAGGCGCGCTTTGTGGCGTTTGCATGCCGTGATTTACCACATTTGCATGTATATGATAAGGAGCCGCCCTAAGCTCCAAAAACAGTATTATTTACGATTTTAGCTATTTAGTGAGACCAGAGTGATATGAGCAGCTGAGAGCAGCAGTGTAGTTGTATTTAGCGTGTCACTTGCCACATCACTTGCCACAAGTTGTGGATTGTCCACTTTTTTTGTATAATTCAAATTTTATTAAACATTTTCTTTTACATATATTACAAACATATATACATACCATTCATTTCTTTCATAAGCCGTATGAAAATGAGAAAGCCCCCCCCCCCCCGACATACACCCCACCCCCCCCCCCCCCCCGTCATGCGAGAGAGGGGAAAGAAAAGAGAGGGCAAGCGAGAGAGGGCGAGCGAGAGAAAAAAAAAAAAACGTGAATATCGTATATCCTACCTCTCGATCCAATTACAGTGCTCTCTGTACTATAAGACCTAGTTTATTATTAATGTGTATGTGACCTTTAAAAAAAAAAAAAAAATGGAAATGGAAAAGTGGATTGTCCACTTGCCACGTCAGCTGCCCCAAGTTGTGGATTGTCCACAATGCAATGGAAGCAATTTCATATATATATATATATATATATATATATATATATATAATGTTTTTTCCTCATTTGCCATAAATTTGGAGTTTATCAATGTAAAAAAAAAGGTCACCTTTAAAAACGCTTCTAAACTAATATGCGGCTAAACGCTGGTACCGCGTCTGAAATGTGGAAATCTTTGGCGTCTGAAGGCATTTTGAGGGTTTGTGAAAAACGATTTTAAACGCAACTGCAGATTTTTTTTTTCAGGACAAAAACAGTGTTTTGGATGTAATAGAATTCAATGGACCCGCATCCAAAACGCAAGTACCGCAATTTTGCAGCGATTTTTTGTTTGACCTGTTTATAGCTGGTTGTTAAAGGAAATGTAAAAAAAAAAAAAAAACGGTTCAAAAAACAAAACCAAAAAAAAAAACAGCGTGGGGTCCCCCCCAGGTCCATAACAGGCCCTTGGGTCTAGTATGGATTCAAAGGGGACCCCCCCCAAAAAAAATGAAAAAAAAAATGGCGTGGGGGTCCTCCCAGAATCCATACCAGGCCCTTCAGGTCTGGCATGTATTTTAAGGGGAACCCCGCGTCAAAAACAAAAAAAAATTGCGTGGGGTCCCCTTAGAATACACACCAGACCCTTTATCCGAGCACTCAACCTGGCAGGCCGCAGGGGAAAAGGGGGGGACGAGAGAGCGTACCAGGCCGCGTGCCCTCAACATGGGGGGTTTGGTGCTTCGGGGCAGGGGGGGCGACCTGCGGCCCTCCCCACCCCAAAGCATCCTGCCCCCATGTTGATGGGGACAAGGGCCTCTTCCCGACAACCCTGGCCGTTGGTTGTCGGGGTCTGCGGGCGGGGGGCTTATCGGAATCCGGGAGACCCCTTTAATAAGGGGGACCGCAGATACCTGCCCCCCACCCTATGTGAATGAGTATGGGGTACATCGTACCCCTACCCATTCACCTGGTGGCAAAATAAGTCAATAAAAAAAGACAACACAGGTTTGAAAAGTAATTTATTGGGCAGCTCCGGGAGTCTTTCTGCCGGGCCCCCGCTATCTTCTGCTAGCTCTTTTGCTAGCGGGGGTCCCGGGCTTCCTCGCCGTCTTCTTCCGACTTCGGGGTCTTTCTGCCGGGCCCCCGCTATCTTCTGCTAGCGGGGGTCCCGGGCTTCCTCGCCGTCTTCTTCCGACTTCGGGGGTCTCTTGTTCTGTTCTCCGGTTCTTCTCCCGCTCTCCGACGCCTTCTCCTCGATCTCCGGTTCTTTCTGCCGGACGCCCCGCTATCTTGTGCCAGCTCTTTTGCTAGCGGGGGCCGGTCTTCTACGTCGCCTTCTTCCTTCTTCTCTTCGCCCGATGTTGACTCGTCGCTCTCCACCGCCGCAATGATCTGTCCAAGCAGCGATGCCACTTTTATTGGCATGGGCGTGGTCACCGGATGATGCCACCGCTGACCCCGCCCCCATATGATGTCACAGTCCCGGGGAATGATGGGACTGTGACGTGAAACGGGAGCGGGGTCAGCGGTGGCATCATCCGGTGACCACGCCCCATGCCAATAAAAGTGGCACCGCTGCTTGGACAGATCATTGCGGCGGTGGAGAGCCACGAGTCAACATCGGGCGAAGAGAAGAAGGAAGAAGGTGACGTAGAAGACCGGCCCCCGCTAGCAAAAGAGCTGGCACAAGATAGCGGGGCGTCCGGCAGAAAGAACTGGAGATCGAGGAGAAGGCGTCGGAGAGCGGGAGAAGAACCGGAGAACAGAACAAGAGACCCCCGAAATCGGAAGAAGACGGCGAGGAAGCCCGGGACCCCCGCTAGCAAAAGAGCTAGCAGAAGATAGCGGGGGCCCGGCAGAAATCCCCCCGAAGTCGGAAGAAGACGGCGAGGAAGCCCGGGACCCCCACTAGCAAAAGAGCTAGCAGAAGATAGCGGGGGCCCGGCAGAAAGACCCCCGGAGCTGCCCAATAAATTACTTTTCAAACCTGTGTTGTCTTTTTTTATTGACTTATTTTGCCACCAGGTGAATGGGTAGGGGTACGATGTACCCCATACTCATTCACATAGGGCTGGGGGCCGGCATCTGGGGGCCCCCTTTTTAAAGGGGGCGCCCTGATTCCGAAAAGCCCCCCGCCCGCATACCCCGACAACCAACGGCCAGGGTTGTCGGGAAGAGGCCCTTGTCCCCATCAACATGGGGGCAGGGTGCTTTGGGGTGGGGGGGCCGCAGGTCGCCCCCCTGCTCCGAAGCACCAAACCCCCCATGTTGAGGGCATGCGGCCTGGTACGGTTCAGGAGGGAGGGGGGCCGCTCTCGTCCCCCCCTTTTCCCCTGCGGCCTGCCAGGTTGCGTGCTCGGATAAGGGTCTGGTTTGGATTTTGGGGGGACCCCCACGCCGTTTTTCGGCTTGAGGAGTTCACCTTAAAATCCAGACCAGACCTTAGGGTCTGGTTTGGATTTTGGGGGGACCCCCATGCCGTTTTTCGGCTTGAGGGGTTCACCTTAAAATCCAGACCTAAGGGTCTGGTTTGGATTTTGGGGGGACCCCCACGCAGTTTTTTCGGCTTAGGGGGTTCACCTAAGAATCCAGACCAGACCTAAGGGCCTGGTATGCTCCTGAAGGGGAACCCATGCCGGTTTTTTCATTAAAATTTGGCCTGGAGTTCCCCTTCATGATTCATACTAAACATGGGACAGCGAGGCTGCCGAGGACCAGCGCGATCACATCGCGCTGGACACATTCTCTGCCGGCTAGTCGCCTCTAGGACACGACTTGAGCGGCTGCTGCACGCTCAGGTCGTGTCCAGATCGCCTCGCAAAGTCGCGCTGTCCCTGTGTCAGCCGGCACACGAGTCGCCCGCAAGTCGGATCCGACTTCCCGGGCGACCTCTATTCAAATCAATGGGCTCCCATAGGGAACCATTCATTTTCAATAGAGCGCCGCTGACATTTCTATTTACTATAACAGTGCGCCGCTGCTTCCTGCGCCCAGTGAAGGAGTTATCCGGCGCACCAATTAAGGTTAGAAGCAGCGCAGCGCACTGTTATTAGTAAATCAGCCCCATAGAGTCCTGTTTGTGAACTGCCGTCAATAGGCTAAGCTGAAAGTTGTTGTATCTCCAACAATGGAAGACCAGGATGCTTCAATAGCGGGCTTCAGCTCTTCTGCATTGTTCGGTCTCATGTCTCTCATCTTTCTCTTGGCAATGCCCCATAGATTCTCTATGGGGTTCAGGTCAGGCGAGTTTGCTGGCCAATAAAGCACAGTAATCCCACGGTCATTGAACCAGGTTTTGGTGCTTTTGGCAGTGTGGGCAGGTGCCAAGTCCTGCTGGAAAATGAAGTCATCATCCCCATAGAGCTCGTCTGTGGAAGGAAGCATGAAGTGCTCCAAAATCTCCTGGTAGGCTGCGTTGACCCTGGACTTAAAGGTGTTCTAAAGGTTTGTTTTTTATTTTCTAAATAGGTTCCTTTAAGCTAGTGCATTGTTGGTTCACTTACCTTTTCCTTCGATTTCCCTGCTAAATGTTTTTTTTCTTTGTCTGAATTTCTCACTTGCTGTTTATCCTCAGTAAACTTCACACCATCATCCGAGCGGTGTTTAGTCAGCCAGAACAGTTTACTGAACAGCTTACTGAGGAGGAACAGGAAGTGAGAAATTCAGACAAAGAAAACAAAGAAAAAAAACAGAAGGGAAATCGAAGGAAAAGGTAAGTGAACCAACAATGCACTAGCTTAAAAGCGGTTGTATGGTCAAAATTATAACTTTAACATTATTTAATACCAGCAAAAAAAGGGATTTTTATAACAGCTTACCTGTAAAATCCTTTTCTTGGAGTACATCACGGGACACAGAGCGACTTAGTCATTACTAATGGGTTATATAGATTACCTTCAGGTGTTGGCACTGGCCAATTCCAAACCGGAAGTACCCTCCGCTATATAAGCCCCTCCCACCCGGGAGCACCTCAGTTTTGTAGCCAAGCAATAAGTGTCCCAAAAAGAGGGGTGGGAGCTCTGTGTCCCGTGATGTACTCCAAGAAAAGGATTTTACAGGTAAGCTGTTATAAAAATCCCTTTTTCTTTTTCGTACATCACGGGACACAGAGCGACTTAGTCATTACTAATGGGACGTCCCAAAGCAATGCCAAATGAGGGGAGGGATACATAAGCTGGGCGCCATCAGGCATGAGGATCTTTTGCGGCCTGCAACACACTGCGCCCAAAGGCGACATCCTCCTGACTTCTAACGTCTACCTGGTAGAACCTAGTAAACGTGTGTACCGAAGACCATGTTGCGGCCTTACATACTTGAGCCAGGGAGGCCTGGTGATGCACTGCCCATGAAGTTCCAACTGCTCTTGTGGAGTGCGCCCTAACTTTGAACGGAGGCGGTCTCTTTCTCAAGCCATAGGCTTGTATTATGACCTGTCGAATCCACTTGGCTAAAGTAGATTTTGATGCTGCCTGACCCTTTCTGGGGCCTTCCGGCAGAACAAATAAAGAATCCGTTCTGCGAATCTGAGCAGTGGCTTTTAGATAAGCTTTAACTGCTCTTACTACATCCAAAGAATGTAATAACTTTTCCTCTACCGAGCCAGGTTTGGGGAAAAAAGAAGGAAGAACCACATCTTGGTTCAAATGAAACCTCGATACCACCTTAGGAAGAAAGGCTGGATGAGGACGTAATACTACTCTGTCCTTATGGACAACCAGATATGGCTCCTTACAGGACAAGGCGGCTAATTCCGATACTCTTTTAGCCGAACAAACGGCTACTATGAAAATCAATTTCCTGGTGAGAAGAACCAAGGAAATGTGTTGTAATGGTTCAAACGGTTGTTTCTGTAGAACCGACAGAACCAGGTTTAAGTCCCAAGGACATATGGGAATACTAAACGGAGGGCTAATACGCATCACTGCTTGTATAAAGGCTTTGACTAGTGAATGCGAAGCCAAGGGCCTTTGAAAAAATATTGACAAGGCCGAAATCTGACCCTTGATAGTACTCAAGGCAAGCTTCCTATCTACAGCCCACTGTAGGAAGTCCAAAATCCTCCCTATCACGTACTTACGTGGATGCCATTTCCTGGCCTCACACCACGTAATGTACGCTTTCCAGATCCTATAATAGATCTGCCTGGATACCGGTTTCCTGGCATTGATCATGGTAGATACCACAGAATTAGAGAGCCCTCTCTTTTTCAGAATGTGGGCTTCAATAGCCAGGCCGTCAAACCTAGGGCTGGTAAGGAAGGGTGGTATATCGGTCCCTGCGACAGCAGGTCCGGACGATGTGGGAGGGTCCAAGGACTCCTCACTGACATTTTTACAATCTCCGCGTACCATGCCCTTCGGGGCCACGCTGGAGCCACCAGAATCACTGGTTTCTTTTCTATCCTGATTCTGCGGAGTAATCGTGGTAACAATTGTGGCGGTGGGAATGCATATATCAGCTCGAACTGATCCCAAGGGAACACTAGGGCATCCGAGCCGCAAGCTAGGGGATCCCTTGTGCGAGACACAAATCTGTCCACTTTTGCGTTGAATCTGGATGCTAGCAGATCTACATCCGGTGTTCCCCACCGCTGGCATATTGCCTGGAAAACCTCGGGGTGAAGAGACCATTCCCCCGGGCATAATTGTTGGCGACTTAGACAGTCCGCTCTCCAATTTTCCACTCCTGGGATGAAAACCGCAGATATGGCTGGGACATATTTTTCTGCCCACTCCAGGATGCAATTTGCTTCCCTCTGGGCTGCACGACTCTTGGTGCCACCCTGGTGATTGATATATGCCACTGCCGTGGCATTGTCTGATTGAATTCTGACAGGGGACCCTTGGAGTTTGGATGTCCATGCTACTAGGGCATACCGGGCTGCTCGTATCTCTAAGAGATTGATGGGCAGGGCCTTTTCTGCTTCTGACCACTTGCCCTGGAGAGACCATTGCTCCAGTACTGCCCCCCAGCCTATGAGGCTGGCATCTGTAGTGACCACCTTCCAAGAAACCGGACTGAAGGGTTTCCCTCTTTCCAGATTCTGGGGCACCAACCACCAATGGAGGCTCTTGCGAACGGAAGGGAACAGGGACATTGGTAAGTCTAAAGCCTGAACTTTTTTGTTCCAGGCTGACAGTATGGCCCTTTGCAAATTCCTTGAATGGAATTGACCGTAGGGTACCGCTTCGAATGAAGCCACCATCTTTCCCAGCAGCCTCATGCAGAGGCGTATGGATGGTTTTCTTTTTGTACCCACTAAGTGGGTCAAATCTTTTAAAGACGACACCTTCTCTGGAGGTAAGAAAATCTTTCTCTGATTTGAATCCAGCCTTAGCCCTAAGTATTCCAGACTTTTGACTGGTCTTAGAGCTCACTTGTCCCGGTTGATAATCCAACCGTGATATTCCAGATACTCGATTGTCTTGTGAATAGCTACTTCCAGCTTTTCCACTGAGTGGTCTATTAGTAGCAGGTCGTCTAGATATGCCATTATCATTACACCCTGTGTTCTTAGATTGGCCAATAATGGGGCCAGAATTTTTGTGAACACTCGTGGTGCTGTGGCCAGACCGAAAGGTAAGGCTCTGAACTGAAAATGGCGCCCTTCTACTGCAAAGCGTAGAAATTTCTGGTGGGCCGGAAAGATGGGAATATGCAGATAAGCATCCTTTATGTCGATCGAGGCTAGCCATTCCTGCCCTTGTAGGGCGGTGGCCACCGATCGGATCGACTCCATCCGAAAAGTCCTGATATTTAGGAACTTGTTTAGCCCTTTTAGATTTAATATGGGCCTCACGTCCCCATTTGGTTTGGGGACTGTGAAAAGGTTCGAGTAAAACCCGAATCCGCTTTCTTCCAGGGGAACCTTCATGATTACACCTTGGAGCAATAGTTGTTCTAGTGCCAGAAGGAGGGATCCTCTCTTTTGGGGATCTCTTGGCACGTTTGACCTCATAAATTGGGCAGGAGGAGTGCCTTTTAACTCCAGCTTGTATCCCAGACTTACTGCGGAGAGCACCCATCTGTCTCTGATGGTGTCCCGCCAGGTCTCTGTGAACAACTGAAGTCTTCCCCCCACCCGATTGAGTGGGGGCAACGCTTCATGCCTTGGGGGGAGGTTTTGTACCTCTCTTGATCCAGGGCTTCTTGTTACCCTGTGATTGTCCCTGATTTCTGCCCCCTGAATTTGACCGCGGAGGCCGTCGGAACTGCTTCACAGCCGATGTGCCCGGGACTGGAGAAGTAGGCCTCTTAAAAGAAGGACTTCTACCCTTGTTCTTAACCGGTAAGAGTGAACTTTTACCGGCAGAAATTTTCTGGATATATTTGTCCAGATCTTCTCCAAATAAGCGTTCTCCATGAAATGGGAAGCTAACCAGCAGTTTTTTACAGGGAGCTTCAGCAGACCAGTTTTTGAGCCACAGAAGCCTACGCATATGTACTATAGACAGCGTAAAGCGGGAGGCCTGTTGGATTGTATCCTTTATGGCGTCCACCGCAAAACACAAGGCTCTAGGCAGGTCAGCTAGGGCAAGAGCCTGCTGATCTGGTAAGTCCCTTAAGACTTGTTTCAACTGATCTTTCACTGCTTGGCAGACTCCAATCGCTGCTACCGCAGGTTGTGTCACCATACTTGCTGTAGAGAAAGCAGATTTTAGTAAAGACTCCAATTTTTTATCTATTGGGTCTTTGAACATTGGAACATTATCTACTGGACATGTCAGTGATTTGTTAACAGAAGAGATGGCTGCGTCCACTGTAGGGACCCTCCATTTTCTTATGAACTTATCCTCCATGGGATAGATCACCGGAAATCTCTTGGGGGAGCAAATATTTTATCAGGATGCTCCCAATCCTGGTAAATAAGCCCTTCTAATAAAGGGTGGATTGGGAAGAAACAGACAGCCTGGGGAGCTTTTAGCGACCCCAGCGAGGAAACCGTAGTGGATGGTGGTTCCGCCAGAGGCATTTTAAATGCTGATCGGACCATATTAGTCAGAGACTGAACCCATAATCTTTCAGCCTGAGAAGCTGAGAAAGGTTCTTCCACTGTTGATTCCTCCATAACTGAATCAACCTCATCCTGATCCCCTTCAGGTAGGTCGATCTCTGTGTGGGGCTGTTCCTCCACTAACAGGCACTCTGAAGGAGGAGACGGAGATCGGACGCGCTTTTCCTGAGACAGGGAAGCAGCGATCAATGCTGTTAATCTCTCTTCCAATCCTCCCAGAGTTGAGGATAAAACCTCCTCTGTTATATATACAGGAGCAGGTGGACTGGGGACAGCCGCAGCACCAGGCATTCCTGCGGGGTTTCTACGGCTACTGACCTCTGAATTCTCAGGGGAGATTGGTGCAGTACAAGCATGCCCAATATCCTCAGAGCCCGATGGAGACCCCTTTGGCTTCCTGGAAGATCTATTTCCGGAGCGTCTGGACGACATATCCTTTAAGCACAAAGCTGAGGTATTCCCGTCGTCATACACCAATTTTGCTGGTAATAGTCTAACACAGGTGCTGCTATATACCAGCTGGTGTCCACTAAAGTGCCTTTCTATGGGGATGCCTGCATCAACCGCCTCTGTGTGCCACTGTTTGTTGCTAGCTCTGTTTGCATGCAGCTGACACTTGTACTGTGTCTTTTAACCATGCTGGGACGCCCGCACATGCGCAGAAGCGCCGCGGCGCGCATCGAGCGTCATCCACCCGTCCCGCCCCTTTTTTTCATAGGAGGCGCGTGCACGCGCCCGCGCGCGCGCCCGTGCGCCATTGGCGCCCTTTTCGAAATCAAACAGGGACTAGGAGCCAGGGCCCTTTTTGCCGGAGGGCCTGTGCGGTGGATGAGCGCAGCAACAGGGCAGAGGAAGTGGATTCCCACAGAGAAACTTACCAGCTGCCTGGATCTTTTGACTTGAGAAAACCAAAGATCCACATGACAAGAAAAATGGACTACAGCGGCCTCTAGTGGTTTAACACAGGTACCGCGGTCCCTGTTTTTTTTTTTTTTTCTTGACTACTATTAAAATTTTACATTTTCAGTAGTTATAGGCAAACACAGATATTTAGCGGGAATACCGTTAGGTAACAGACAGAAAGACAAATTAGGCTTGGGGGTCCCCCAATAGAACCAAGTTCCTGGGGGCCCCCACTTACCTGATCCCCGCCGCAGGACTTTGTTTGGTCCACAGAAGTCCAAACTTCACCTATCACGGCAGGCATTGTAATTAAACCTTCAGGGACCGGGTTACCAAGGATTCCACTCCCCTGGACCTGTATAGCACCCTGCACAGACAACATCTTGGTCGTGGGTATGACCAGAGCTCTGGATCCCAGGGTCCAGCCCTCCTAAGAGAAGCATTACAGGCAAAACCTTGCTCTTCTGCTGCAAGGCCCGGGTACCGACCGTTTAGCTATGATGTCAGGGTCACCTGTGGCCAGGTGACAGATGCACACCGTAGGGGGACAGGAGTGCACCGCGAGGTAGTGAACCCTATGGCTGGCTTCTGTGGATAGGAAACTGGGTGGTTGTGGAAAGCGGGACCAGAGGAGCACAACCGGGATCCCAACGGAAGCGAGAGCCAAGATTCCCCAGGGCGCGGAGTCTAAGACCCAGCTGGTCTTCTCCAGGGCCTCTAGTGGTGAGGATGTTACGCTGCAGGCTGGGACCAGGTCGCGGCCCCTGGAGTTTCCTAGCTCACGCCCCGTAGGATAAGGGGAAGCAGCAGCACACGATAGAGAGAACCGAATAACAAGCCGAAGGTCAGGGGCCACAAGCAGACAAGGATAACGAAGAACGAGCCGAAGGTCAAGGGTCACGAGCAGACAGGGATGGTCGGGGAC
The DNA here is from genome assembly GCA_029206835.1 of Rana muscosa. Taxonomy (NCBI): domain Eukaryota; kingdom Metazoa; phylum Chordata; class Amphibia; order Anura; family Ranidae; genus Rana; species Rana muscosa. The sequence goes on from CM055127.1 coordinate 42,852,065, forward strand.
AAGCCAATAACGTAACAGAGAGACAGACGTAGCACACGGCAGGCAGGAACCCAAACACACAATGCCTAACAAACACGTTGATCAGCAAAGCAGGCTTGCAGTGCACAGGTTAATATAGTGTTCAGTGATAGGGCCTGGGGTGGAGTCAGGCTGGGAGGAGATTATAAAGGAAGCCAGGTGAAGGAGGTCTGGTCTCTAGATGAACACATGAGGAGGAAGGTAAGATGGCAGACAGACATTAATGCATATCCATGACAGTACCCTCCCTCTTACGAGGCCTCCCCCTTCCCCGCCTGGGCCCAGGTTTAGAGGGAAACTTCAGATGAAACTCCTTTAACAGACGAGGTGCAAAGACCTCAGATGCAGTGATCCAAGACCTCTCCTCAGGACCAAACCCTTTCCAATGAACGAGGTACTGAAGAACGCCTTTACAGAGTCGGGAGTCCAGAATTTGACTGATCTCGTACTCCTGATTATCCTCAGAGACAGGCGCCACGGTAGGAAGAGGACGAGAGAATTTATTGAGGACTAAAGGCTTTAGAAGAGCAACATGAAAGGAGTTAGTGATTTTAAGGCTCTTAGGAATCTGGAGTTTGAAACAAACCGGATTCAGTTTAGCAGTTACCGTGTATGGACCGATGAATCGTGGAGCAAACTTCAGAGAAGGAACTCGGAGCTTGATGTTCCTGGTAGAGAGCCAGACTTTGTCCCCTGGCTGAAGAGAAGGCGGTTTACGCCTGCGGCGGTCGGCAAAGCCTTTGAATTTTTCAGCAGCTGCCCGGAGGGAATCATGAACGTGACCCCAAACGGAATTGAGAGACTCCTGAACCGAAGCCAAAGCTGGAATGTCTGGAGAACAGATCATAGGAAGAGGAAGTTGAGGGTGTTTTCCATAAACTGTGAAAAAGGGTGTCTTCTGCGAACTGGTATTCACATGATTGTTATGGGAGAATTCTGCCCACGGGAGTAGAGAGGACCAATCGTCATGGTGAGAAGACACAAAGGTGCGAAGAAAGACCTCTAACTCCTGATTAACCCTCTCAGTCTGTCCATTGGATTGGGGATGGTAAGAAGAAGAAAAATCCAAGACAATATTGAGGGATTTGCAAAAGGCTCTCCAAAAACGAGACGTGAATTGGACTCCCCTGTCGGAAACAATATGAGAAGGGACCCCATGTAGGCGGAGAATTTCTCGAATGAAAATGGGAACCAAGGCAGGGGCAGAAGGAAGACCAGGAAGAGGAACAAAATGAGCCATCTTGGAGAATCGATCGATTACCACCCAAATGACTGTATTATTCTCAGACAGTGGGAGATCGGTGATAAAATCCATGGCAATATGGGCCCAGGGTTCCTTAGGAATAGGCAAGGGCATGAGGAGACCAGCAGGAGCTTGTGTGGAGGATTTGGACTGAGCACAGACATGACAAGCTTTAACGTAGTCTTTGACGTCTGAGCGGAGATTAGGCCACCAGTAGTGACGACTGATGAGTAGGAAGGATCGGAGGAATCCAGAATGACCTGCCACCTTGGAATCATGTCCCCAACGAAGGATCTTAGCTCTTAGCCCAGTGGGGACAAAGGTCTTACCAGGCGGAATTTTAGACTTCAGGGTGGTAGAGTGGGCAACAATGCATGAGGTGGGAATGATCGGCTCAGGTTCAGGGGCGGACTCCTCGTCCAAAGTGTCAAATGACCTAGAGAGCGCATCAGCCCGACCGTTGCAGGAACCAGGTTTGTAGGTAATCGTGAAATTAAAACGGGCAAAGAAGAGACTCCACCTGGCCTGTCTAGGATTCAGACGTTTAGCATTCTGTAGATACTGTAAATTCTTGTGATCGGTAAAGATCGTTATGGAGTGAGGGGAACCCTCCAAGAGATGACGCCACTCCTCTAACGCCAATTTAATTGCGAGAAGTTCCCGATCACCGATGGCATAATTCCTCTCTGCCTGAGAAAATTTTTTGGAGAAGAACGCACATGGTTGGCGTCTCTTCTCAAAGATTTGAAGAAGCACAGCTCCCACCCCCATTGAGGAAGCGTCCACTTCAATAAAAAATGCATTCCCAGGATTTGGTCTCCTCAAGAGGGGGCCAGAAACAAAGGCCTGTTTCAGGTTGTGAAATGCAGAGACAGCTTCGGGAGGCCAGTCTCTGGCATTCACACCCTTCTTGGTCAAAGCGATAATAGGCGCGGCAATGGAAGAGTAATTCCTTATGAACTGCCTATAATAATTAGTGAAGCCAAGAAAGCGCTGTGTGGCCTTGAGGCTAGCAGGAAGAGGCCAGTTGGTGATAGCCAAGACCTTCCCAGGGTCCATACGAAGCCCCGAACATGAGACAAAGCACCCCAAAAACAGGACCTCAGAACATTCAAAGGAACATTTCTCCAGCTTGGCATAGAGATTGTTCTCTCTAAGACGTTGAAGTACAGTGCGGACATGGTTTCTGTGGACGAGCAGATTTTCAGAAAAGATCAGAATGTCATCCAGATAGATGACAACAAACTGGTACAGCAGATCTCTGAAGATTTCATTGACAAAGTTTTGAAACACGGCTGGAGCATTACACAGACCAAAAGGCATCACCAGATATTCGTAATGCCCGTCTCTAGTGTTAAATGCAGTCTTCCATTCGTCACCCTCCCGTATTCGAATGAGATTGTACGCGCCTCTGAGATCCAACTTGGTGAAAATGGAGGCACCCTTCAACCTATCGAATAGCTCAGATATTAGGGGTAAGGGGTATCGATTTTTAATAGTAACCGCATTTAAACCCCGATAATCGATGCAGGGTCTTAAGGTACCATCCTTTTTGGCAACAAAAAAGAACCCTGCCCCTGCAGGCGATGAGGATTTCCGGATGAACCCTCTCTCCAGATTCTCTGCTACATACTCCGACATGGCCTGGGTCTCTGGGATGGACAGAGGGTAGGTACGACCCCTGGGTAGAGTTGCTCCGGGGACAAGATCAATAGCACAGTCAAAAGACCTGTGGGGAGGAAGCACCTCAGCTGATTTTTTACAGAACACATCCCGGTAATCGCTGTATGCGGCGGGAAGATCAGAAGAAACAGAAGTGGCAGCAACCGGAAGACTCTCCTTGGGGGTCACCTTGAGAAGACACGACGAGAAACATGAGGAACCCCAGGCCAGGATCTGCCCAGAGACCCAGTCCACATGTGGAGAGTGGAGCTGTAGCCAAGGGAGGCCCAATACAACTGGGGTAGAGGCCTTGGGTAGAATAAGAAAGGATATCCACTCCTGGTGGAGAATCCCTACCGACATCCTAATGGGTAGCGTCTGGAAGCGAATAGGGCCCCCTGGGAGAACAGTGCCATCAATTGCCGAGACTACCAATGGGGTAGTGAGAGGTGAAAGGGTAAGCTTCATAGAAGAAGCAGTTCTCCAATCCATGAAATTGCCGGCAGCCCCGGAATCCAGGTATGCAAGGGTTGACTGAGGAGAAGTGCCTACATGAAGGGACACCGGCAAGAGCAGGCGAGAAGGTGATGTTTCTGGGTCCAATACTCCACCTTCCAAATGTATTAGACCCGAGCGTTTCCCGGACGAAGCGAGCAGGAGTCACGAAAATGACCCTTGCCCCCACAATAGAGGCACAAGCCCAGAGTTCTGCGCCTAGCACGTTCTTCGGGGGTTAGTCTGGTCCGGCCCAGCTGCATAGGTTCTTCAGCAGGAAGAGGATGCTCCACGGAATGAAGGGAGGGGAGCTCAGACTGGCTAGGACCCAGAGAGTGCTGGCGTCTTTTTTCTAAGGACCTCTCTTGAAAACGAATGTCGATCTGGTTGCATAATGAAATTACATCGTCCAGACCGACGGGAATGGCTCTTCCCGCTAATTCGTCTTTCACTCGGTCAGAGAGGCCATGTAAAAAGGTAGCGACCAGGGCCTCATTATTCCAGCTCAATTCAGCTGTGTGGATACGGAACTGAAGAGCATATTGCCCCACTGAACTAGATTCTTGGCGAAGACGTAAGACAGCACTAGCCGCTGAAGAAGCCCGAGCCGGCTCTTCGAAGATATTACGAAAGAGCTTCAAGAATTCGGACAGACTGGAAACCACCGGATCGTTCCTCTCCCACAGGGGGGCAGCCCAGGCCAAAGCTTCACCGGAGAGGAGGGAAATGATATAGGCTACCTTAGCCCGGTCAGATAGGAAGCTTTGAGGCTGAAGCTCAAAATGAATAGTGCATTGGCTGAGAAACCCCCTGCAGGCCTTGGAGTCCCCAGAGAAACGGAACGGAGCTGGCAATCTTAGTGAGTGTGAGGCTGCGACTGGTGCGATAGGTACAGCCGCTGGTTGTACTTGGGGTTGCGGATTCGGGGTTCCCAAGGAGACCTGAAGCTGCTCGAATCGAGAAGCCAGATCCTGGAGGAATCGCATCACCTGGGTCTGATTTGATTCCTGGGTCTCAAGTCTGCGAACTATGCCCTGCAATGGATCATCCGCGGGAAGCGGGATGTCAGCCGGGTTCATGGCTGATCAAACTGTCAGGGTCACCTGTGGCCAGGTGACAGATGCACACCGTAGGGGGACAGGAGTGCACCGCGAGGTAGTGAACCCTATGGCTGGCTTCTGTGGATAGGAAACTGGGTGGTTGTGGAAAGCGGGACCAGAGGAGCACAACCGGGATCCCAACGGAAGCGAGAGCCAAGATTCCCCAGGGCGCGGAGTCTAAGACCCAGCTGGTCTTCTCCAGGGCCTCTAGTGGTGAGGATGTTACGCTGCAGGCTGGGACCAGGTCGCGGCCCCTGGAGTTTCCTAGCTCACGCCCCGTAGGATAAGGGGAAGCAGCAGCACACGATAGAGAGAACCGAATAACAAGCCGAAGGTCAGGGGCCACAAGCAGACAAGGATAACGAAGAACGAGCCGAAGGTCAAGGGTCACGAGCAGACAGGGATGGTCGGGGACAAGCCAATAACGTAACAGAGAGACAGACGTAGCACACGGCAGGCAGGAACCCAAACACACAATGCCTAACAAACACGTTGATCAGCAAAGCAGGCTTGCAGTGCACAGGTTAATATAGTGTTCAGTGATAGGGCCTGGGGTGGAGTCAGGCTGGGAGGAGATTATAAAGGAAGCCAGGTGAAGGAGGTCTGGTCTCTAGATGAACACATGAGGAGGAAGGTAAGATGGCAGACAGACATTAATGCATATCCATGACATATGAAGCTTTTTTGGTGGGATCCGGAACAGCTTACTAAGGCCCAAAAGAACCTGTACGCAAGCCCAGTGAAAACACATGTTACTCTTTGGCCAACACCTTAGACACTGGCAAAAAACTGAGGTGCTCCCGGGTGGGAGGGGCTTATATAGGGGAGGGTACTTCCGGTTTGGAATTGGCCAGTGCCAACACCTGAAGGTAATCTATATAACCCATTAGTAATGACTAAGTCGCTCTGTGTCCCGTGATGTACGAAAAAGAAATTGCAATAGTTTTGTCGTTTTATTTTTTTCCTTACCTTTCTAAATTCTCTGTTACAGTTGTTTTCAGTAGTGTCGGTCACTACCGCGCATGCGCCCGATTCACGATCATTCCGGCGTTAACACTCACTGCCGGAATCTCATTATGTTGTTGTTGGGGCTGCATCATTTCCCTATGTATACGTCAGCCCCGACATCTTTCGTCCCCATCATTGTTGTTATCATGTGACCTAAACGTCACATGATACAGAGAGAACGTCACATGACACAGCGAGAGAGATCGTGCTTCCTGGTGTCCGGTCGAAAACTGTCCCCACACTATCTGATTGGTGGGACAGTTCTCGCCAGAACACCAGTGTAAACTGTGAATGAAATATCTTCCTCTACATAGAAACTTGCAACGAAAATGAGGCTTGGATATAGTGATCCTAAAGCGCACGCGCAGGATTACAGAGGACAGAAGAAACTGTGGGCGGAAATGAAATTCAATTCAAACCAGGAAGACCACAACGGAGATGGCGCTGAGTTAGTCATACAAGAAGACTGTACAAATGTCACGAAATATAAGGTAAGTATAATTTTTTAATTATAACAATATAGATAGATCACTTCAAAAATACTTTGTCATTACAAATATGATATTTGTATACAAAGTATAAAAGGCTTTACAACCGCTTTAAAGGAATCTATTTAGAAAATAAAAAATTAACCTTTACAACCACTTTAATGAAGCACAGTGGACCAACACCAGCAGATGATATGGCTCCCCAAATCAACACAGACTGTGGAAACTTCACATTGGACTTCAAGCATCTTGCACTGTGTGCCTCTCCATTCTTCCTCCATACTCTGGGTCCTTGGTTTACAAATGAGATGCAAAATTTGCTCTCATCAGAAAAGAGGACTTTGGACCAATGAGCAACAGACCAGGTCTGTTTTTCTTTAGCCCAGGTAAGACGCTTCTGTCGTTGTTTGTTGTTCAGGAGTGGCTTGACAAGAGGAATACGACATTTGAAGCCCATGTCCAGGATCCATCTGTGTGTGGTGGCTCTTGATGCACTGACTCCAGCCTCAGTACATTCCTTGTGAAAGTCCCCAACACTTTTGAATGATATTTTCCTGACAATCCTCTCCAGGCTGCGGTCATCCTTGCTGCTTGTGCACCTTTTTCTTCCACCTTTTTCTTCCACATAACTTTCTATTAATGTGCTTTGGTACAGCACTTTAGGAACATCCAACTTCTTTTGCAATTACCTTTTGAGGCTTCCCCTCCTTATGGAGGGTGTCAATGATGGTTTTCTCCACAACTGTCAGGTCAGCAGTTTTTCCCATGATTGTGATTCCTACTGAACCAGAATTAGAGACCATTTAAAGGCTCAGGAACCCTTTGCAGGTGTTATGGCTTAATTAGCTGATTAGAGTGGGACACTTTGAGCCTAGAATATTGCACCTTTTCACAATATTCTAATTTTCTGAGATTGTGGATTTGGGGTTTTCATGAGCTGTAAGCCATAATCATCACAATTATGACAAATCATGGCTTGAACTATCTTGCTTTGCATGTAATGAGTCTATCTCATATATTAGTTTCACCTTTTAAGTTGCATTAGTGAAATAAATGAACTTTTGCACGATATTCAAATTTTTCGAGTTTCACCTGTATGTTCCTAGATATTTTAAAGCTACGTCTGTCCATTTAAACTTGAAGCTCAGGGTCTGAAGCAGATCAGGGAGAACTCCCACCCCACCAGCCAACTTTTATCCTTCCCTAACCTCCACAGGGAATTGGTCCAGTATGGCTGACTCTCTGGCTATAAAGTTAACCCCATTGAGCCCTCTCAAACGTGTCAATATTTATCCTCATCGTTTCCTTATTTCACGCTCTACATGGTAAACTTCCCCCCTCTATATCGCAATGTTAATGCTCTTCTGTCCCAATGGAAATCCCACAAACTCTCCTTCTTCGGTCGCATTGCGACCATTAAAATGGCTATCCTGCCCAAATTCCTCTATCTTTTTGAGACCCTGCCTATTCCTATTCCCTCCTCTCACCTTAAAACACTTAAAACTAATCTGCTTAAAAAGGAAGTAAACCCTGATGGGTTTTACTTCCTCTTTGTTCCCTGCAAAGTAAAAGCATAATGGGCTAGTATGCATCGCATACTAGCCCATTATGTGCCACTTACCTGCAGAAGAAGCTTGCGATGTCACCGCTGTCCCCGCGGTGTAATCGCGTCCATCTTCAACCCCTCTTCCTTTTGGGGCCGTGGACTCCGGCTCTGTATTGGTGGCCTCAGCATGCGCGCGGGAGCCGTCGGTCACGGCACAAGCACTATAGAAACGGCACGGATAGTGCCCTTTCTTCAGTGCGCATGCGCCGATTATGTCGGCGCCGGCATATGTGGCGAATATCTCCTAAACCATAGAGGTTTAGGAGATATTTCCAGTACCTACAGGTAAGCGTTATTATAGGCTTACCTGTAGGGAAATGTGCTTGTACAGGGTATACAACCACTTTAACTTCCTCTGGAACCACAAGAGACATAGGATTGATAAATCTCTTTCATTCTGTTTCATTCCGTTGCTTCGTGGTACACTCTCCATGCTTATAACCGCTGGACAGAGGTTGAGAAACTATGGTTGGCTCCTATTCATTCAAACTCCATGATATGGAGTAGTGATGCTACCTTTGATTTCACTCGTCTGTTGGGGCCTAGATCTCTCCTGCAAACCTATTGGAAATGCGGAAGCAGTCACCTCTTTAGCAACCTTCTTTTTATTCACACCTGATATACTGATATACTGGACAGATTAACCTCACAGATGTCACACTTTTGGAAAGTTAAGACCTTATTCCATTTTGGTCAATTGATATATGTTGGAACCAAAATACTGCATTCTTTTCAGGACTTACAGGAAGCATACGACCTCTCTAGGCAGGCTGATGTATGATGTATATCATCTCAGTTTCAGTATTTTCTAATGGAAATATATAAAAATAGTAACAGTCATAAAACGTGGAGGTCCCCTGGGGGGCCAGTAGAACCTATGAACATTTGGCACTGAACATTTATTTGATTTAGACATTACATTTGGCTCTACGGTCCTTAGGATTGTCAATTATCTAGGTATAATATGTTTATCCAGACCTTTATAACCACTGCGTGTGAAGCAGTGGCGGCTGGTGCTCCATTTTTTTAGGGGGGCGCAAACAAAACCCCAACCAACCCCCCCCCAACGTCACTCGCAGACAATGGGACCTGCAAACAGACAGAGGGATAGATTGGATAGGACAGAGACAGATACATAGATAGATAGATACACAGATAGATAGATACCGTATTTTTCGGACTATAAGACACACTTTTTTCCCCCCAGAAATATGGGGGAAAATGTCCCTGCGTCCTATAGTCCGAATACATAACAAAGGCCCCGCCCCCCGCCGTCGCTGGCACCGCCCGTGCCATCCGCTCACAGCCTTTGGAATCCCTGACCGCAGCCACTAGCTCCGCCCCCCCCCCCCCCCGCCGCAGTGTCAGGGGCTTTGCGAATCCAGTTAGAGCCGCTCTCTCTTTCTCTTTGGCTTACAGAAAGGGAGGAGGGGGGCGGCGGGGGATATACAGACAGCCCGCAGCTCTCCTCTCCCTGTCACAGCGCCGCTGCCGAGTTCTCTGGCAAATAGAGCAGCAGCGCTGTGACAGGGAGAGGAGAGCTGCGGGCTGTCTGTATATCCCCCGCCGCCCCCTCCCTTTCTGTAAGGAGAAGAGAGAGAGAGAGCGGCTCTAATTGGATTTGCTGGGTCGCCACCCAGCTTCCTACCCACTGTTTCCCCCCCCATGATTGGCCACAGCAGAGGGCCAATCAGAAGACACTGGGGGCATCATGGGAAATGAAGTCCCTGCAGAGTTCTGGCACCAGTTCCCCCAGCATGCAAGCACTCTGCTGGAGGGGAGGGAGGGGGTGTTAGAACTTGAAGAGGAGCAAAATAGAATACTCTGCTGGGGGACACCACCAGAGAGCCACGCTGTACCCCGCACCACCAGAGAGCCACGCTGTACCCCGCACCACCAGAGAGCCACGCTGTACCCCACACCACCAGAGAGCCACGCTGTACCCCGCACCACCAGAGAGCCACGCTGTACCCGCACCACCAGAGAGCCACGCTGTACCCGCACCACCAGGGAGCCACGCTGTACCCGCACCACCAGGGAGCCACGCTGTACCCGCACCACCAGGGAGCCACGCTGAACCCTGCACCACCAGAGAGCCACGCTGTACCCGCACCACCAGGGAGCCACGCTGTACCCGCACCACCAGGGAGCCATGCTGTACCCCGCACCACCAGAGAGCCATGCTGTACCCCGCACCACCAGAGAGCCACGCTGTACCCGCACCACCAGGGAGCCACGCTGTACCCGCACCACCAGGGAGCCACGCTGTACCCACACCACCAGGGAGCCACGCTGTACCCACACCACCAGGGAGCCACGCTGTACCCGCACCACCAGGGAGCCACGCTGTACCCGCACCACCAGAGAGCCACGCTGTACCCGCACCATCAGAGAGCCACGCTGTACCCCGCACCACCAGAGAGCCACGCTGTACCCACACCGCCAGAGAAGGAGCCACAATGTTCCCGCACCACCAGAGAGGGAGCCACACTTTAACCGCTGTACCCGCACCACCAGAGAGGGAGCCACATTGTACCCGCACCACCAGAGAGGGAGAAAGACCGAGCCACTGCCAGGATACAGACATGCTACACTACTGACTAGAGTCACCCCGGGCAACCCAGAGTGAGCGAACGTCCAGCCAGAGGGATCACTGTTGCGATTTCGCTGGGTCTGGTAAGAGGGCCTGTTGGCCATTATCCATTACTATTCCCAGGGACTGAGCCATTAGGAAGTGCCTAGCCTGCTATTCTCTAGGCCTTATTGACCGCCACAACGTCCCCTCTGTCCTCTTCCCACGGCGTCCTTCTACCAGGGCGTTACTCTGTCCTCTTCCCAGGGCGTTACTCTGTCCTCTTCCCAGGGCGTTACTCTGTCCTCTTCCCAGGGCGTTACTCTGTCCTCTTCCCAGGGTGACCCTTTGTCCTTCACCCACGGCAACCCTCTGTCCTCTTCCCACAGCGTCCCCTCTGTCCTCTTCCCATGAAGATGACAGGGCGGGCCTTGACAGGAAGGGGTGGGTCATATTTAAATTAGGGGGTGCGCAAGTTTAGTCAGGCCTAGGGCAGCACAAAACCTAAATACACCACTGATGGCATGGTCACTCTGCGTTTACTGTGGCATGGTCCCTCTGCGTTTACTGTGGCATGGTCCCTCTGCGTTAACTGTGGCATGGTCCCTCTGCGTTTACTGTGGCATGGTCCCTCTGCGTTTACTGTGGCAATGGTCAGGCTGCATTTCATGGGCACTGGAAAATATTTTAGTACACCATTTGGTTCAGAATATTTTTTTTCTTGTTTTCCTCCTCTAAAACCTAGGTGCGTCTTATGGTCAGGTGCGTCTTATGGTGCGAAAAATACGGTAATTAGATAGACAGACAGACAGATAGCGAGACAGATAGACTGATATGCCGATAGATAGATAGATAATCAGATAGATAGTCAGATAGATAATCAGATAGATAGATAATTGGATAGATAGATAATCAGATAGATAATCAGATAGATAGATAATCAGATAGATAGATAGACAGATAGATAGTAGACAGATAGATAGACAGATAGATAGATAATCAGATACATGATCAGATAGATAGATAATCAGATATATAATTAGATAGATAGATAATCAGATAGATAATCAGATAGATAGATAATCAATCTGATTATCTATCTATCTCTCTATCTGTCTATCTATCTGATTATCTATCTGATTATATATCTATCTATCTGATTATCTATCTGATTATCTATCTATCTGATTATCTATATGATTATCTATCTATCAGATAGATAATCAGATAGATTATCCATCTGATCGATAGATAATCAGATATATAATTAGATAGATAGATAATCAGATAGATAATCAGATAGATAGATAATCAGATAGACAGATAGATAATCAGATAGATAGACAGATAGATAGACAGATAGATAATCAGATAGATAGACAGATAGATAATCAGATAGATAGATAGACAGATAGATGTCTGATTATCTATCTATCTCTCTGTCTGATTATCTATCTTATTATCTATCTATCTATCTATCTATCTATCTATCTATCTATCTATCTATCTATCTATCTATCTATCTGATTATCTATTTATTTATCTGTCTGATTATCTATCTGGTTATCTATCTATCTATCTATCTATCTATCTATCTGATTATCTATCTATCTGTCTATCTAGCTATCTATCTGATTATTTATCGGTCTATCTATCTGATTATCTATCTGTCTATCTATCTGATTATCTATCTGATTATCTATCTATCTTTCTGATTATCTATCTGATTATCTGTCTGATCAGATAGATAGATAGATAATCAGACAGATAGTTAGACAGATAGATAGACAGATAGATGATTAGACAGATAGATAATCAGATAGATAGACAGATAGATAGACAGATAGATAATCAGATAGATAATCAGATAGATAGATAGATAGATAGATAGATAATCAGATAGACAGATAGATAATCAGATAGACAGATATAGATAAATAGAGAGAGATAGAGAGAGACAGAGAGAGACACAGACAGATAGAGATAAGAGACCTGTAAAGCATGGCTGTAGGACGCAGTGCTGCGAGCCCTCACAGATACAGGAGACGTGTTATGCCCCATACACACGATCATTTTTCATGCCGTTAAAAATGCCATTAAAAAAAATGGCCATTAAAAATGATCGTGTGTATGGGGCATAAGGCTCCAGCAGATTGTCGGGTGAAGCACGGCTCCCTCCCCCTCCCCCCTCCACTCTCAGTCCGATCACAGGCTGAGAATACATACAACCAGGGCCGATCCTAGGGTCACAGACGCCTGGGTGCAGAAATATTTCTGGTGCCCCCACATGGGCGTGGTCACCATCTTACCAACTCCTCCCCTTTACAAATGTTTCTAGGGCAACGACTCAAACACAGAGATGCTCCCCTAAGAAGTATTCATTACCCTAGGATCCTCCCATGATCTTTTAACAATTAAGAAAATTCTGGAAGAGAGTACACTAATGAGACCCGGAGGGGAGTCTCTCTGATGAACACAGAGAGGGCTTCTGTTAGAGAGTGCCCCAAGACATACTACAGGAGATGCTCAGAGACTGTAGACATGATACAAGAGACGGTCAGAGACTGCAATCATAGTACAGGAGATGGTCAGAGAGTGCAGACATATTACAGGATACGGTCAGAGAGTGCAGACATATTACAGGAGATGGTCAGAGACTGCAGACATACTACAGGAGATGGTCAGAGACTGGAGATATAATACAGGAGATGGTCAGAGACTGCAGTTCCTATGGACGCTAGTAGATAATGGCCGATCGGCCCTCTCACCTGACCCAGCGATACAGCAACAACGGTTCCTCTGATCAGGAGTCAGCTCACTCTGAATTGCCCATAGCGACTCCGCTGGGTAGAGCCCAGGTCTGTATTCTGGCAATGACTCCATTTTTTTTTACACCAGGGATGGCGCCAGGCTGTGTGGCTTTCACTCTGGTGGCGCAGGGCAGCGGGGTTCTCTCTCTGATGGTGTTCTCTCAGCACTGTCCACTCCCTCTGGAGTCCTGGGTGCACTTCCCTGAAAGCTTTCCTGGGCTCCTGGCTCTCTCTCTCTCTCCCATTCAGCTGGGCATGCTGTGTGGGCTGCAGTTTCTTTGTTACAGTGGGGCTGCCAGTCCTCGAACTACATGTCCCGCAATCCTCTTCTCTGCTCCTTTTTCTATTCTATTTCTTCCCTGGCCGATATGAAGGTGGGGGGAAGAAACATAGTGGGCGGCTGTGCTGGCAAGCACCGCTCACTAGTACAGCATTGCGTGCGAGGAGGAGAGGGAGGGGGGAAAGAAGAGCCCGCAGCTGCAGTGGCGTCACTAGGGTTGGTGTCACCCGGTGTGGTAAAACATGGTGTCACCCCCCTTCCACCACCTATAGTCGCCCCTCAGTACAGACCCCCTCCACTAAGTATAGACCCCCTCCGTCAGTGCAGACTCCCCACTAAGTATAAACCCCTCCCTCAGTACAGACCCCCAAGGACAAACCACCCCCTCCATTAGTACAGACCCCCCCAGGACAAACCAATCCATCTCCATTAGTACAGACTCCCCAGGACAAACCCCCCCATTAGCACAGACCCCCAGGACAAACTCTCCCATTAGTAAAGACTCCCCCAAGACAAATCCCCCCTCCATTCGTACAGACCCCTCCAGGACAACCCCCCATAGTACAGACTCCCTTCAGGACAACCCCCCCATAGTACAGACTCCCCCCAGGACAAACCCCCCCATTAGTACAGACTCCCCCCAGGAGAAAGCCACCCCTCCATTAGTACAGACTGCCCCAGGACAAACCACCCCCCAACTTTAGTACAGACCCCTCCAGGACAACCCCCCCATTAGTACAGACTCTCCCCAGGACAAACCCTGCCTCCATTAGTACAGACCCCTCCAGGACAACCCCCCCATTAGTACAGACTCCCCCAGGACAACCCCCCCTCCATTAATACAGACCCCCGAGGACAAACCCCCCCTTAGCCCAGACCCCTCCAGGACAACCCCCCCATTAGTAAAGACTCCCCCCAGGACAAACCCCCCCTCCGGCCCCCTCCATTAGTCCCCCCCATTACATACATAAAAACACCCGGCGGCAGCTGAAGAGGAGAGGACAATGTGCAGCCGCGCCGCCCGGGTGGAGCACAGATCACAGCAGCAGCAGGCAGGAGCTAAGACACAGAGAGGAGGAGAAGGCACGGACCGCCCCCTCAGCGACGGCATTGCGCAGCTTGTCTCTCTCCACACAGAGAGAGCCGCTCTGAGCTCTGCTTCACTCTCCTCCTCTGACAGGAGGAAGGAGGAGGGAGGGGGGGGACGCCGGGCTTAGGTTTGAAAAACACATCGGCGGCGGCGACTGGCACGGACAAGGAGAGGAGGTGGAGAATAGAGGGGAGCACTCTGGCGCTTCAGCGCCCCCACCTCTGTGGCGCCTGGGTGAACTGCACCCCCCGCACCATATCTAGGATCGGCCCTGCATACAACACAAGGTTGTATAGAGAACAGGATGAGGCTGGGGTGGACTATGTTGGCACCTTATGCTAACTGATGACCAGTTGAAAGTAAGTAGTAAAAAAGGGGTTTTTATTACAAATATATATATATAGAAACAATTATTTTGACATTTCATAGAAATAATAGTAATTCCGTGACATTTCCATGTATCATACCATTACAATCAATGGACAAGAATACAACTGTACATACACAGTTGTATTCTTGTCCATTGATTGTAATGGTATGATACATGGAAATGTCACGGAATTACTATTATTTCTATGAAATGTCAAAATAATTGTTTCTTTATATATATTTTTGTAATAAAAACCCCTTTTTTACTACTTACTTTCAACTGGTCATCAGTTAGCATAAGGTGCCAACATAGTCCACCCCAGCCTCATCCTGTTCTCTATACAACGTCTAATGGGACGAAGGCACCATTTCTATATATCCTTTACCCTCAGCACTTGCAATATACAACACAAGGTGCTGCTGTATATGGATGGGGTGGGCACTGGACAGACAATGAATGCGACAAATAAAGGGTTAGAAAAGTGTTACCTACCTCCGAGTCCTGGAGCCACAGAGCCGAAACCGAAAGTGACACAGCCGTCCGGGGAAAGCACCGCCCATTTCCTACGGCGGTGCAGAAGGACCCAATGAGAGTGGCTGGAGAGGCTCAGGACCCATCGAGAGTGGCTGGAGAGGCGCCCTGCAAAGCGCCACAGAGCTTAAAAAAAAACGTGCAAATGAAGTGTCTTGCCTGCATTGCATTGGCATGACGCTTCATGACGCTTTAATAGTGCACTGTGCCCGGCACCCGCCCCGAACATAACACTTAAAGGACCTTTTTTTTTTCTTAAAGGGCCAAAAAAAAAAAAAATGTTAGTGGCTTTGGGGGGGGGGGGGGGCGGCGCCCATGCGCCCCCTATGGACGTGCCGCCACTGGTGTGAAGGTGGGCTGATTGATCATGTCCACTGTGGGGCGTGGTCTCCATGTCTCAGAGTCAGTTAGGGTCTCACCATGCCGGGGCCTCCAGGGTAATCACCTCACCCCTATGGGTGCACACTGTGGAGTAACAGAGCCCGTGGCACAGCCGGATGATGTACCCCGCCCATCACCTCTCTCCCCTGGCAGTCTCCCGGGTCACAACAGTCCCCCGGTTAGGGAGATGGGGGTTGTTCACTCAGGATCAGGTCAATCGTGATCAAGAGCATAGTTATCTATCCGCTGAGGCAGGCTTTTTTTAGTTGCATACAAATCCGCCATTATGCACAATCTCTCAGAAACTCATTGTGATTTTCCAAACTGACATAATTTGAAAGAACTTGCTTAGAAGGTCCATCCTCCAAAGGTCTAATTTCCCAGATCTATAAAATCCTCATCTCTGCCCTTGCTTAAGCTCCTCATTGGCACTCATATATGACATATATGACAAAGTGGGAGCAGGAAAAAGTTACCCTTGGCGGTATGGCAAGGGATATGGTCACAGGCTTCTAAAAATTAAATTTACACATCATACAAGGAAAATCAGTTCAAAATTCTCTTTTCTTGGTATACAGTGTTATTACCTTCTAACTACTTTTTCCAGGAATCTTCCAGGACGGCTTGCAAAGAGATAGGCTCCTCCCACATGATCCACATTTTAAAAGTACAACACATGCAATAGCCCCTCAGTATTAACAAATAACCAAAGTCTTCAGAATAAGCAATCATTAAACCTTCTCATTAGTGTAGCTTTATTTTATTTTATGCCTTACACTGCTAATCCACCAACAAAGAAGGGAGGGAACCGACGCCGTCCTGGAAGTTTTCTGAAAAAAGTAGTTAACAGGTAATAACACTGTTTTTCCAAGTCATCTTCCAGGACGGCTTACAGAGAGGACAAAACCTGATCAGGGCGGGACCACAACCTGCAGCACTTTCCTGCCGAAAAAATGGTCTTGGCTGGCAAGCAGGTTCAGTCTGTAATGCTTTACGAAAGTCTGGAACCTGGACCTGGTGTCAAGGATGCCGCTTTGTATGCCTCTGTGATGGCTGACTTCATCCACCTTGCAATGGTATTTTTAGATACCCTTTTACCCTTGTTTGAACCCGCAAACAACACAAACAAGCTGGTGGAACATCGTCATTCCTTGGTGCATTCTATGTAGGCGATCAAGCACCTCCTGACATCTATTTTATTAAATGCAGCCTCCTTGTCATTTTTAGGATCTCTGCAAAATTAAAGTATCACAATCTCTTCCGATCTATGGAAGTTAGATGGTACTTTGGGGAGAAATGCCGGGTCCAGAAAGAGGATAATTTTGTCTTGCAAAATGATGCAGAAGGGCTCAGCCACTGAGAGCACCTGTATCTCACCAACCCTCCTAGTGGAGACTAGGGCCACTAAAATCACTGTTTTCAAAATTAAGAGCTTTATGGGCAGTTCCTCTGGCTCAAACAGTGTTCTACAAAAACTTTGCAACACCGTGGATAAGTCCCAGGAAGGGAACCTCCTTGACTTGGGGACCCTTTTACGGATAATGGATGTAAGAAATCTCTTTCGCCAGCCTTTGATTTAAAAAGCTAGACAGAGCCGATACCTGCACCTTGAGGGTACTGACCACAAGATTTAGTTCTGCTCCAGCTTGGAGGAAATCTAGGACCGTCGGGAGGGATCATGGCTCCTGACACTCTGTTGTTGAGCATGCACCGGGCCCCAAATTTCTGTAGCAACCAGCCCTCCTTCTCCACTCTTTGGCTCGCTCACAGGAGAAGGCACACAGTCTCCACCATGCCCATACCCCCTGGGTTGCAGAGGTTAAGCACACTTGTTTTCACTTACGAGTCTTTGCAGTGAGGTTCCCTTCAAAGGCTGGTTTCTGTCCCTAGAATGTAAGGACAGGGTCTCTATACCCCAAGTAACTCCAAGGTCCACACCAGCGTCAACTCCAACATAGAGTTTATTTCTTTATGCATGAACATCCACAAATTGAGGAGAAGTGAGAAAGGTGTTAGGAAGACAGATCAATTCAGGCACTCTTGTTTCTTCACTACTCAATCCCGAGTGGGTATAGCTCACCCGGATAGTCACCCAAAGGCACTAGCAGCCAGCGTGTAACTCGAACAGTCTATTAGATTCCCTAATGGATGCGTTCAGGAGATCCTCTGCCACAGAATCTATAGTGTCCCAAACCTGCTAATGGTCCTGTTGTTTAGATCCCTTTTTCCGGATGGAGGACATCCCTCCAGAGAGTTACTGAGCCCCTTCCTTCACTGTGATCTCTCACCAGTCTTTCGGAACGGTCCTCCCCCAGCCTCCTCTTCTAGAAACGGGTCCCATCGCAAGGCGGCACCCTGGGATTCCTCCTCCCGAAGTGGGCTCCAGCTAAAGGTGCTGGGCCCAGAGCTGAAGTTGCAGTCCCAGGACTAAAGGTGCCTGGGACTAAAGTGCACGTGGCCCCATGGCCTGAAGGACTGCGCGCCATGCACCAGGACTCCGACTCTGGAACCAAAAAGAACCGACCCCTCCTAGGCGGCGTCTGCCCCTTATGTATCCTCTCCCGGCATGCACAGCAGGCAGACCACACCCAATGCACGGCTGCCGAGAGAGGACACCAAATCGCTGCCCCATCACCTGTGGTTCAACCCAGAGTACAAATGACAGCGCCACCCATACTTCTAAGGGGAACTGCACACCAGGTAAAACAGCAGCAAGGCAGAGTCCAGCAAATTGAAAGATTCGAGCCAACTACCACTTGAATCACCCTTAAATTTGGTATAACAATCCCTAAATTTAGGACCCCCACTACACACTCCCCTTTCTTAAAGAGACACTGTCCCCAGTGTCTGGAGACAAATTTGCACACTCAATCCTGAGCAAGCGCAAACTTACCTTCAGAACTATGTACAAAAAAATAAACGCAAAAATAAATAAATACCAGAGTGCCTGAGATAAAGAAGTACATTTCAGCAAAAGAAGAGAGACAGAAACATTTACACAAAAATAACATTCCCTCCCACCATCCTATCACAACTAGATCCCACCCAATCTCCGGTGAGTTGTTTGATGGTCTCCTGCATGGGAAAGAAAACACATATCACACAATAAATAACATTCTATCACTACTGTATGTACATGAACCAAACCACCTCTCCTAGAAGAGATAATTTGTTTCATCTAAATGACACACACTAAGCCTAGTGTATTTTTAAATAGTAGCATTGAATAAGTGCTTTAAAAGTTTTGCAGACCACTACCACCTAGTGGCAGCACACATATATCTCTTTTTTTTTCTTCTTTTTCTTAGCCTAAGTGCGCACTAGTCCTTATCCAAAGTCTCACTTGAATAAGTCACATCATCCTAGTCCTTACTGCAGAACACGACTCGATCTGCATGTATATGGCGACCAAGAGTCCAATCTTTCCGGCAGCCCTTGTATCTTCCAGCCATTACGGCCGAACATGAAGGGTACCTGTGGCCTTTCTTTACCTCCAAACGATCCCAGATAAAGTCACTGTACCATCGTTCCCGGGAGGCTTTGATTTCAAATAACAAGTTCTTTGGGACGTATGGGTACTCCCATCCATAGTCCGCGGCAACCTTCTGGTTCAAAAGCCGTTGCAGTCGGGCTAAAGGCGGCATGGTTGCCCGATCTCCAGCTCCTGGCAGGACGATGGCATCCGGAGATCTCCTAGGGTGTACAGGCTCCAACTGTGGCATAGGAGGCCTTAATGGTGAACAGGCCTCCGGTACAGCAGGCACGGGAGACACCGGAGCTTGCAACACAGGTACGGGGACAACTTCTCCAGCACAAACAGGGGCTTCCACCCAGGGTGTAGTATCCCCTGTGTCCATGGGCAATCCCTTTACACTACGGGGATTAGTTAGCAAAATCTTGTCCCATTCCTTAGTGACAAACAGTTCATCAATATCTGCATTATCTCCCATATCAGAGGAAGAGTCTATGTCCGAAGAGTCCCACATCTCTGCTGGCAGGTAAACTCTCGTGGACACAGGATCATCTTTCAACAGTCCCTTTGGGTCAGGTACCCAGGCGTCCCTAATAGAACGGACACTGACCTTGGTTCCTTTCCCCAGCCGACCTTGACCTTTAACCATCATGGATCGTTCAGAAACTCCTCCGGCTGGATGATCCGAGTCAGGCGGGCGTTGGGGTGGGCCTCCACCGCAGCCGCGGGAAGCCTTTACGAGTCCTACCTTCCTTTTGGCAGGCGGAAGGGAGGGCTCTGTTGTGACTGATGCAGCATCCGCTGGGTTCTCCGCCTCAAATTCCTCAATGGCCGGAGCTTCAGTCTTTACCTCCACCACCTCTGCGGGACTGCGCTTGGGAATTACGGTGAAAGCACACACCTCCTCCTCAGGAGTAACAGCACCTGAGATCCAATTCACTCGGTAGACTTTCGGCTTCTCTGTTGGCTGCTCTACCTCAAACAGGAATTCCCCACAGCGGGTACATCTCCTGAAAGGACGAAGATGCACAATCAGTCCCTGACACTTTACACAGATCATGCCCAAGGCCTCTGCATCTCTGCATGCATAAAGGGTGAAGCGGCCTCTGGGCTTCAGCCAGATTCCTGTGTCAGTCAAAGAGGCAGCAATAGGGGTTACATCCATGGTTGGACCGGGCAAAAGAGTACAAGATCCCGGTGAAGCAGGTTTCCACGAAGGAGCAGACATGTCGCTTCGTCATTAGTCCAACAGATAATGTCCCTTTTGGCGCCAAACGCACCACGAGGAGCTCACACTTGGCGGGGCTCCTCCCCTTTCTTTTTCCTTTGCTGCACTTACTTTGCGGGCTTTTCCAGACTTGCGACACGCCCACGAACTACGCAGCCAGAAATTGCCAGGCCTGAATCTTCCTTTCTCTTACTTGTGGGGCAGGTTGAATTTCACATAAACATGGCCGACCTCCACAGAGCCTCACAGGGGAATAAAGTCCAACTTTTTTCTTCGGGGGTACACACTACAAAAATCCCGGACTCTGAGCCCCCACATGTAGCAACCGGCCCTCCTTCTCTACTCTTTGGCTCGCTCACAGGAGAAGAAGACACACAGTCTCCACCATGCCCGTACCCCCTGGGTTGCAGAGGTTAAGCACACTTGTTTTCACTTACGGGTATTTGCAGTGAGGTTCCCTTCAAAGGCTGGTTTCTGTCCCTAGAATGTAAGGACAAAGTCTCTATACTCCAAGTAACTCCAAGGTCCACACCAGCGTCAACTCCAACATAGAGTTTATTTCTTTATGCATGAACATCCACAAATTGAGGAGAAGAGAGAAAGGTGTTAGGAAGACAGATCAATTCAGGTACTCTTGTTTCTTCGCCACTCGATCCCGAGTGGGTATAGCTGACCCGGATAGTCACCCAAAGGCACTAGCAGCCGGCGTGTAACTCGAACAGTCTATTAGATTCCCTAATGGATGCGTTCAGGAGATCCTCTGCCACAGAATCTATAGTGTCCCAAACCTCCTAATGGTCCTGTTGTTTAGATCCCTTTTTCTGGATGGATGACATCCCTCCAGAGAGTTACTGGGCCCCTTCCTTTACTGTGATCTCTCACCAGTCCTTCTGAACAGTCCTCCCCCAGCCTCCTCTTCTAGAAACGGGACCCCTCGCAAAGCGGCACCCTGAGATTCCTCCTCCCGAAGTGGGCTCCAGCTAAAGGTACTGGGCCCAGGGCTGAAGTTGCAGTCCCAGGACTAAAGGTGCATGGGACTGAAGTGCACGTGGCCCCATGGCCTGGAGGGCCACGCGCCACGCACCAGGACTCCGACTCTGGAACCAAAAAGAACCGACCCCTCCCAGTCTGTGTCTGCCCCTTATGAACTGCACACCAGGTAAAACAGCAGCAAGGCAGAGTCCAGCAAATTGAAAGATTCGAGCCAACTACCACTCAAATCACCCTTAAATTTGGTATAGCAATCCCTAAATTTAGGACCCCCGCTACATTTCTTCCAGATTTTATTGTAAATTGCATTAATGGATGGCTTCTGGCTGCTAAGGATGGTATTGATTACTTTTGCTGATAACCCTCTGCGCTCTAACAGCTCCCTCTCAGTAGCCAGGCCGTCAGAGAAAGAGAGCTCACTTCTGGATGATTCACCTCTCCCTGATATATGAGGTCTGTCCTGTAAGGCAGTCTCCAAGGCTCCGTGATGCTGAGTCTTGGTAGTCCTGAGAATCAAGACCTCCTTGGCCAGATTGGTACGATCAGGATAACCTTTGTGCTCGACACTCATATCTTCCAGATGATCTTTGGAATGAGGACCAAAGGTAGAAATGTATACAACAGGCTTGCTTCCCAGGATTGGGATAGGGCATCTATGCCCAGACTGAGATGGTCTCTCTGGAGGGAGAAAAAATGCCCCACCTGCCTGTTCTACCTTGTAGAAAAAAGGTCTATCTGTGGGACTCCCCACTTCTGCACTATCTGTTCGAACACCATTCCGTCTGAGACAGGATCTCCCTGCTTAGGACATCCGCCAGAGTGTTTAATTCCCCTTTTAAGTGAATTGAAGACAGGGATAGAAGATTTGCCTCCGCCCAGTGAAGGATTTTTTTTTGCTATCCTCATAAGGCCTGCCACTCTCATATTTCCCTGCTTGTTGATCTAGCTTACGGTTGTAATATTGTCCGAAAGGACCTGCACGTGTTTTCCCCTCAGAGTCGGACCAAAGGATACTAGAGCCTTTAGAACTGCTCTTAGCTCCCTTGTATTGGAGGAAAGGGTGGCTTCCTGCCGGCTCCAGACCCCTTGGGCCATCTGTGCGCCTGAGTGGGCTCCCCACCCCTGACCAATGGCGCAGTGGTAACCATCAGAGGGTTGTGTTGTGACCAATGTCGACCTGCAGAGAGATTTGCAGGGATCAACCACCACTTGATTAAGAGTTTTACTTCCTGCGGGATCTCTGTTTGCCTCTGAAGAGATTCCTTCCTTCAGTCCCAGAGAGAAAGGAAATACAAAGAGACCTTTCTTCCACAGAGTCAGGGACCATATGTCCTTGATCAGTAAAAAGAGAATGGAAACCCCTATTAGTAGACACAGTGGACTACACCATGGATTTGATTGGTCTAAGGTCCATTTCTTTGCCTTGGATCATATCCCTCCGAGAGAGGTGGAGACATAGATACAAATCATTACAATGTGAGGCTAGATGGATCTATCAGTTATCAGCTACTAAATCCATGCCTAAATGAAGCTATGAGCTTCAAGCCTTTTCTATAAAATAGGCTATAAATATATATATTTTTTGTAACTCTCTCCCTCTTAGATACATCTTGTTGCTTTCTTTATGCTGCTCTTCCTCTAAAATCATTGCTAGTTATTATATTATGTTAAATTTTGGTGCTTTATATGAGTATGGTGTGGATTCTCAAATTGGCAAATAATGTGGAGGTCATTATGTTTGAGTCAGTATTGGTGTGCTTTGTTGCCACCTAAATTTTGAGCAGTAATTGTGGCAGCATCTTGTCCGCTTATAGGGGGATTGTACGGACACACAGGTGTCCCCCCTCGTGGGTGGGCTTTCATTGATTCACGTTTAGACCTTCCCGCCCTTGGTGGGCACCATTATACCACCTGCCCTGCCCCCTTCCTTCACCCCCCATAGACATTCAAAGGAGATTTCTCTTCTCCCTCCCTGTTCTTCATCTTTCGGTGGTATGGGATCCTTTGGGTCCCCGATCATGAGTGGTCTCCTGCCCCTTGCTTGGTTGAGGTTGCCTTGGTTTAACTACGATCCACTTAATAGGAGTGGCCCAGTGCATTACTCTCCCAAGCTCATCCATCAAGTGTGGTGATTGGGCAATTGCCCCTACTCTTGGATATTTGTCTGTGCTAGACAGACTTTCCAAGATGGTGGCTTGGGACTCGGCCCACCTGCATCTGAGCCTATTCAAATGGGGCTGCTAGTGGAAACACCACAGCACCTGTTTGGAGCAGAGGAACGCTTAATAAAATTTGTGATGTTATTTTACTCAGTTTTGATAACATTAAACATAGTCAGAGGTATATTCAGGCTGACAAAGAAATGAAACCCCATCTAAAAGAAAAAGATATCTAATTGAAATAACAAAGAGTGCATTGCAGAAACTAAAAAACTTGAGCACAAACTCCATACATAGGGGGTCTTCAACATCGCTTACCAAAAGGGCCAGCAGGGGTGTCTCTACAGCGTTCACAGTAAACAGGAAAAATAGAAAGGGTGAATCTCCCTAATGGTGACACTGCTATATGCCCTTTCTCTATTTGGAATCTCCAATGCTGTGAATATAATCTTTTTCATCATATATATCTGTAAGATGATGCTACAATCTCCTTTGCGCATTGTCCGGATATTGATTTAAGGTAACCAAGATCCACATTTTTTCTACCCATCCTCCCTTTCTTCCACTTTCCATGTTTTTCTTTACCTCTCCTTATCTTTTTTTTTGTATTTTATTGTAGCCAATATTTTGCCTTACAGCTCCTGAAGAAGCAATTAGTGAAACATGTTGAGCCAACAGGCATTTTTTCTAGGTTTATCAGCTCTATATGCACTATATTGTTTGTTATCATGCTGTGATAATTTTATATATGTTTGTCTGTATATGAGAGTAATTTTTTTTACTCCTTTTTATATTTTTTCGATCAATAAAATGTTTCATATTTTTTATCAAATTGTTGTTACATCTGTGGCACCATAAAAATCTCCCTTTTCCAGTTCTCTCTATACATTTCTAGTGTGACTAATTCAACAGGACCAAAGAGCTGTCAAACAACTTCTGGGACAAGATTGTAGATCTGCACAAGGCTGGAATGGGCGACAAGATCATCAGCAAGAAGCTTGGTGAGAAGGAGACTG
The DNA here is from genome assembly GCA_029206835.1 of Rana muscosa. Lineage (NCBI taxonomy): Eukaryota > Metazoa > Chordata > Amphibia > Anura > Ranidae > Rana > Rana muscosa. Next base: position 42,876,584 of record CM055127.1, read on the forward strand.
TTGGAGCGATTATCCGCAAATGGAAGAAATACAAAATAACCATCAATCGCCCTCGCTCTGGAGTTTCAGATTGAAATCCTGTAGTGCCTGCAAGGTCCTGCAAGGTCCTCCTCCTCATAAAGGCAACTTGACTCGCTGTGCTTGGAGGAAGAAAAATGCTGACTATGACCCTAAGAGCACCATCCCTACAGTCAAGCACAAAGGTGGAAACGAGAGGTGCACCGAATGGAGATTTTGGTGCCGAAAACCGAAAAATAGGATTTTTGTACTCACCGTACAATCCTTTTCTCTGAAGTCCATGGACGGACACAGCTCCTTTATTTTTGACAGTAGGGTTATATGCCGTCTATTAGGAGAGGACAAGGCAGACATGTTAAACAGTTAAAAACATGTAACTACAGCAAAGCTGAACAGTACCGCCCAGGGGGCGGTCCCTCTGGTTATAACCCCTCACCCTGCACTCAGCAGCTCAGTTTGTCAAAAAGCAGTACAAACATAAAAAGGAGGGGTGGGTGCTGTATCCGTACATGGACTTCAGAGAAAAGGATTTTACGGTGAGTACAAAAATCCTATTTTCTCTTTTGTCCATGGACGGACACAGCTCTTTTATTCTTGACAGTAGGGACTTCCCCAAGCAGTGTCAAAAAACGAGGGGTGGGAACAGCAATCAAAACAAACTTCACCTCAAAACAACCAGAGCTCCTCAAAGGCAACCTTAAACAGCCGCCTGCAAAATTTTGCGGTCGAAGCAAGCATCCGCAGATGCATGCACGTCAACCTTGTAAAACTTAGTGAAAGTGTGAGCGGACGACCAGGTCGCCGCCTTACACACCTGTGAGACAGACGCTTGATGTCAGAAGGCCAAGGAGGCACCTATTGCCCTGGTTGAATGCGCCGTGACAGGAAAGGGAGGCGCCTGCCCTTTTAGGGCATAAGCCTGAATCACGATCTGTCTGATTCACTGAGAAATTGTTGCAGACGATATCGCCAGGCCCCTTTTAGGACCAACCACCGACACAAACAGTGAGTCTGACCTCCGAAACGGAGCCGTAGCAGACAGATACACTCGCAGAGCTCGGACCACGTCCAAGGAATGCAACGCAGATTGTATGTTGGGGGTGTGACAAGATGCGGACGCGGGAGTGAGAGCGTTTTCCCCCTCTCCTCTCCTCGCTTCTCTCCTACCTTTAATCTCTACTCCTGGAGACGGACACCGCAAGCTGACCGATGTGTGAGAGCCAGTGTGGAGGGACAAGCGAGCAGGCGGCACTCGCGGGCCGCTTGTATGACCTAATGCCATCACCCTGCAAAGCTCCAGTGTCCCGAGTGGCGGCTCAGATGAGGAAGTGATCCCCTCCGAGGCGCAGAACAACAGTGGATCCTAGAGAGGCTCAGGCCAGCATGTCCCGCTGACGAAGGTGACCTCCAGTGAGAAAGCATGGCGGTGGTGTGAGAGGCCCCTGCCGCTCCCCCCCCCCCCTTTTTTGTTTCCACCCTGCATGATGAGAGGCACCAGGCTAATGCTCTGTGTGAATAGCTGTGCCTGAGATCTTCCCTGGATTTCCGGGATTTCGCAAAACACAGAGGAGGAGTGATGGACCCCCCCCCCCCCCCAGCAACTTGAATTTGACATCTGAACTGCGGCTGATCTGCGGCTGGGTGAGATACTTAAATTCTATATATAGCTGGGAAGACAGGGAAGGCTGGACTGTGAGGTATAATTTTCTATTGAACTGTGGTGGATTGCTCCCTTTTTCTTTTGTGTGCTGGAATGAGGACACAGTTTGGAGAAGGAGTGACTGTTATACCTTCCGTAGACCCCTGAGTTTTAAACCCCAGCTGGGTGAGAGAACTCCACCTATTTACTCCAGGAGGAGCTGGGAATATTCTAAAACTTTAAAGCAGGTGGTAAAGTAAAGACAGTACATAGAAAACCTATTACAGCTCGGTAGGTTAGAGTAAAGAAGATCGGCTATCCCATTGTTCATTTTCTCAGGACATTCCTGCTCCGTTTATTTCAAAAACACTTATTCACTGGCTCCTCGTTTATGAGGAAAGAGGGTTGGGAGGTAAAAAAAGGGATTTTTATAACAGCTTACCTGTAAAATCCTTTTCTTGGAGTACATCACGGGACACAGAGCGACTTAGTCATTACTAATGGGTTATATAGATTACCTTCAGGTGTTGGCACTGGCCAATTCCAAACCGGAAGTACCCTCCCCTATATAAGCCCCTCCCACCCGGGAGCACCTCAGTTTTGTAGCCAAGCAATAAGTGTCCCAAAAAGAGGGGTGGGAGCTCTGTGTCCCGTGATGTACTCCAAGAAAAGGATTTTACAGGTAAGCTGTTATAAAAATCCCTTTTTCTTTTTCGTACATCACGGGACACAGAGCGACTTAGTCATTACTAATGGGACGTCCCAAAGCAATGCCCAATGAGGGGAGGGATACATAAGCTGGGCGCCATCAGGCATGAGGATCTTTTGCGGCCTGCAACACACTGCGCCCAAAGGCGACATCCTCCTGACTTCTAACGTCTACCTGGTAGAATCTAGTAAACGTGTGTACCGAAGACCATGTTGCGGCCTTACATACTTGAGCCAGGGAGGCCTGGTGATGCACTGCCCATGAAGTTCCAACTGCTCTTGTGGAGTGCGCCCTAACTTTGAACGGAGGCGGTCTCTTTCTCAAGCTATAGGCTTGTATTATGACCTGTCGAATCCACTTGGCTAAAGTAGATTTTGATGCTGCCTGACCCTTTCTGGGGCCTTCCGGCAGAACAAACAAAGAATCCGTTCTGCGAATCTGAGCAGTGGCTTTTAGATAAGCTTTAACTGCTCTTACTACATCCAAAGAATGTAATAACTTTTCCTCTACCGAGCTAGGTTTGGGGAAAAAAGAAGGAAGAACCACATCTTGGTTCAAATGAAACCTCGATACCACCTTAGGAAGAAAGGCTGGATGAGGACGTAATACTACTCTGTCCTTATGGACAACCAGATATGGCTCCTTACAGGACAAGGCGGCTAGTTCCGATACTCTTTTAGCCGAACAAACGGCTACTAAGAAAATCAATTTCCTGGTGAGAAGAACCAAGGAAATGTGTTGCAATGGTTCAAACGGTTGTTTCTGTAGAACTGACAGAACCAGGTTTAAGTCCCATGGACATATGGGAATACTAACCGGAGGGCTAATACGCATCACTCCTTGTATGAAAGCTTTGACTAGTGAATGCGAAGCCAAGGGCCTTTGAAAAAATATTGACAAGGCCGAAATCTGACCCTTGATAGTACTCAAGGCCAGCTTCCTATCTACAGCCCACTGTAGGAAGTCCAAAATCCTCCCTATCACGTACTTACGTGGATGCCATTTCTTGGCCTCACACCACTTAATGTACGCTTTCCAGATCCTATAATAGATCTGCCTGGATACCGGCTTCCTGGCATTGATCATGGTAGATACCACAGAATTAGAGAGCCCTCTCTTTTTCAGAATGTGGGCTTCAATAGCCAGGCCGTCAAACCTAGGGCTGGTAAGGAAGGGTGGTATATCGGTCCTTGCGACAGCAGGTCCGGACGATGTGGGAGGGTCCAAGGACTCCTCACTGACATTTTTACAATCTCCGCGTACCATGCCCTTCGGGGCCACGCTGGAGCCACCAGAATCACTGGTTTCTTTTCTACCCTGATTCTGCGGAGTAATCGCGGTAACAATTGTGGCGGTGGGAATGCATATATCAGCTTGAACTGATCCCAAGGGAACACTAGGGCATCTGAGCCGCAAGCTAGGGGATCCCTTGTGCGAGACACAAATCTGTCCACCTTTGCGTTGAATCTGGATGCTAGCAGATCTACATCCGGTGTTCCCCACCGCTGGCATATTGCCTGGAAAACCTCGGGGTGAAGAGACCATTCCCCCGGGCATAATTGTTGGCGACTTAGAAAGTCCGCTCTCCAATTTTCCACTCCTGGGATGAAAACCGCGGATATGGCTGGGACATATCTTTCTGCCCACTCCAGGATGCAATTTGCTTCCCTCTGGGCTGCACGACTCTTGGTGCCACCCTGGTGATTGATATATGCCACTGCCGTGGCATTGTCTGATTGAATTCTGACAGGGGACCCTTGGAGTTTGGATGTCCATGCTACTAGGGCATACCGGGCTGCTCGTATCTCTAAGAGATTGATGGGCAGGGCCTTTTCTGCTTCTGACCACTTGCCCTGGAGAGACCATTGCTCCAGTACTGCCCCCCAGCCTATGAGGCTGGCATCTGTAGTGACCACCTTCCAAGAAACCGGACTGAAGGGTTTCCCTCTTTCCAGATTCTGGGGCACCAACCACCAATGGAGGCTCTTGCGAACGGAAGGGGACAGGGACATTGGTAAGTCTAAAGCCTGAACTTTTTTGTTCCAGGCTGACAGTATGGCCCTTTGCAAATTCCTTAAATGGAATTGACCGTAGGGCACCGCTTCGAATGAAGCCACCATCTTTCCCAGCAGCCTCATGCAGAGGCGTATGGATGGTTTTCTTTTTGTACCCACTAAGTGGGTCAAATCTTTTAAAGACGACACCTTCTCTGGAGGTAAGAAAATCTTTCTCTGATTTGAATCCAGCCTTAGCCCTAAGTATTCCAGACTTTTGACTGGTCTTAGAGCTGACTTGTCCCGGTTGATAATCCAACCGTGATATTCCAGATACTTGATTGTCTTGTGAATAGCTACTTCCAGCTTTTCCACTGAGTGGTCTATTAGTAGCAGGTCGTCTAGATATGCCATTATCGTTACACCCTGTGTTCTTAGATTGGCCAATAATGGGGCCAGAATTTTTGTGAACACTCGTGGTGCTGTGGCCAGACCGAAAGGTAAGGCTCTGAACTGAAAATGGCGCCCTTCTACTGCAAAGCGTAGAAATTTCTGGTGGGCCGGAAAGATGGGAATATGCAGATAAGCATCCTTTATGTCGATCGAGGCTAACCATTCCTGCCCTTGTAGGGCGGTGGCCACCGATCGGATCGACTCCATCCGAAAAGTCCTGATATTTAGGAACTTGTTTAGCCCTTTTAGATTTAATATGGGCCTCACGTCCCCATTTGGTTTGGGGACTGTGAAAAGGTTCGAGTAAAACCCGAATCCGCTTTCTTCCAGGGGAACCTTCATGATTACACCTTGGAGCAATAGTTGTTCTAGTGCCAGAAGGAGGGATCCTCTCTTTTGGGGATCTCTTGGCACGTTTGACCTCATAAATTGGGCAGGAGGAGTGCCTTTTAACTCCAGCTTGTATCCCAGACTTACTGCGGAGATCACCCATCTGTCTCTGATGGTGTCCCGCCAGGTCTCTGTGAACAACTGAAGTCTTCCCCTCACCCGATTGAGTGGGGGCAACGCTTCATGCCTTGGGGGGAGGTTTTGTACCTCTCTTGATCCAGGGCTTCTTGTTACCCTGTGATTGTCCCTGATTTCTGCCCCCTGAATTTGACCGCGGAGGCCGTCGGAACTGCTTCACAGCCGATGTGCCCGGGACTGGAGAAGTAGGCCTCTTAAAAGAAGGACTTCTACCCTTGTTCTTAACCGGTAAGAGTGAACTTTTACCGGCAGAAATTTTCTGGATATATTTGTCCAGATCTTCTCCAAATAAGCGTTCTCCATGAAATGGGAAGCTAACCAGCAGTTTTTTACAGGGAGCTTCAGCAGACCAGTTTTTGAGCCACAGAAGCCTACGCATATGTACTATAGACAGCGTAAAGCGGGAGGCCTGTTGGATTGTATCCTTTATGGCGTCCACCGCAAAACACAAGGCTCTAGGCAGGTCAGCTAGGGCAAGAGCCTGCTGATCTGGTAAGTCCCTTAAGACTTGTTTCAACTGATCTTTCACTGCTTGGCAGACTCCAATCGCTGCTACCGCAGGTTGTGTCACCATGCTTGCTGTAGAGAAAGCAGATTTTAGTAAAGACTCCAATTTTTTATCTATTGGGTCTTTGAACATTGGAACATTATCTACTGGACATGTCAGTGATTTGTTAACAGAAGAGATGGCTGCGTCCACTGTAGGGACCCTCCATTTTTTTATGAACTTATCCTCCATGGGATAGATCACCGGAAATCTCTTGGGGGGAGCAAATATTTTATCAGGATGCTCCCAATCCTGGTAAATAAGCCCTTCTAATAAAGGGTGGATTGGGAAGGAACAGACAGCCTGGGGAGCTTTTAGCGACCCCAGCGAGGAAACCGTAGTGGATGGTGGTTCCGCCAGAGGCATTTTAAATGCTGATCGGACCATATTAGTCAGAGACTGAACCCATAATCTTTCAGCCTGAGATGCTGAGAAAGGTTCTTCCACTGTTGATTCCTCCATAACTGAATCAACCTCATCCTGATCCCCTTCAGGTAGGTCGATCTCTGTGTGGGGCTGTTCCTCCACTAACAGGCACTCTGAAGGAGGAGACGGAGATCGGACGCGCTTTTCCTGAGACAGGGAAGCAGCGATCAATGCTGTTAATCTCTCTTCCAATCCTCCCAGAGTTGAGGATAAAACCTCCTCTGTTATATATACAGGAGCAGGTGGACTGGGGACAGCCGCAGCACCAGGCATTCCTGCGGGGTTTCTACGGCTACTGACCTCTGAATTCTCAGGGGAGATTGGTGCAGTACAAGCATGCTCAATATCCTCAGAGCCCGATGGAGACCCCTTTGGCTTCCTGGAAGATCTATTTCCGGAGCGTCTGGACGACATATCCTTTAAGCACAAAGCTGAGGTATTCCCGTCGTCATACACCAATTTTGCTGGTAATAGTCTAACACAGGTGCTGCTATATACCAGCTGGTGTCCACTAAAGTGCCTTTCTATGGGGATGCCGGCATCAACCGCCTCTGTGTGCCACTGTTTGTTGCTAGCTCTGTTTGCATCCAGCTGACACTTGTACTGTGTCTTTTAACCATGCTGGGACGCCCGCACATGCGCAGAAGCGCCACGGCGCGCATCGAGCGTCATCCACCCGCCCTGCCCCTTTTTTTTTCATAGGAGGCGCGTGCACGCGCCCGCGCGCGCGCCCGTGCGCCATTGGCGCCCTTTTCGAAATCAAACAGGGGACTAGGAGCCAGGGCCCTTTTTGCTGGAGGGCCTGTGCAGTGGATGAGCGCAGCAACAGGGCAGAGGAAGTGGATTCCCACAGAGAAACTTACCAGCTGCCTGGATCTTTTGACTTGAGAAAACCAAAGATCCACATGACAAGAAAAATGGACTACAGCGGCCTCTAGTGGTTTAACACAGGTACCGCGGTCCCTTTTTTTTTTTTTTTTTTCTTGACTACAATTAAAATTTTACATTTTCAGTAGTTACAGGCAAACACAGATATTTAGCGGGAATACCGTTAGGTAACAGACAGAAAGACAAATTAGGCTTGGGGGTCCCCCAATAGAACCAAGTTCCTGGGGGCCCCCACTTACCTGATCCCCGCCGCAGGACTTTGTTTGGTCCACAGAAGTCCAAACTTCACCTATCACGGCAGGCATTGTAATTAAACCTTCAGGGACCGGGTTCCCAAGGATTCCACTCCCCTGGACCTGTATAGCACCCTGCACAGACAACATCTTGGTCGTGGGTATGACCAGAGCTCTGGATCCCAGGGTCCAGCCCTCCTAAGAGAAGCATTACAGGCAAAACCTTGCTCTTCTGCTGCAAGGCCCGGGTACCGACCGTTTAGCTATGAAGCTTTTTTGGTGGGATCCGGAACAGCTTACTAAGGCCCAAAAGAACCTGTACGCAAGCCCAGTGAAAACACATGTTACTCTTTGGCCAACACCTTAGACACTGGCAAAAAAAACTGAGGTGCTCCCGGGTGGGAGGGGCTTATATAGGGGAGGGTACTTCCGGTTTGGAATTGGCCAGTGCCAACACCTGAAGGTAATCTATATAACCCATTAGTAATGACTAAGTCGCTCTGTGTCCCGTGATGTACGAAAAAGAAACAGTGATAGTATATCCCTATTACCCCTCCCCCATTTCTACCTTTAGGGGTGAAGCTGACCTGGCTAGATTTGACACCATGAAGTTGCCTGCTCACTTCCTCGTGCCTGGTCTTTTCCCTTTTCTTTTTCCCTTTGTTTCTTTTTGGACTATGACATCGCAGTGCACCACAAAGGTGAGCCAGGCAGCTGCTGCTAGATTAAAGGAATTTTCTCACACGCTGGGACAGACCCCCAAAAAACAGTCAACAAGCTCAACACGTCACCATGTTGTCTAAACCGCAATTTGGAGCTAACGCCACTAGAAAGAGTTTGGGTCAGGGCCAGGCAACCCCTGGGAAGGGAGCAACTCCCCCCTCTGGAAAATTGCAGAGTGAGGGGATGGTGGAAACCCAGGGACATTTAAGTACACCCCTCAATACGGACACCCCGGGAGTAACAGAACCATCTTTAAAGGAAATCCTGCTAGCAATTAATTCCTGTAAAACTGAAAAGTCTGACCAAATTAAGTCAGTGCGGGAAGAATTGTCTTTTATCAGAAACGATATACAAAAAGTGCGGGAAAGGACTACTGCTCTTGAGGGGAGGGTGGGTCTGATAGAGGACGATCTGAACCCCCTGAAACGGGAGATGAAAATCATAAAGGAGCAGATGCTGAATTATCAGACAAAGATTGACGAAATGGAGAATAGGATGCAAAGGAAGAACGTAAGGATAGTTGGACTGAGGAACCAGACCCCACTACTTTTTTGGAAAAATGGTTCAGGGAGTTATTTGGAGAGCAGTCCTTTTCTCCCCTTTTTGCACTAGAAAGAGCTCACAGGGTCCCTTCTAGACCCCTTCAGCCCGGTGCCCCTCCTAGATCTCTCTTGGTAAAAACACTTTATTATAAAGACAAAATGACTATCTTAAACAAAGCCAGGGAAATAGGCAACATAATGTATAACGGCAATAGGGTTTCAATGTACCCTGACTTTTCACCCAACTTGCAAAAACGGAGGGCTAAGTTCGGAGAAGGGAAGCGTAAACTGCAACAATTAAAAGTGAACTATGCCTTATTATACCCCGCTAGATTGAGAATAAATGCTTTGGGGGAGACGGTTTTCTTTGGCCCCCCCGGAGGGGGTGGAGGACTGGATTGAATCTTACAAAAGGACACTGTAACACATTCTGATTAAAATTTTTCTAGAAGTTATTAACATGATGAATTAGCACAAATCACATTAGAAGCACAATGTTTAATAAACACGGAGTGGAGGAAGGGGGGGGGGTCTATGGGTGAGGGAGTAGTAATCTGCGTATTACCCCCGGCGATTAAGGGGTATCGCGAATAACTCTCTCTGTGTGTACTCTTTGTTTTATGTTTTTGTCTTGTCACGTACGTTTGTTTGTTTAGATGTTGGTTGTATAGAGGTATGGGGGGGGGGGGGGGTTAGGGAGGGAAGAGTGTAAGAAGATAAGACTAAAGATATATATATAATAATATAATATTTGAAAAAATAGGAATAGGTAATGGTCAGAATGCCCCCAACTAGGCCCAATGGGCAGGTAAAAAGGAAGTATGGGAGTATGAATTTGTGGAAGCACGATTGGTATGCTTGGCACACAAGGTTGTTTGAAACTAATTACACTTTTGGAATTTTGCAATATTGGGTTAAAAAAATTATAAAATTAGCACAAGAAACATACACAAATGTAAAAAGGTACTGGTCACTTGATCACATGTCATATAGAAAACTAAAATATTATGGTTGGAAGCACTCAGATTAAAAATTTGAATTTATGCTCTTGGAATGTGCGGGGAATGGGAGATCCAGGGAAAAAAGCAGCAGTTCTCCTGATTGCAAAAACATATGCGGTAGCGATACTTTGGTTACAGGAGACACATCTTACAAAAACCACTAGTCCTCAACTGAGGTGGCGGGACTATTCCATACAGTTTCACTCAGTCCATACCTCCTATTCCAGAGGGGTGAGTACCTTTATTAAAGCTGGGGTGGTCTTCACCTGTATTCAGGCTAAGATAGATGAACAGGGGCGATACATTTTTCTATTCTGTTCGATTGAAAACAAAACCTGTATACTGGCAAATGTGTATCTTCCCCCTCCCTTTGATCTTTCAGTTATTTGTGACCTTACCGAGTTTGCTCTGGATAAACCTGGAGTACCGGTGCTAGTGACAGGGGATTTCAATATGGTAATGGACTGGAAAGTGGATAGATTCCCCCCTGTGATACATACAAGTAGAACAGTGGATAGTCGGTTATCTGACAGAAACAGGATTGAGAGACATTTGGAGAGTGTGGAATCCAGAGGCTCGGCAGTATTCCTGCTTCTCCAAAACTCACTCTACACTCTCCAGGATTTCAAAAATTAAGAAGCAGTCTAAGGACTGGGAGAGAGTAATTGGAGAGAGGGTAACAACTGCGGAAGAACAATATATTAACAACCCGACACCAGATACACTTAGGACCTGGATAGAGGAGCAACAAAGTTATCGATTAATGACTCTCCGATGGGTAGAGAATAAATATCTCTTTCAGAGACAAGCTGCCTTTGGAGAAGGGGAAAGTGTGGGGCAGATGTTACCACGGAGGATGGGAGAGTGACTTCATACACTCCAGAAATAGTGGACAAGTTTAAAGAATATTATGAAGATCTTTATAGAGCCCGGCAGGGGGAGATGAGTGAAGCAATGGACATCTTCTTTGGGGACTTGAATTTACCTTTCCTCAGTGAGATGGACAGAGCTGAGCTGGATCGCCCTATAACCTTAGAAGAGATAATGTGTATCACCAATGAGATGGCAAGGCAGAAATCGCTCAGGACCAGATGGCCTTCCAGCCGAGATATACCGGCACTATGGGAAGGTGTTACTACCCGAGTTGCTGACAGTACTGAATAACTCACTAGTACAGGGTGAGCTTCCCTCCTCAATGATGGACTCTAACATAATTATTATACACAAGGAGGGCAAAGACCCATTGGATGTAGCCTCTTATAGGCCTATTGCCCTGTTGAATACTGACATGAAGATCCTAGCGAAGATTCTGGCGGTTAGATTAAACAGGGTTATATCAAAACCTATCCACCCCGACCAGTCGGGTTTTATTCTTGGAAGAACAACTAGTGTTAATATAAGGCGGTTATATCTGAATCTTTAGGTCCTGACAAATGAGGATGGGGAGAGGGCTATTTTGTCTCTGGACGCCGCCAAGGCCTTCGACAGTTTAGAGTGGCGGTACCTGTGGAAGGCCATGGAAATGGCCCAATTGGGCCCGGGCTTTATCAACTGGGTTAAAATGCTCTATAGAGCACCAGAGGCTAGAGTAAGGGTAAGTGGAGAGCAGTCCGATAAGTTTGGTCTGGGGAGCGGGACGAGGCAGGGATGTCCCTTGTCACCCCTCCTCTTTGCCATTGCAATCAAACCTCTGGCCATTGCTCTCAGATCATCCGACCAGGTGAGGGGCTTTAGAAGAGGTGATCTGGAAGAAAAAGTTGCATTATATAGAGATGACCTTCTGCTCTTCCTCGGAGATACACTCCCTTCGGAAGGCCATTAATATAATTAACAGTTTTGGTCAAATCTCTGGACTAAAGAGAAACTGGGCAAAGTCCAGCCTGTTACCAGTGGACCCTCTGGTGGTTTCCTTACCTGAGGAGGTAGCTCAGATCCCAGTTGTGAACAAGTTTAAATATCTATGTATAAACATTTCTATAAACAATACACGGCAGATAAAATCGACCCCCTGTTGATTAAATTCAGGGGTAAAATAAAAAGTCTGGAAACGCTTTTCGGTGTAATTCGAATAAAATTATTTGGATGCCCCAGCTCCTTTATGTATTACATAATTCGCCAATTTGGCTTTACAAAAAATGGTTCGAAAGGATAGAGACGCTGTTCAGGGAAATTATATAAAAAGGTGGTCCAGCAAGAATCCGGCTAAGTACCCTGCAACTCCAGAAACAGGAAGGAGGAGTAGCGCTCCCACATCCCTATTTTTTTGGCATCACAACTCCAGTACTTGGGGGGAAGTAACATAGCTGGCCAAGAAGTAGGAAGAAAGATACTCCTTCAAAATACTTCACATGAATCCATACCTGAAGCTTTGGAGGCAGGATCCTTTTCCCCAAGACTCCCAACTTTGAATCTAATGATGAGCGTTTGGGACACAGTGAAAACTATACTGGATTATAGAGGATTTACGGAATTCACTCCACTGTGGGATAACGGTAAATTAGGAGAGCTCCAGAAAATAGGGACAATAAGGGAATGGGAGAGATGCGGAATAAAATTTATTGCACAGTTATATCAAGAAGGTACCTTGAAAACTTTGCAGGAATTGAGAGCCCAACATGCCTTACCGAATAAATCCTTTTTCAAATATCTACAGGTCAGTCATGCATTAGAGGAACAGTTCAAAGGACAGACCCTAGAATAGAGCACAATTCCTGTACTCCAAAAATTAATCAATGCAGATTCAGGGAAAGGTTTAATATCAAAAGTATATCCACATATTAATAAAGGGAGAGTGAGCAGGCTAGAACCTCCCTTATACAAGACGAAAAGGGAAAAAGATGTAGGAGTTATCTCTGATACCCAGTGGAATAGGATCCTTGAATTGGCCCCATTGGTCTCGTTGTCTCCCTCACAGAGGATGTCACATAATTTTTACTGTATAGAACTTATTATACCCCCTATAGACTTTTTCAGTTTGGCCGTCGGCCAGATCCTAGTTGCCCCAGATGTGGGGACTCAGAAGGGGATTTGCTTCACATGTTTTGGAGGTGCCCGAAGCTATTCCGGTATTGGACGGAGGTGGTAAAAACTATTGATAGGGTGTTTGGAATTTCCATTGAGCTGATGCCGAAGCAATGCCTACTGGGACTAGTGGGGGAAGTGGGTAAACCAGGGAACCCCCAAATAGCAGCTACAAGATGCCAATTCCAAGCAAGGATTTTGATTGCCCGCAGATGGCAGTCAACACTGCCTCCGTCCAGTGAGGAATGGCAGAATAGTGTGAACGGAGTAATCCTTAAGGAGAAATCGGTATATATAAAGCAAGGCGCTCCAACGACATATGATAAGATCTGGAAACCCTGGTGGGAAGCAAGAGGGATCAGTATGTAATTCTTAATAAGTGCAGGAAAAAACATTTAAAGGATGAGCAACGACCCAAGAGAAACCAATGGATGAGGGAGTGGAAGTTGAGGAAACGAGTGGGAAGAATGAAGTTGTGAATGGGTATGAATTTTAGTATTAGAATAGTAGAATTTATAGATAACCCCATGGGATCCCCCCCCCCCAGGTACCCCCCTAGAGATATACACGACACGTGAAGTTCAATGAACCTAGGGAGAGAAACTGGGTCGGAGGGCCGGGACAGAATGGGGAAGACTGTTCATAATTTGTTTGAAAACTGTGAAAAACGTAATAAATAAATAAAGTTAAAAAAAAAAAAAAAACACGGTGAAGAAGCTATTGCAGGTCATTGGAGGGAGAAGCTGCTGCTGATGGGGGCGGAGGACAAGAACAGCTGCTAGCTCCGTGAAGCCCGCAAAGCTCCCTCAACATGAACGGCGTGAGGACATGATCCGGTCCTGGATCTCTCCCTAGCGAGCTCCCCCGCAAAAACAACGTAAGATCTGCATGAACCTGTAAGAACCCTCCTGGACCCCCTGACCCTCCTGACTCATGGTAACGCAAAGGAATCTGTAGTGTAACTTTTGCTTTTTCATATTCCACCACCGCCTCACTGCCGCCTTACCTGGGATAGTGGAGCCGTCATTGCGGCAGTTTCTTTGGCCGCCCGCCCACCCGTCCACTCAGCCCGCGGTTCGGTGTGCCGCTGTCCCTGTGTTTTGTACACTTGAAGGGAGGCGCGACAAGTGACTGGCTGCACCGGGCTGGGACTGGCTGTTCCGGGAGTTCCGGGAGTCCAGGAGTTCTGACCGACGCTCCCCCTTCCTTCCCCCGACATCTCTGCCTATCAAGTGGTGATGTGCAGAGCAGAACAGAACAGGAAAACAGGAGAGGCGGTGGAGAAAAGGGGGTAGCTGTGAGAGATTGCAGATGGCTACAGTGAGGCATATGAAAGCAATTAAGGCAATAGTTAGGTGCTGACACTGCTACAGCAGAGATTACGCTGATATAAAGATAAGAAGAGGCAGTAAAGAAACAGGAGGCAGTGAGCTGAAGCGAAAGGAGAATAGTGCGGAGGTGGAGGTGGAAGTGGATATGATTATGGGGAACGATGGTAGTACTGAGTAGAGGGTACTCGGAACTCATTACCCCGCAGAAGCCAGTTAGACAAAAAATAAAAAATAAACTTTCAGCAACTGACCTCTCTTACCTTCTTGTCTTCTAGTCCTTAAATTAATTTGGATTTCTTGGAACTCTTTCTTTCTGTCCTATGACCCCTTTAACTTCCATAACTGCTCATAACTCACAGTACCAGCAGAAATATACACAGGGAAGAACTTAAGATAAATAAAGCACCCTGACTATTTGTTCACCAGAGAATATTATAAATATCATTACTCTCAGAAATAGGAATGGGTACAACTCCCTGACTTCAACAATCACCACAAGTGACGTCAAGAACGAAGAAAGCAGCTACGGAAAATTGAAGCAGCCAAAGGGTGAGTCACTCCTTTATTTCTATATATACATTTACTGAACTGAACTGAATGCTATGAAGGAAAGGAAAAGAAAAGAAAAAGGAAAGAGAGGAAAAAGGGGGGCTAAATATGTAATGACGTTTTCAACTGAAAGGACTTGTGGATACATCATGAAAGTGACCACCCTTAGATGTTACTAATCGAACCAGGGAAGATATCTTACTAAAAGATTATTGAATAATTGTCCCCTAGGAACATATTTGAATATATGAAAATATCCGAATTTAGTCACGACTTATAGGGAGCTCCACGGGGGGCACAGCAAGGACTTTGAAGCCTGGTAGGTCTTAGAAGGTCAGCCTAAGAAACGGTTTGACCGATCACTAACCAACACTGACTACTTACCCTGAACTACTAGGAAACTGTGTATAGGTCCATACTGGAACATTGCGCCTCAGCGTATTTATTCAAAGCAAAACTCTTGTTTTTCTTGGGTTGTTTTTTTTTTTGTCTTGGGTTTGCACATTTCTTCCACCATAGTTTCTGTCTATTGCTTGGTAACTGCCAACCCTGAAAATCAAGCTATTTCACATTACTGGTAGAATAAAAAAGGAGGGTCCTCTTACTGAGGCAACAGGTGGGATCTGACACAGAAATCTATATAACACACAGAGACAGGGAAGAAAAAGGGAAGAAAAAAGAAAGAATGATGAGGGGTAGGCAGCTAAGGGGCGCAACGGCTAAGCTCCCAAAAACAAGCGCAAGCCCGAGCTCTATTAAGAAATTTATGACACAAGAAATCTCTAAAGACAGCCCCGGGAAATCGGCACTGTCAAATAGGAGGACATCTGAGGGCCTACAGAAATCAAACACGAGAAAACACTCAGAATACACGGAGGCTGATATCCCTAACACAGCGGAAGAAGAAGAAGAGGAGGTAGATATCGCAGAGAGTAAACAAAAAGACCAACTACCTACTAAAAGGGAAATTGTGGAGATGTTTGCTAGAATGGAAACAGTTATGCATAGAATGGAGAAATAGCTTAAAGGGGAAATATTGATAACACACGAAGATCTGAATCACCTACTGAGGAGAGTTGAGGAAACGGAGGAAAAGATGGAAGCACAAGCAGTGGAAGTTAGGGAACTAAAAGGGCAATTGGAAGACATACAGAGAGAGCAAATGTACATGAAATACACACTCGAAGACCAGGAAAACCGTAACAGGAGAAAAAATCTGAGGATACGAGGTTTACCGGACCAACAAATGGAAGATCTACAGGAAAAAAATGGATAAAGTGTTTGGACATATGCTAAGTAAGAGCACAACAGAAAAGATAAAATTTTAAAGAATCCATAGGATCAGGAAACCCATTGGACTAGTCGGAGATACCCCAAGAGACGTAATCGCGCGATTCCATAATTATCAAGACAAAGATCAGGTTCGACAAAGTCTAAAATCTAATGTTCCGGCTAAGTACGAGGATACCACGTTACAGATATATCCGGACCTGGCTGGAGAGACACTGAATAGGAGAAGAATTTTAAAACCATTATTAGAACATCTCAAGACTCAGGAAATTCAATACTTTTGGGGCTTCCCAGCGTGTCTAGTGGGACGGAAGGAGGGACGTTCAGCTACCCTGAGATTCCCAGAGGACACCCCTAACTTTTGTAAAAGACTAGACATTACTGAAATCGACATCTCAGGATGGTGGGAAAGAGAGCATAGGCAGAAGACAACGGACAAGCAGACCTGGAATTCAAAATCTAGGAAAAATTAATAATGCGTAGCAATAAAAAAGTCTGGGAAGAGGGGTAATTAGGAGGAGAGTTGGGGGTTGATGAGACTGGTTAGACGAGAGGTGGGGAGATGTGGGGGGGAGGGACGGGGATAGGACACCAAATAAAAGGAATATAGTAGATGGGGGAGCGGAACGGGCACGGGGGATCCCCGTGTGGGGAGCAGCTGCCCTTGATCCGGTGCCAACAGTCAGAGCTCAACCGATAGGGGGGAGAATCCGTAGGGCCAGATGGAGAAGGAGGGCCACGGATCATGGGGCTATGGGGAAGCTCCAAGACCCCAACAAGGGGGGGAGGGGGATAGGGAGGGGAGGAGGGGTGGGGGGTGGCGAGGGATGGGGGGGTGGTGGCTGAGGGGGAGGGTGGGGATAGGACCGAGGGGGAAGGTGGGGAGGGGGGACCTCTAGGCAATAATTTTGAGAGAATTAGCTCTTCCCGTTTAGTAGGGTCACTCTAGAAATACCAGATGCCTAAATTAAGTATAATCTCATACAATGTAAGGGGGTTGAACGCTCCCATTAAGAGGGCAAATATTATTAGAGAATTAATCTTATTGAAAGCGAATGTAGTATTTTTACAGGAGACCCACTTTCTTATAGGCTCAAATCGTCAAATTATTTCAAAGGATTACCCCTTGTGGTACTATGGGGACACACCTTTAAGTAAAGGTAAAGGAGTGGCCATAGGGTTTGCCAAAGGGACCCGGTTCATCTTAGACGAGAAGAAGGAAGACCCCGAGTGGAGATACTTATTTCTAAAGGGAGAACTGAACAGAGCCGAGGTCTCACTGGCAAACGTGTATGGACCAAACAAAAAACCAACTCAGTACTTAATGGATTTTAAGAAAGGGGGGGCCATATTAGCTGGAGACTTTAACTTATGTTTGGAGCCAAATATTGATAGTACATCACGTGTAAGGGGGACTGGAATGGCCCAGAGGAATAAATAAAATAAAAAAAATGCATCAACACCAATTAGTGGACGCATGGAGAACACAACACCTAAAGCAACGGGATTATACATTCCACTCCCCCGTGCATGGGACGTACTCAATAATTGATTATTTCTTAGTAGAGCATTGGTTACTGGATACAGTAGAAACTAATATTGCCATTACAACATTCTCAGATCACGCACCAATAATACTCCAATGGAACATTGGAGAAGTACAAAAAAGTAACAACAACTGGAGGTTGAACAAAGAATTATTAATGGACAAAAAAATAGGCCAGAGAATAAAAGAAGAATTGGATCAATTCTTCAGGGAGAATAGTACAGAGGGTATGTCAGAGGCCATAGTCTGGGAAACTCACAAGGTCTTCATCCGTGGAATATTAATAAGGGAGGGTGCGGTAAAAAAGAGAAGGACGCAGGAAAAAAAAAACATTATTAATGAAAGAGATCTCGGAAATGGAACAGCAGCATAAGAAAACCAGAGGGAAAGAATATCTATTAAGCCTCAATATTAAAAGAGCGGAGTTAAGAGAGGTTTTCGAACAAGAAACCCGGACGGTCTATAATCAAATTAAGAAAGAGAGATATCAATGGGGCAATAAGCCGGGGAAGTATTTGGCGAAAATATTAAAAAGGAAAAAAAACGTTAATTATATAGAGAAAATACAAACAAAGACCGGGGAAATAAGATACAAAACACCGGAAATAGCTAAATCCTTTCAAGAATATTATAGTCAGATGTACTCAATTAACGCTCAGGACACAAAGGAAGAGATCAGACAAAAAGGGGAGAAAATGAAAGCTTATATTAAGGAGATCGATCCACATAAAATTCCTGAAGACAAAATAGATTTTTTAGAAGCCCCCATAAGAGAGGAGGAGATTAAAAAAATTATTCAAGAACTACCAAATGGGAAAATCCCAGGTCCAGACGGTCTGACGATACTATATTATAAAAAATACATAGATCTATTAACCCCGAAAATGTGTTCTTTTATGAATGGGATAGGTGTAAATTGGGAGATGCGGAAAGAGGCACTAGAAGCCACAATAACTATAATCCCAAAAGAGGGTAAAGATACCACATTATGTTCCAGCTATAGACCGATCTCACTTCTAAATATCGACACTAAAATCTTCTCTAAGATCCTAGCTAATAGGATGAAAACCATTATGAAAGATGTTATACATCTAGATCAAGTTGGATTTATTCCAGGAAGGGAGGGTAAAGATAATGGAATAAGATCGCTTTTGGCCATTCAGAAAATTAAAGAAAGCGGGGCCCCAGGACTACTCCTTTCAATTGATGCCGAGAAAGCCTTTGACAGGGTAGACTGGGGCTTCATGCAGTCAAAATTAGAGGCAATAGGACTAGGACCCCGAATTAGTAACTGGATTAATTCCCTGTATAATAAGCCCTCAGCGAGAGTTAAAGTAAACGGGATACTATCTGAAACGTTCAAGTTGAGAAATGGCACTCGACAGGGGTGCCCTTTATCACCGTTATTGTTTGTGATTGTGTTAGAACCCCTATTAAGGAAGATTAGGTGGAACGCGGATATAAGTGGGCTAACGGTAGGTGATGAAGAGCACAAGCTCGCGGCTTATGCGGACGACATTTTGTTCTTCATCACTAACCCTAAAATAACACTACCCAATATTCAAAAGGCCCTTAATGAGTTCGGTGAGTTGTCTAATTTCAAAATCGGAAACATTAAGCATTAACATTCATAAAAGAGAGAGGAGTATATATCAAGAAGCTTTCTCATTTAACTGGGGGAAAAAAGCACTTTCGTACCTTGGAATTAAACTAACTGCCAACACCGAGACAATTTATAAAGAGAACTTTATCCCACTACTAAATGAAATTAGGTTAGAATTGAATAGAATCGCACCGGGGCAACTATCATGGAGTGGGAGAATAGGAATCCTTAAGATGATCATTCTTCCCAAAATAGTCTACAAAATGCAGATGCTCCCGATCCCACTACCTCGGACTTTCTTTGAAAAATTACAATCATTATTTTTGGTTTTCATTTGGCGCGGGAAAAAAACACGTACCAAGTGGACATTACTGACAAAAGAAAAGGGCCAAGGAGGACTGGGGGCACCTGACATTAGAAATTATTACAACGCGATAGTAATAGCGCGGATAATGGAATGGGCCAATAATAACACAGAGAAGAGTTGGGTGAATATGGAAGGCACAATGAGTAAAACATCACTAGGGAAGGTAATATGGATACCGACACAATACCGAGAATTGGGCACAAATACACACGATATCACTAGAAACGCACAAAAAATTTGGGATAAGATACACAAAAAATAAAATTGGCAGTACAACTCACCTCTTATACCATTAAATCAAGAGAGGAAAACCCCCCACATAGGATGGGACTTTAGCGGCAACAGATTTATAAAAGTAAAGAATAAATTTTAAATTTTATTGTACAAAATATATATATATGTATCAAAACATAACAATTCATTACAGTATTAAAAACATAAAGTGTGAATATTGCTTAAATGATTTCAATAACCAAGTCCGCTTGTCTCTCAACGCGTTTCGGGATGTATCATATCCCTTCGTCAGGGGCTGTAATGCGGGCAAATTCACACTGTATAAAAAACAACAAAAAATGAATTTAAGCACAGAATCTAAAATGGTGTGTATACATCAACATCTGCTGGACAAAGCAACTAAACCCAAGGACCCTATATTGCCAAGCATAATATCACATACCTACTACAGAGAGCAAACTCATGAGACCAGCAGGTTGGACCCCCCGATGGCAGTGCAGCAGCGTCTCCAGCGCAGAGAACGCCAAAATTGGGTCGATGCCCACACCTCCCCACGAATCCCAAAGAGCACCACTGACACACGCACAAGGGTCTGAAAATACAGTAATATTTTATTTGACACATTCAATTCGGAACGTGTCAATACATGCACCAATCCCATATCTACACATTTTAAGGAACAACGTATCTATCTTAGAGAACTGGGCCATACCTGGTGACAGCCACCAACGAAAAGCACCCAGATCTTCTTTGCACATAGAGAATTTAATCATCCCAAGTTGCCCTGATTATTCCTTACAACAGGGGAGAAAAGAATAACTCCAACATCTGTTGATGGGGAAGAAAAAACCTTCCGTTAGAGACACAGGCGTGATTATGAGACTACTATGCACACAACCATAGCCATATGGGTAATGTGCATGAGAAGAGAAGAGACATATATAAAGGCTACAATAACCTACCT
The DNA here is from genome assembly GCA_029206835.1 of Rana muscosa. Classification (NCBI taxonomy): domain Eukaryota; kingdom Metazoa; phylum Chordata; class Amphibia; order Anura; family Ranidae; genus Rana; species Rana muscosa. Next base: position 42,897,190 of record CM055127.1, read on the forward strand.
CATGCAAAAAATGCTAAACTTGCATAGGTAGGTGACCAAACCAAGGGGCTTCACCATTGACTTCCACAAATGGCTGCACAAGGTGGAATGTGCAGAGCGTGGAGACAAACGGGAAACCCAGTCTGAAAAGACAAGACAACAATGGCATTCAAAATCACATCATGCCAACTTATTCTGCTCAGAAGGATGTGCACAGCTTTACCTTTGTTGTTAGCGCCGTGTGTGTCCCTACACCTGCCGCTCAGTATGTCAACATTGAGACACTGAGTTAGCTGCTTTATAGAGGGGGAGCTATGGGCGGTATCGCCTGACATCATGACGCTATTGCGTCTGATGCCGTGCGTCTCCGCCCATGTCCCATTCCTCAAATTGAATGCGGCATCACATGACGCCATGACGCAAGCACGTCCAGCGTCAAGCGCTCCAGCGTGCCCCCGCATGACTACAGCCGGAACGCAGGAAACAGGATCAAATGCGAGGCGTGCATATACATCAGGGAGCTTGCAGAGGGTACAAAGGTCCTGGCAGGGAAGAAAAACAAACCCACACTACACTAAACCAAATCCTTCATTGTATAATCATGGCACATAGCAGAACGAGGACATGGAATTGAAACCAAAATACCCCATATCTGCAAGCCACAAAACATACTATGCAGCAGTGCAACACCACCATATAAGAACAGCAAAAAAATATATAATAAAATAGTGTCCAAAAAAGGAAAAAGAAAAGAAATTTTTTTTTCTTTCTTTACACAAAGAACCAAATAGGTAAGCCGCATATATATATCTCGATTCACTATATAATACTTAGCAATAAATTTGTTTGCTTTTCGTTTTGTTTGCTCATTCCTGGGCATTGGTGCATATAATAGGTAAAATATGTATCAGACCCCTGATATAAAGTGCCAGCATGGCCCAGGATCCCGGGTGAAGGGCGCGAGGGTGCCCCCCGCACCAAGACAAACCCCGACAACCGAATGCCTAGGGGGTCAGAGGCGACGAGGGCATCCCGCGTCACAACACCCACAGGCGCATGTGTAGCCCCCCCTATCTCCGGCAGAAGCCAGGTGGGGGGGCCCAGTGGCCACCTAGGTGGCCCGGGTACGCCAGATGGGGGGTGAGAGCAGCACACCCAAAAGGAAACGCAGCCGCCCACCACCCGAGGGTCCACACCCAACAAGTCAAGTAAGACCAGCTCAAACTCAGACAGATATATACATGTAAACAAGGAAAGATGAAACAAAGAATGCAGAGAACACAGAGAGAGCAGGAAGGCAAGACCATGTTGAAAGGAAATCTCACTCTAAAAGGGAGAACTCTATTCTTTCTCACATCCACCGGATGCGAATCCTTCCAAAAATGGTCTAAAACTTAACTGCTCATTGAGCCCAGGAGGCATGGTTGCCCCGAGGTCCGCTATCCATCGAGTTTCCCTTTGAAGTAACAGTTTATTCCAATCTCCTCCCCTTGAGTTGGAGTGAACACGATCCAATATTAAAAATTGGATCTTTGGGAATTTCCCGTTATGTTCTAAAATAACGTGTCTCCCAAGAGGTAGGTCTGGATTTGCCATTTTCATTGAACTTATGTGTCTGGAGGCTCTCTTATAGAATTGGAGCTTTGTTTTGCCTATATAGAAACGGGAGCACTGGCATGTTAGGAGATATATCACACCCTCCGTCTTACAATTAAAGAAATGGTAAGGCTTATATGGGCGGCCGTCAGGTAAGACGTTGCCTTGTTTGGTGTTCATATATTGGCATATCTGGCATCCTCCACAAGTAAAGGTGCCAAATCTCTTACATGGATCCTTCCTGAATTCACCTCGGAATTCACTTTGGACTAAATGGTCTCGAAGTGATGGTGCTCGTCGGTAGGTAATGAGCGGCACATCAGAGACAAACGGACTTAAGGTGGGGTCTATACGAAGCAAATGCCAAAACTTATTAATAATTTTTTTCACTGTGAGATGTTGGTTATGGTATCTTGTGATTATTCTTACGTTTTGGGAATCATCACTGATACCCTTCCTGGCAAATAGGAGCTTGTGTCTGTCCTGCCCATTCGCACGTCTGAAAGCTTTTTTCAGGCATGTGTGGGAATAGCCCCTCAACAGGAGTCTATCTCTCAGTGAGTTGGCTTCCTTGATGAAGATCTCGTATCTAGAGCAATTTCGTTTAAGCCGTAAGTACTGGCTGTATGGAATAGAATTAACCAAAGCAGGGGGGTGAGAGCTGGTTGCATGTAAAATTGTATTCCCAGCCGTGGCTTTACGAAATAGCTCACTGGATATACTCCCATCAACGTTTTTCTTGATGGTTACATCAAGGAAGGGTATGCCAACAGAACTGGAAGTCATTGTGAATCTCAAATTGAAGTCATTAGAGTTCATGATGGACATAATACATACATACATATTTTACCTATTATATGCACCAATGCCCAGGAATGAGCAAACAAAACGAAAAGCAAACAAATTTATTGCTAAGTATTATATAGTGAATCGAGATATATATATGCGGCTTACCTATTTGGTTCTTTGTGTAAAGAAAGAAACAAACTTTTCTTTTCTTTTTCCTTTTTTGGACACTATTTTATTATATATTTTTTTGCTGTTCTTATATGGTGGTGTTGCACTGCTGCATAGTATGTTTTGTGGCTTGCAGATATGGGGTATTTTGGTTTCAATTCCATGTCCTCGTTCTGCTATGTGCCATGATTATACAATGAAGGATTTGGTTTAGTGTAGTGTGGGTTTGTTTTTCTTCCCTGCCAGGACCTTTGTACCCTCTGCAAGCTCCCTGATGTATATGCACGCCTCGCGTTTGATCCTGTTTCCTGCGTTCCGGCTGTAGTCATGTGGGGGCACGCTGGAGCGATTGACGCTGGACGTGCTTGCGTCATGGCGTCATGTGATGCCGCATTCAATTTGAGGAATGGGACATGGGCGAAGACGCACGGCATCAGACGCAATAGCGTCATGATGTCAGGCGATACCGCCCATAGCTCCCCCTCTATAAAGCAGCTAACTCAGTGTCTCAATGTTGACATACTGAGCGGCAGGTGTAGGGACACACGCGGCGCTAACAACAAAGGTAAAGCTGTGCACATCCTTCTGAGCAGAATAAGTTGGCATGATGTGATTTTGAATGCCATTGTTGTCTTGTCTTTTCAGACTGGGTTTCCCGTTTGTCTCCACGCTCTGCACATTCCACCTTGTGCAGCCATTTGTGGAAGTCAATGGTGAAGCCCCTTGGTTTGGTCACCTACCTATGCAAGTTTAGCATTTTTTGCATGAGGTAGGTTATTGTAGCCTTTATATATGTCTCTTCTCTTCTCATGCACATTACCCATATGGCTATGGTTGTGTGCATAGTAGTCTCATAATCACGCCTGTGTCTCTAACGGAAGGTTTTTTCTTCCCCATCAACAGATGTTGGAGTTATTCTTTTCTCCCCTGTTGTAAGGAATAATCAGGGCAACTTGGGATGATTAAATTCTCTATGTGCAAAGAAGATCTGGGTGCTTTTCGTTGGTGGCTGTCACCAGGTATGGCCCAGTTCTCTAAGATAGATACGTTGTTCCTTAAAATGTGTAGATATGGGATTGGTGCATGTATTGACACGTTCCGAATTGAATGTGTCAAATAAAATATTACTGTATTTTCAGACCCTTGTGCATGTGTCAGTGGTGCTCTTTGGGATTCGTGGGGAGGTGTGGGCATCGACCCAATTTTGGCTTTCTCTGCGCTGGAGACGCTGCTGCACTGCCATCGGGGGGTCCAACCTGCTGGTCTCATGAGTTTGCTCTCTGTAGTAGGTATGTGATATTATGCTTGGCAATATAGGGTCCTTGGGTTTAGTTGCTTTGTCCAGCAGATGTTGATGTATACACACCATTTTAGATTCTGTGCTTAAATTCATTTTTTGTTGTTTTTTATACAGTGTGATTTTGCCCGCATTACAGCCCCTGACGAAGGGATATGATACATCCCGAAACGCGTTGGGAGACAAGCGGACTTGGTTATTGAAATCATTTAAGCAATATTCACACTTTATGTTTTTAATACTGTAATGAATTGTTATGTTTTGATACATATATATATTTTTTGTACAATAAAATTTAAAATTTATTCTTTACTTTTATAAATCTGTTGCCGCTAAAGTCCCATCCTATGTGGGGGGTTTTCCTCTCTTGATTTCAAATTTAGGGATGTTGGCAACTATTCAGGTCCAATTTGATGTTCACATTTCTATTTATTCTTATACCATTAAAGGACACAAGTTATTTCACACCGGGAAGGGAAATTTTTTTGGGAAAATGGATCTCAAAAGAAAATGCACAACTAAAAGATGTTATGGTCCAAAATAAATTAATCACACTTCAGGAATTAAAAACAAATACGGAATGGAGACTGATTGATGAGTGGCGGTACACCCAGCTAAAACATTTTTTCGAAAAACTACCTAAATCTATCAGAGCCAAAGAAAATTTAAGGCCGTTGCAGAAAATGTGCGAGGAAAAGGGGAAGAAGGGAGTTATTTTAAAGATTTACAAGATCTTAAATAACATAAAAAAGCCGGAGGTATTGCCATTCATCAAGAAGTGGGAAGAGGAATTGGGAACACAAGTCCAAGAGTGTGAGATTAAACAAATGATTAAGAGGGTTCACTCAACTTCAGTTAATTGTAATATAATTGAAACTAATTATAAATGTCTCGTCAGATGGTACCTAACCCCGGATAAGATGCACAGATATGCTACGGAAAAATCACTGTTCTGTTGGCGAGGGTGTCAGGAAATTGGGACGATGGCCCACATATGGTGGACATGCCCAAAAATGTAAAAATACTGGAGTGAGATAAGGAGATCCATTAGAGATATAACTAACATCGAAGTACCGGACGATCCGTGGGGATGTCTATTACATGGGATTCAGATGCCTAATAAATTGTATCTGTAACGGCACCCCAAATACGAAAGGGGGTAACGCCGTTTAGATCCCTTCCCTCTCCTGGACACAAATTCACTGTCGATCCTCCACAGCCAGACGACCACTTCCCATAGGAATTAATCCTTCTGGAAGAACGAGACACACTCTGTATCTTCCTAGCATCGAATTACTTTATTGAGAAAAACATTGTAACTTTTATAACCATCCAATACTGCATTAACCTAAAATGAACAATGGTCCAGCTCCACCCACAACATAACAGACCCAATACACAAAAGTATGCAGGTGATTCATCAACATCTCTTCAATTAACCCGTCTGCTGCTAGTTCCACAACCTTTAATTATAGGCTTAATTCCCCCAAACCACAATGGACAATAGAATGTAAATCACCACAAACAATGAACAGGTCTTTTAGAAGCTGGGATTAGCATTACACTAGGCAGACAGGTGATTGAGGCTGGACACCTCAGTATCTCTCAATTAACCTGTTGAGTTCAGAAACAGTAAATAGTCCTTTACAGATATCCTTGGGGATATGGTGGATAAATATTACAGACCCATTTTAGGTAGCCCAAGATATATTTCTTAATGTCCATTATTTCCTGGCTCACCCTGTGTCCAAAGTGACCCTCCTGTCACACATCTCCCCTTTCGGCAGGAGACTAACAAAGGAGGTGACCCCAGACGGGTTGACTTCGAAGTTAGTCCATAGGTCCATTCTTCTAATGCCGGTATCCACACAGTACCCCAAAATAAATTGCTCCAAACAGAGCATTACTTACCCAGCCAACCTCTGCCTCTCTCAGAGAACATACCCCCCGCTGGGGAGAAGACAGGGTGACTGGGCTCAGTCTTTCATGCCGCTGGGGATCCGGGCCGACTGCCCAGCATCCCCGAGGTACACAAGTGGAGACAGAAGTCCCATCCACTTGTGGTAGGTGAAAATCCCCCAGTGCTTGCAAAGTAAGGTTGACATCCTCCTGTCCCAGTGTCACACCATTTTCTGGGGTTGTGTCAGTGAGGACCGAAGTCCCATCCAGTACCACAGGAACTCCCTCTTCCGTTAGTTGAGAGCAGAGGCCCGCGGCACTCTGCTCTGTTGCCAGCTCTTCCGCTGGGTTGCTGTGAGTGGAGACCGTAGTCCCATCCACTGACATCCGCTCAAGTTGCAGTTGTGTGCAGCGGCCAGTAGTATTCTGCCCTGCTGCCAGTGATTCGGCTGGAGGTAAAAGCTTTACCACCTCAGCTTGTTGCTGGAGAGAGGGGCCAACTGCCCCGGCTCCCTGAAACTCCACAGTTGCTTCAAGTGCTGGGCAGAGGTTGCTATCACTCTGCCCTGTTGCAAGCACTTCTGCTGGGGACTCCACACCATCTGCTCTGGCTAACTGTTGGGGAGGGAAAAGGGCTGCTTCTCCCCCCTGCATCTCTGAAATCCCCTGGGAAAGAGAAACCATCACCTTCTCATCTCGGGCCTCCAAAACTGCCACGGGTGTAGAGCAGGGGTCTGCAGTACTCTGTCCTGCTGCCAGTACTTGGGCAGGCGATGCATAATCCATAACATCCTCTGAACAGTCCCTTAAGTCCATACCTTCTGTAATCTGTAGCTGGGAAGATGAGCCAACTGCCCTAGCTCCCTGGAACTCCATATCATCCACTTCAGCTTTAGGGATAGCAATCTTCAGATTTTCCACTGCCGATTCTTCAGCCAGGCTAGCTCCCTGGAACTCCATATCATCCACTTCGGCTTTAGGGATGGCAATCTTCAGATTTTCCACTGCCGATTCTTCAGCCAGGATTTCATAGTTGTCAACTGGTATTTCCTGATAGTCCCAGGCAAAGGGAGCCCCACCCTGCTGCTGAGCAGAGTCTAGCAGCTGTTTGTAGGCAATCTCCAGCTCCCATTCCTGAACGGCCAGAAACTCCAAATCTTCCTGTGCCCAGTGCCCTTCCGAGACATTCAGTCTTTGCTCTCTGTGCTCCATTATTTCCTCCAAACGCCACTCCCGATCACTTCCAAAGTCAGGGTCCTCGGACAGCCTCCAATACAACAATCCCAGGCCATTATAGTCAAAGCCTTCCGTGGGGCTGTCAGCCGCTGACCACTGGCACTCTTAAGCTACATACCAACGGAGGGCTCTGTAGCTCTCGTCCAACCGCATCTCTGCCCAGATCAGCCTGCTTAACTCCGCTGTCCACTCCTGCTTCGGTTGTTCCCCCAATAACAGCATTCGTACTTCATACTGCGACCAGTACCTTACATGGATGGAGGGGAGAACTTTCCCTGGTGTTGCTGCTCGAGAGCCAGCGCTTTCTTCCAGAGCTCGCAGCGGATTGAATCAGACCATCCCAGCAGGACCTCCTCTGATACTGGTCCTCTATGCTGTATCTGCATCTCTCGCAACCTCCTTCTGAATTCCTTTTCCATGTCGGCTGGTATCTGTATCTCTCCTCTCCTTTCAGTTGGTGCTGCTTTTTTAGGTGTTGTCTCCGATTGATGTATTTCCGCCATTCTCTGCTCATGTTGCCGCTCATCCTGCCGCTCGATGTCTCTAATGGCTTCCTGTATGGCGGTCTCTGATGGGTTAGCACCATATAATGCCAAGCGCTCTCGAACTCGTTGCTGAAACAAATCTTCAACTGACCGGGGTCCTGCATCACCATCCCTCTGGTCCATCTCGGCTCTCAAGTAAGTCTTTCAGCGTGGCTTTCCTGCAGGCTGCAAAGCTGGTCATTCACTGTGGTGGCTTGGAGTGTCCCAGGAACTGGAGGGAAAATCCCACCGCTGCCAACCAATGTAACGGCACCCCAAATACGAAAGGGGGTAACGCCGTTTAGATCCCTTCCCTCTCCTGGACACAAATTCACTGTCGATCCTCCACAGCCAGACGACCACTTCCCATAGGAATTAATCCTTCTGGAAGAACGAGACGCACTCTGTATCTTCCTAGCATCGAATTACTTTATTGAGAAAATCATTGTAACTTTTATAACCATCCAATACTGCATTAACCTAAAATGAACAATGGTCCAGCTCCACCCACAACATAACAGACCCAATACACACAAGTATGCAGGTGATTCATCAACATCTCTTCAATTAACCCGTCTGCTGCTAGTTCCACAACCTATAATTATAGGCTTAATTCCCCCAAACCACAATGGACAATAGAATGTAAATCACCACAAACAATGAACAGGTCTTTTAGAAGCTGGGATTAGCATTACACTAGGCAGACAGGTGATTGAGGCTGGACACCTCAGTATCTCTCAATTAACCTGTTGAGTTCAGAAACAGAAAATAGTCCTTTACAGATATCCTTGGGGATATGGTGGATAAATATTACAGACCCATTTTAGGTAGCCCAAGATATATTTCTTAATGTCCATTATTTCCTGGCTCACCCTGTGTCCAAAGTGACCCTCCTGTCACACATCTCCCCTTTCGGCAGGAGACTAACAAAGGAGGTGACCCCAGACGGGTTGACTCCGAAGTTAGTCCATAGGTCCATTCTTCTAATGCCGGTATCCACACAGTACCCCAAAATAAATTGCTCCAAACAGAGCATTACTTACCCAGCCAACCTCTGCCTCTCTCAGAGAACATACCCCCGCTGGGGAGAAGACAGGGTGACTGGGCTCAGTCTTTCATGCCGCTGGGGATCCGGGCCGACTGCCCAGCATCCCCGAGGTACACAAGTGGAGACAGAAGTCCCATCCACTTGTGGTAGGTGAAAATCCCCCAGTGCTTGCAAAGCAAGGTTGACATCCTCTTGTCCCAGTGTCACACCATTTTCTGGGGTTGTGTCAGTGAGGACCGAAGTCCCATCCAGTACCACAGGAACTCCCTCTTCCGTTAGTTGAGAGCAGAGGCCCGCGGCACTCTGCTCTGTTGCCAGCTCTTCCGCTGGGTTGCTGTGAGTGGAGACCGTAGTCCCATCCACTGACATCCGCTCAAGTTGCAGTTGTGTGCAGCGGCCAGTAGTATTCTGCCCTGCTGCCAGTGATTCGGCTGGAGGTAAAAGCTTTACCACCTCAGCTTGTTGCTGGAGAGAGGGGCCAACTGCCCCGACTCCCTGAAACTCCACAGTTGCTTCAAGTGCTGGGCAGAGGTTGCTATCACTCTGCCCTGTTGCCAGCACTTCTGCTGGGGACTCCACACCATCTGCTCTGGCTAACTGTTGGGGAGGGAAAAGGGCTGCTTCTCCCCCCTGCATCTCTGAAATCCCCTGGGAAAGAGGAACCATCACCTTCTCATCTCGGGCCTCCAAAACTGCCACGGGTGTAGAGCAGGGGTCTGCAGTACTCTGTCCTGCTGCCAGTACTTGGACAGGCGATGCATAATCCATAACATCCTCTGAACAGTCCCTTAAGTCCATACCTTCTGTAATCTGTAGCTGGGAAGATGAGCCAACTGCCCTAGCTCCCTGGAACTCCATATCATCCACTTCAGCTTTAGGGATGGCAATCTTCAGATTTTCCACTGCCGATTCTTCAGCCAGGCTAGCTCCCTGGAACTCCATATCATCCACTTCGGCTTTAGGGGTGGCAATCTTCAGATTTTCCACTGCCGATTCTTCAGCCAGGCTAGCTCCCTGGAACTCCATATCATCCACTTCGGCTTTAGGGATGGCAATCTTCAGATTTTCCACTGCCGATTCTTCAGCCAGGATTTCATAGTTGTCAACTGGTATTTCCTGATAGTCCCAGGCAAAGGGAGCCCCACCCTGCTGCTGAGCAGAGTCTAGCAGCTGTTTGTAGGCAATCTCCAGCTCCCATTCCTGAACGGCCAGAAACTCCAAATCTTCCTGTGCCCAGTGCCCTTCCGAGACATTCAGTCTTTGCTCTCTGTGCTCCATTATTTCCTCCAAACGCCACTCCCGATTACTTCCAAAGTCAGGGTCCTCGGACAGCCTCCAATACAACAATCCCAGGCCATTATAGTCAAAGCCTTCCGTGGGGCTGTCAGCCGCTGACCACTGGCACTCTTGGGCTACATACCACCGGAGGGCTCTGTAGCTCTCGTCCAACCGCATCTCTGCCCAGATCAGCCTGCTTAACTCCGCTGTCTACTCCTGCTTCGGTTGTTCCCCCAATAACAGCATTCGTACTTCATACTGCGACCAGTACCTTACATGGATGGAGGGGAGAAGTTTTCCCTGGTGTTGCTGCTCGAGAGCCAGCGCTTTCTTCCAGAGTTCGCAGCGGATTGAATCAGACCATCCCAGCAGGACCTCCTCTGATACTGGTCCTCTATGCTGTATCTGCATCTCTCGCAACCTCCTTCTGAATTCCTTTTCCATGTCGGCTGGTATCTGTATCTCTCCTCTCCTTTCAGTTGGTGCTGCTTTTTTAGGTGTTTTCTCCGATTGACGTATTTCCGCCATTCTCTGCTCATGTTGCCGCTCATCCTGCCGCTCGATGTCTCTAATGGCTTCCTGTATGGCGGTCTCTGATGGGTTAGCACCATATAATGCCAAGCTGTCATGTACCTGGTAGGAGTCTGATATGATGAGGTCGGCCTCTCTTGCATCTCCAGTCCAAGCCCCACTGAGGGTGGAACAGATGGTGGCTAGGGCCAGGAGGAACACGAGTGCCTGAGGAAGTTGCTTGCAGGACTTGCTGGAACAGATGTGGCTTGGAGACCCAGACAGCCAGACAGACACCGGACACAGGAACACTTGGAGGATGGGTAGAGGTTTGAGGGGAACTCCAACCCACTAGCAGGTTCTGGGAACGAAGCTCACAGGAACAGAGGTCAGGAGGATAGCCAGGGTTCAGCAACAGACAGGCGGCACGGTACAAAGGATCAATCAGAAGCAGGGTCAGTGGAAGCCAGGATCCAAAGCCAGTAATCAGGAAGTGTTTCAGAGTCCAAAGACAGAGTCAGGGAAAGCCACAGTCAGCAACGGTTATCAAGCAGCATAACAGGAACCAGGAAGTTTTCAGGACACAGCTGAAGACCAGTCAGCACTTGCTTGAGAGTCAGGACTTCCTTAAATAGATAGGAAGTCTTGTAATCAGGCTTCAGGTCACAGCTGAGGGCAGGAAGTGCTGCCTGTCCCACACTGCCGGAATACACCCGCTGGTGGACACCGGTAGTACAGTCCGTGGAACATGCATTACCACCAGCAGGTGAGATCCTCGCAGACTGGTGCCAAAGGAGATTAGGGGCGCGCACCCGCACGTGCACGTCGTCCCCGCGCACGCGCATGTGTACTAGCACTCTGGAAGGGCTGCTGCAGCCCGGGGGTGCGCGCGCCAGTTTTCCGAGACTGCTGGCGAACGTGCGCCTGCGCAGCAGAGTTCCTATCAGTTCTCTTACATTGCCCCCCCCCTTAGGGGCAGCCTCCGGATGCCCCTCAGGTCTCTCTTTTTCGGGTGGCGTTGAAAGAAGGCTTGTACCAGTCTTGGGGCATGAACATCAGAAGCTGGTTCCCAAGAATTTTCCTCAGGGCCGTAGCCCTTCCATTTAACAAGGAACTGCATCTGGTTACTCCTACGTCTACAGTCCAGCACGGCCTCCACTTCAAATTCCTCATTACCTTCGATGAGAATCGGAGGAGGGGTTCCAGACACCCGATCAGGGAAGGGATTAGGCGTGGTGGGTTTCAACAAAGAAACGTGGAATACTGGATGTATCTTCATGCTTTTGGGTAGCACCAATTCAAAAGCTACTGCATTGATCCTCCGCTTGACAGGAAAAGGGCCCAAAAATTTTGGACCGAGTTTCTTAGAAGGACAGCTTAACTTTAGATTTGCCGTGGACAGCCAGACTTTGTCCCCAGGTTTTAAATCCAGGTTACCCCTCTGTCAGGTCACCTGTGGCCAGGTGACAGATGCACACCGTAGGGGGACAGGAGTGCACCGCAAGGTAGTGAACCCTATGGCTGACTGCTGCGGATAGGAAACTGGGTGGTTGTGGAAAGCAGAACCAGAGGAGCACAACCGGGATCCTAACGGAAGCTAGAGCCAAGATTCCCCAGGGCGCGGAGTCTAAGACCCAGCAGGTCTTCTCCAGAGCCTCTAGTGGTGAGGATGTTATGCTGCAGGCTGGGACCAGGTCGCGGCCCCTGAAGTTTCCTAGCTCACGCCCCGTAGGATAAGGGGAAAAGAGGGGAAGCAGCAGCACAAGATATGAGAGAAACGAATAACAAGCTGAAGGTCAGGGGCCACAAGCAGACAAGGATAACGAAAGAACGAGCCGAAGGTCAAGGGTCACGAGCAGACAGGGATAGTCGGGGACAAGCCAAATATGTAACAGAGAGACAGACGTGGCACACGGCAGGCAGGAACCCAAACACACAATGCCTAACAAACACGTTGATCAGCAAAGCAGGCTTGCAGTGCACAGGTTAATATAGTGTTCTGTGATAGGGCCTGGGGTGGAGTCAGGCTGGGAGGAGATTATAAAGGAAGCCAGGTGAAAGGGTTCAGGCCTCTAAAATGAACACATGGGAAGGAAGGTAAGCTGACAGACAAACACTACTGCATATCCATGACACCCTCTTCTTTCTGTCGAAAAACTTCTTGTTGCTAGCCTGGGTCTTGGAGATCGTCTCCTGTAAAACCTGATTGTTAGTACTGAAGAGGTCTAATCGGTCTTGCACAGCAGGTAAAGAAGACTCAACAGGTATTTCCAGCAGAAAAGAGGGATGGTACCCAAAATTGGCAAAAAAGGGGGACTGTTTGGTTGCTGAGTGGATGGTATTATTATATGAGAACTCCGCAAGCAGAAGGAGGGATAACCAATTATCTTGAGCAAAAGAGGAAAAACACCGTAGATACTGTTCAAGGGTTTGATTCGTCCTCTCAGTCTGTCCATTGGTTTGTGGGTGGTAAACTGTAGAGAGGCAGAGTTCAATATTAAGTGCTTCGCATAGGGCCCTCCAGAATCTAGAGGTGAACTGCACCCCACGGTCGGGGATAATGCTATCAGGAATACCGTGCAATCTAACGACCTCTTTGATGAAGGCTGAGGCAGTCTCAGTAGCGGAAGGAGTTCCTTGTAAGGGTACAAAGTGCGCCATCTTGGTCAGGCGGTCTACCACGACAAAGATGGTAGTGAAGTCTTCAGATGGAGGGAGTTCTACAATAAAGTCTATTGAGATCATACTCCATGGTTTCTGAGGTATGGGAAGAGGCTCCAAGAGACCCCAAGTTTTAGTTCTGTCGGTTTTGTTTTGAAGGCATGTAATACAGGATCTAACGTAATTTTTACAGTCCTGCATTAAATCGGGCCACCAGAGGGTACGGGAGACCAGATCGGCAGTCTTGCGGATCCCGTAATGTCCTGCTAGAGGGTGGTCATGACAGCGACTCAGAATGGACACTCGAAACTGCTCCGGGACAAAGATGTGTTCCTTATGGAAGAAAAGGCCATTCCTTGATTGGAGAGCCAAGTCCTGGGAGGGTGGTTGGTTAACCACACTGGTCTTAATTTGAGATAACAGATCAGCTTGAAGAAACAAAAAATTCTTGGCCGGGAGAATGGTATCAGGCTCCAAAGGACTCACAGGATCATTAAACATACGGGACAGGGCATCTGGTTTGCCATTCTTAGAACCAGGACGAAAAGTAATATGAAATGAGAAACGGGAGAAGAACAGCGCCCATCTTGCTTGTCGAGGTCTTAATCGCTTAGCTGTTCAAGTACTCTAGGTTCTTGTGATCCGTGAATATGAGGATTGGGTGGGCAGCACCCTCCAAGAGGTACCGCCACTCTTCAAGTGCGGCCTTGATGGCCAGCAGTTCCCGGTCTCCCACATCATAGTTCCTCTCGGAAGGATTTAATTTCTTGGAGAAAAAAGCCACAGGGTAGAGTAAGGATTTCGGGCCCTGACGTTGGGACAATATAGCCCCGACTGCACTTTCAGAAGCATCAACCTCCAATACATAGGCCAAGGATGGATCAGGGTGCTTCAGGATGGGAGCTGAGGTAAATAAAAGTTTTAACTGTTCAAAGGCCTCTTGAGCTTTTGGTGTCCAACAGAAAGGGATGTGTTGCTTAGTTAGTTGTGTGATGGGAGCGATGATACCAGAGAAGTTCTTGATGAATTTTCTGTAAAAATTAGCAAACCCCACAAACCTCTGAACAGCTTTTCTGTCTGTAGGGGCAGGCTATTCCAGAACGGAAGTAACTTTCTATGGATCCATGGAGATACCGTCGGCAGAGATGACAAGTCCCAAGAAATTAACAGTTTGTTTCTCAAAGTCACACTTTTTGGCTTTGGCATAAAGACAGTGTTTTCGGAGTCGGGCCAGCACTTTCTTAACATGAGCTTGATGAGATTCCATGAATTCAGAGAATATCAAGATGTCATCCAAGTAGATTATGACGAATAGATCAAGATAATCCCAAAAAACGTCATTCACTAGGTGTTGAAACGTAGCTGGGGCGTTGCAGAGCCCGAATGGCATGACCAAGTACTCGAAGTGGCCAAAGCGAGTTCAAAAAGCCGTCTTCCACTCGTCCCATTCCCTGATTCTGACAAGATTATACGCACCCCTTAAGTCTAGCTTGGAGAATATCCGTGCCCCCCGCAGCCTCTGGAAAAGTTCAGGAATTAACGGAAGGGGGTACCGGTTCTTGACTGTAACTTTGTTAAGGTCCCGGTAGTCAATGCAAGGTCTTAAGGAGTGGTCCTTTTTCTCTACAAAGAAGATACCGGCACCTGCTGGTGACGTGGAGGGCCGAATGAACTTCTTTTTCAAACTCTCGTCGATATAGACACGTAAGGCTTCCAGTTCAGGTTCGGAGAGGGGATAGATCCGACCAAAAGGAATCTCCGCCCCAGGTAAGAGATCAATAGGGCAATCATAAGTCCTATGGGGTGGAAGGGTGTCCGCACCCTTCTTGTTAAATACGTCCAGGTATTCGTGGTAAGCAGCAGGAACCAGATTAATGGTTTCTGGGTCAGGCTGTAGACTCAGGAGAGGAGTGGTACTAGCAGTCCTTTCAGGGAAACAGTGCGTCTGGCAATAGCTGGAGGAAAAGGTGACGTCTCCTGTAAGCCAATCAATGTGCGGATTATGTGCCTTTAGCCAGGGAATGCCAAGAATGATGGGGAACATAGGTGAGGTTATGACATCCAACCGAAGGAATTCATGGTGACCAGAGGAGGCTTGACAGGAAATAGGTGCAGTCTCTTGTGTGACCGGGCCTGATTTAATACCAGAGCCATCGGCCAGGTGAACCCGGAATCCCTGTTTCTTGGGGCACACGGGAAGCTGATGTAAAGAAACAAATGAGGAATCCACAAAACAGCTGCAGGCCCCTGAGTCTATTATGGCGGATACTAAGAGTGTCCTTCCGGCAACAAAAAGATTAACTGGGAGAGAGATGTGAGACCGAACCTCTCCAGAAGGATGCTCCACAGGAAGCTGACGAATGCAGGTTCTACTGGTTTTTGCCGGGCAAGTCTGTATGAAGTGACCTGCTTCTCCACAATAGAGGCATAGATTGGCACGTAATCGTCTGAGATGTTCTGCCGGGGAAAGAGGCGATCTGGATAAACTCCTGTGGCATGTCTTATGCTGAGCCTTCTTTCCAAAAGATGTGCTCAACGGGGCAGCAGATATGCTGGGTGTAGAAGTCACAGAAAGGATTCCTTGAGTCTTTTCGTATTGCCTCTCACGTAGTCGCCGGTCGATCTGGATGGCTGAGCTAATCAGTCTTTCCAAGGATGTAGGAACTTCAATTCTGGCCAGTTCATCTTTGAGAGTGTCGGAAAGACCAAGCCGAAACTGATGGCGAAGAGCAGGATCGTTCCATCGAGTGTCAGCACTCAGGACACGGAAGTCAGTGATATACTCCTCAACAGGCCTTGACCCCTGTTGTAACCTGCCAAGCTTGGATTCTGCAGACTGCTGGCGGAAGGGGTCAGCATATAGCTGAGCCATAGCCGAGAAGAATGAAACTGTGGTTGCCAGAACTGGGTCATGCTGCTCCCGGAGGTGATGAGCCCAGGAGAGTGGTTCGTTCATGAGAAGGGTGATCACAAATCCCACTTTAATGTCTTCAGATCTAAAGGTCCGGGGCAGCAGGGAGAAGTAGAGCTCGCAGGAGTTCCGGAAGGTTCTGAACATCGTACGATCTCCGGAAAATCGTTCGGGAATAGGCACTCTGGGTTCCGGGAGAGGAATAATTCCATGGAAGGAACTTGAATCGGTTTGAGCAGAGGGATCTGCGACAGAGGGAGAAACGCAAGCTGATGCGACTCCTATCTTGTCAGAGAGTCGCTCCTCCATGCGACTGAGATCGCTCTGTAAACTCTGCACGACATGTGTGAGTGTAGAGATTGTCTCAAACAAGTCCTCTGGTGGAGAACCTCCCTTTCAGACTCCATCCCTGGCTGACTGGTACTGTCACGTACCTGGTGTGAGGGGGTTAGCTCGGCAGCGGGTGTGTGTGACCCCCGAGATGGGCTCCCCACACAAAAACAGGCCCAGCAAACGGAGGTTGTGGTTTTCAAAATCAAAAAGGTGCGGTTTATTTTCTATTTACAGTGACAAAACACAGCAAAGCAAAAGAAACATAAACAAAATAAATCCTGGTCAACTTGACCTCTGACTAAACATACAGGTTTCCTAACTAACAACTGGGATCAGCCTAGTGCTGTCCTAGTCCCTAAGTCCCTGGTTTTAAATGTCCAAGCAAATAGCCACACAGGCTTTGTCTCACCGCACAGGGGTTCACTCTCCCTAGACAGTCCACACAGGTCTGGTTCCAGGCATGAGCTAACATCTAATGAAGCTGGGAGTTCTTATAGAGGCCTAAATGAGCTGACAAGCTTCAGCTGGTCTCCTCATCTCTGTCTGCACGACGCCCCACACTCTCCCTAGAGGTATGAGTCATCCATGAGCCCACTAGCCTTATACAACTCTCCACCTAGTTGTATAAGTCGGCGTAAAGCCTGAATCTGGGCGAAATATATCTACCCCCCTGGATGCAACCAGGTGATTTTACCTTCCTGCTGTCACATACCCCCCCTCTTGTTTTAACCTCGGGGTTGGAACACCAGCAATCAGGCATTCATGTACTCGAGACAAAGCATCCACATTCCCCATTTGAACGCCAGGGCGATGCTTTACTGTGAAGTTGAATTCCTGGAGGGCCAGGAACCACCTATTCACTCTTCTATTTGTTTCCTTGTTTTGAGCCATCCACTTTAACGGAGCGTGATCCGTAACCATGTCAAAGTGCCTACCTAGCAGGTAGTACCGAAGGGAATCTAGAGCCCACTTCACCGCTAAACACTCCTTTTCAACGGTGGCGTAATTTACCTCATGGGACTTCAACTTCCTGCTGAGGTAAATGACTGGGTGCTCTTCCCCGTTCCAGACCTGGGACAATACTGCTCCTAACCCCACATCTGACGCATCACTTTGTACGACAAAGTCTTTAGAGAAGTCGGGTGAGTACAACACTGGCTGGCTACATAAGGCTTGTTTCAAGAATTGGAATGCTGCCTCAGCCTCGGGGGTCCATTTAATCATGACCGACCCTTTCCCCTTCGTCAGGTTGGTTAGGGGCACAGCCTTAGAAGCAAAGTGGGGAATGAATCGCCGATAATACCCAGCGATTCCCAGAAAGGCTCGTACCTGCTTCTTGCTGTTGGGACGTGGCCAACTCTGGATGGCCTCGACTTTGTTGAGTTGGGGTTTTATTACTCCCCTCCCAATGGTGTACCCAAGATATTTGGCCTCCTCCTGCCCAATGGTACACTTCTTGGGGTTAGCCGTAAACCCCGCTTCCCGAACAGAGTCCAGGACTGCTTGCACTTTTGGCAGATGTGGCCGGCGCATTCTGTAACCCGAACGGCATTCTTTTATATTGGAACGCCCCGTCTGGGGTTACAAATGCGGTTTTCTCTTTGGCCGACTTGGCCAGGGGGATTTGCCAATACCCTTTTGTGAGGTCAAGAGTCGTCATGTATCGGGCTGTTCCCAGCCGGTCGATCAACTCATCTATACGTGGCATGGGGTAGGTGTCAAATTTTGTAACTTTGTTCAACTGACGAAAATCGTTACAAAATCGCCAGCTCCCATCCGGTTTAGGCACCAACACAATGGGACTAGACCAATCACTTTGGGACTCCTCTATCACCCCTAAGTTCAGCATTTTCTGTACTTCCTCCCGTATTGCCTCCCGTCGGGCCTCTGGGATCCGATAGGGTTTTAACTTCAGCCTTTCACCGGGCGGGGTAATGATGTCATGCTCTACCCCAGATGTTTGTCCCGGCAGCTCAGAGAATACCTCCTTGTTGCGAAGCACAAACTCCTTAACCTCCTGTTGTTGGGGTTGTGACAAGGTGGCTGCTATTCCAACCTCAGGAATCACGCAACCAGTTTGAGCTGGTGACCAAGTGTCTGCGACTAGGGACTCTCTATCCCTCCAGGCTTTCAACAGATTAACGTGATAGATCTGTTCGGGCTTTCGCCTTCCTGGTTGTCTGACCTTGTAATTCACTTCGCTCACTTTTTCCATTATCTCGTAGGGGCCTTGCCATTTGGCAAGGAATTTACTTTCAACCGTAGGGACAAGTACCAGTATCCTATCCCCCGGGGAAAAGGTACGGGTCTTGGCTCCACGGTTGTACACTCTCTGCTGTGCTAACTGCGCTTGGGCCAAATGTTCCTTCACGATGGGCATTACCTGTGCAATTCGGTCTTGCATCAGGGCGACATGCTCAATCACACTCCTGTGGGGAGAACTCTCACTTTCCCAAGTTTCCTTGGCAATATCCAACAGCCCTCTTGGGTGTCTCCCATACAGTAACTCAAAGGGGGAGAATCCCGTAGAGGATTGGGGCACCTCCCTAATAGCAAACATCAGATAAGGAAGTAGACAGTCCCAATCCTTTCCATCTCTATCCACCACTTTCTTCAACATTTGTTTTAGGGTTTTGTTGAACCTTTCAACCATTCCATCGGTTTGGGGGTGATACACAGATGTACGTAATTGCGTCACTTTGAACAATTTACACAGCTCCTTCATAACCCGGGACATAAAGGGTGTACCTTGGTCCGTAAGCAGTTCTTTACAAATACCCACCCGGCTAAACACAAGAGATAGCTCTTTGGCTATGGTTTTGGCCGAGGTATTTCGGAGAGGGATCGCTTCTGGATAACGGGTGGCATAGTCCATTATAACTAATATGTACTGGTGCCCCCTAGCGGACTTGATTATAGGACCTACCAAATCCATGGCGATCCTCTCAAACGGGACCTCAATGATGGGTAGAGGGACCAGCGGGCTACGGAAATGTGGCATCGGGGCCGACCTCTGACACACAGGGCAGGAGGAACAATAATTTTCTATGTCCTTCATCACCCCCGGCCAATAGAATCTCTGTAATACCCTCTCTCGGGTTTTCTCTGTCCCCAGATGACCTCCAAGAATGTGCCCATGGGCCAACTCCAACACCAACTTCCTGTAAGGTTTGGGCACCACAAGCTGCTCAACGGTTTCTTCTGCCCTTTTTGCCACCCGATACAGTAGGTCCTTCTCTACGCTGAAGTATGGGTAAGTGCAGGTATTATCTGGGTTCACTAACTCGCCATCTATTTTCACTACGTTTTCCCGTGCCTTTATTAGGGCGGGGTCTTTCAACTGTTCTGTGGCAAAGTTTTCCCTGTGAACCTCAAGATCAGAAAACTCCACAGACGGTAGGTTTTCGTCTGAGGAGGTGGGCTCCTCTCCAGTTTCTTGAGTCTCCCCTGCCAATACTGATAAGGGAAATTCCGGAGAGTCCTCACCACTCTCAGGGGAGTTCTGGCTATCACATTCCTGGTACATAGGGGCACCAGTGGGGGGCTCAGGATCATCCCACAGTTCCCAGAACTTCGGAAAATCCCTTCCCACAATGGCGTCATGCGGTAACTGAGATACTAAGCCCACTGGATGAGAGAGGGTACCTTTGGGGGTCTCGAAACACACTGTAGTCACTGGATACTCTCGGGTGTCCCCATGCACACAAATAACAGCTACCTTGCTATTCCCAGAGACCTCTGTTTTAACTAACTCAGCCTTTATCAGGGTCACCAGGCTACCTGAATCCAACAATACCACAACATTTCTACCATTAACACACATTTTGCATAAATGTTTCTCAGTTCCTCGAATGGCAGTGCATGCGACTGTCGCACACAGCGACTGACGTCTGCCCGTCAGAAAGTCACACTGCATGGGTTCCTCCACAACCGGGCAATTGGCTGCAATATGTCCCGCTTGCCGGCAGCGGTAGCAAACGATCCTTCTTGCGGCCTCTTGAGCCGCTGATTTCCCAGGCTGTTCTCACCAAACTTGGGGTAGAGCTCCCACCCTCTCACTCTCTCCACCCTCACCCCTTGGAATCCTCTTATCCGCCCCTGGGGATGGTCTGGTCTTAGGGTGGAAAGTCCGAGTGTCTCTGGAAGAGGCCGTCAGGTTCTCTGTAGCCAAGTATTTCTCCACACGATCCACAAGACCATCGGCCGTCTCTGGGTCTCCATGGCTTACCCACTTTTGGATGGCAGTAGGAAGAGCTCTCAAAAACCGATCCATTACAACACGTTCCACAATCTTTGGTGCGGACAAAGTCTCTGGCTGTAGCCAATTTCTGCTCAGGTGAATGAGATCATACATTTGAGACCTGGGGGGTTTTCCAAGCTGGAAAGTCCAGTTATGCACACGCTGAGCCCGGACAGCCTGGGTGACACCCAGCCTTGCCAATATTTCAGCTTTTAGCATCACATAGTCTTTTGCTTGGTTAGGCTCTAGGTCATAGTAAGCTTTCTGCGATTCACCAGTTAACAGAGGAGCCACCAGTCCAGCCCACTGCTCCTTAGGCCACTTTTCTCTTTCAGTGGTCCTTTCAAATGTGGTCAAAAATACCTCTGGATCATCCTCTCCAGTCATTTTTGTCAATAAACGACTCACCCCAAAGGACGCGGTATTAGTGGGACGGCTTTCCTCACTGGTCTGCGGACGTTGCTGCATTACTGCTTCCATCTGTTGTTGTAGTCTCTGCTCTTGCTTCTGCAACAGGTCTATGAAGCGGGCCTCAGATTGCTGCTGGGCTTGTTGCTGAGCCTCCAGACTCTGTTGCAAAGTTGCGTTTGTCTGCTGCTGGGCTGCAAGGCTCTGTTGATGAGCTTGCTGCTGGGCTGCGAAGTTCTTTTGCAAACCTGCATTTGTCTGCTGTTGATTGGCATTTGCTAGAGCCAGCTGCTTCAGTATCTCCTCCATGCTGGCTTAAAAAAAAAACTGCCACTGGTTCTCCACCAACTGTGAGGGGGTTAGCTCGGCAGCGGGTGTGTGTGACCCCCGAGATGGGCTCCCCACACAAAAACAGGCCCAGCAAACGGAGGTTGTGGTTTTCAAAATCAAAAAGGTGCGGTTTATTTTCTATTTACAGTGACAAAACACAGCAAAGCAAAAGAAACATAAACAAAATAAATCCTGGTCAACTTGACCTCTGACTAAACATACAGGTTTCCTAACTAACAACTGGGATCAGCCTAGTGCTGTCCTAGTCCCTAAGTCCCTGGTTTTAAATGTCCAAGCAAATAGCCACACAGGCTTTGTCTCACCGCACAGGGGTTCACTCTCCCTAGACAGTCCACACAGGTCTGATTCCAGGCATGAGCTAACATCTAATGAAGCTGGGAGTTCTTATAGAGGCCTAAATGAGCTGACAAGCTTCAGCTGGTCTCCTCATCTCTGTCTGCACGACGCCCCACACTCTCCCTAGAGGTATGAGTCATCCATGAGCCCACTAGCCTTATACAACTCTCCACCTAGTTGTATAAGTCGGCGTAAAGCCTGAATCTGGGCGAAATATATCTACCCCCCTGGATGCAACCAGGTGATTTTACCTTCCTGCTGTCACACTGGTAGGAGTCTGATATGATGAGGTCGGCCTCTCTTGTATCTCCAGTCCAAGCCCCACTGAGGGTGGAACAGATGGTGGCTAGGGCCAGGAGGAACACGAGTGCCTGAGGAAGTTGCTTGCAGGACTTGCTGGAACAGATGTGGCTTGGAGACCCAGACAGCCGGACAGACACTGGACACAGGAACACTTGGAGGATGGGTAGAGGTTTGAGGGGAACTCCAACCCACTTGCAGGTTCTGGGAACGAAGCTCACAGGAACAGAGGTCAGGAGGATAGCCAGGGTTCAGCAACAGACAGGCGGCACGGTACAAAGGATCAATCAGAAGCAGGGTCAGTGGAAGCCGGGATCCGAAGCCAGTAATCAGGA
Source organism: Rana muscosa (assembly GCA_029206835.1). Taxonomy (NCBI): domain Eukaryota; kingdom Metazoa; phylum Chordata; class Amphibia; order Anura; family Ranidae; genus Rana; species Rana muscosa. The sequence goes on from CM055127.1 coordinate 42,919,389, forward strand.
AGTGTTTCAGAGTCCAAAGACAGAGTCAGGGAAAGCCACAGTCAGCAACGGTTATCAAGCAGCATAACAGGAACCAGGAAGTTTTCAGGACACAGCTGAAGACCAGTCAGCACTTGCTTGAGAGTCAGGACTTCCTTAAATAGATAGGAAGTCTTGTAATCAGGCTTCAGGTCACAGCTGAGGGCAGGAAGTGCTGCCTGTCCCACACTGCCGGAATACACCCGCTGGTGGACACCGGTACTACAGTCCGTGGAACATGCATTACCACCAGCAGGTGAGATCCTCGCAGACTGGTGCCAAAGGAGATTAGGGGCGCGCACCCGCGCGTGCACGTCGTCCCCGTGCACGCGCATGTGTACTAGCACTCTGGAAGGGCTGCTGCAGCCCAGGGGTGCGCACGCCAGTATTCCGAGACTGCTGGCGAACGTGCGCCTGCGGAGGAGAGTTCCTATCAGTTCTCTTACACAAGCGCTCTCGAACTCGTTGCTGAAACAAATCTTCAACTGACCGGGGTCCTGCATCACCATCCCTCTGGTCCATCTCGGCTCTCAAGTAAGTCTTTCAGCGTGGCTTTCCTGCAGGCTGCATAGCTGGTCATTCACTGTGGTGGCTTGGAGTGTCCCAGGAACTGGAGGGAAAGTCCCACCGCTGCCAACCAATGTAACGGCACCCCAAATATGAAAGGGGGTAACGCCGTTTAGATCCCTTCCCTCTCCTGGACACAAATTCACTGTCGATCCTCCACAGCCAGACGACCACTTCCCATAGGAATTAATCCTTCTGGAAGAACGAGACGCACTCTGCATCTTCCTAGCATCGAATGACATTATTGAGAAAAACATTGTAACTTTTATAACCATCCAATACTGCATTAACCTAAAATGAACAATGGTCCAGCTTCACCCACAACATAACAGACCCAATACACACAAGTATGCAGGTGATTCATCAACATCTCTTCAATTAACCCGTCTGCTGCTAGTTCCACAACCTATAATTATAGGCTTAATTCCCCCAAACCACAATGGACAACAGAATGTAAATCACCACAAACAATGAACAGGTCTTTTAGAAGCTGGGATTAGCATTACACTAGGCAGACAGGTGATTGAGGCTGGACACCTCAGTATCTCTCAATTAACCTATTGAGTTCAGAAACAGTAAATAGTCCTTTACAGATATCCTTGGGGATATGGTGGATAAATATTACAGACCCATTTTAGGTAGCCCAAGATATATTTCTTAATGTTCATTATTTCCTGGCTCACCCTGTGTCCAAAGTGACCCTCCTGTCACAGTATCTTAGAAGTTTAATCCCACAATTACTAAACGCAGCTAAGAGCCAAATTCCTATATTTTGGCAAGATCCGGATAGCCCCAATCGAAAGGGATGGTGTAATAAATTAGACAAAATTCACAATTTGGAATATCTAAGATCTAGTGATAAGGATTCAATAGAGGCATTTGAAGAAAAGTGGAAGACGTGGACAGCCTATAAATATAGAATGGATTACGCAGAGATAATGGGTGAATAATATAATAAGATAATAATAAAACAGAGAACGAGAACGGAAGAAGTAGTTATGTTAGAAGGAAGAGGTCAGGGGTAAAGGGGAGGGGGGAGGGGTAGGGCATTCTATGAAAGGGATTGTATTATATGCCATGTTTTGTATGAAAACGAATAAAGAAATCATTTTAAAAACTTGGAGAACCACAAATGATGCGAATCTAAAGCAGAGACGATATTAAGGAATAAAACCATGAGCAAGTCTCTTGTTATGATTGAGTCTGAAGTGGTTAAAAAAAAAAAAAAAAAAAGGAATGCAACGCAACCTCTTTGGAATGCGACGGCCGAGGACACAAGGATGTAATAGCCACCAGAAAGGCAACTTTCTGAGAGAGTGTCAAAAGGGGAATCTCTCTGATGTTCTCAGAGGTTTCTGAAGCACCGAGAGCACCAGATTCAAATCCCATGGTGGTCGAATCGGAGGAGCCACATGTCGAACCCCTTGCACACGTACTCACCAGTGAATGAGCCGCCAAGGGTCGTTGAAAGAAAACAGCCAAGGCTGAAATCTGTCCCTTAATGGTGCTTAAGGCAAGTTTTTGATCCACTCCACGCTGTAAAAACAGCAGGATCCTGGAAACCGAATAAGTCCGTGGACACCACTCCATCTCCTCACACATAGAGATGTAGGCCTTCCACGTGTGATGATAGATCTTCTGAGAAGATGACTTCCGTGCCCTCAGCATGGTGGAAAATTACTGAATCCAACAGGCCTCGGTCCCTTAGTACCTGACTTTCAACAGCCATGCTGTTAAACCCAGCGACTGTAAAGCAGGATGAAGAATAGGACCTTGCGACAGAAGGTCCTCTCGCATCGGCAGTCGTCAAGGAACATCCGCCACCAGGCGTAATAGGTCGGCGTACCAAGGACGCCGAGGCCAATCTGGGGCAATTAGAATCACCGGAATCCCCTCGGTCTCCACTCTGAAAAGCGGAAGAGGAAGAAGTTTTAGCGGGGGGAAGGCATAAATTAGCCGATACTGTCCCCACGGTGCCACCAACGCGTCTGTCGCGTCCGCCCAGGGATCTTTTGACCTGGCCACGAACCTAAATACCTTCTGATTGAGTCGAGAAGCCAGGAGATCCACGTCTGGCGTGCCCCATCTCAGGCAAAGGAGTCGAAACATATCTGGGTGTAGCGACAATTCTCCTTGGTCCAGCATCTGGCGACTTAGGTAGTCCCACTTGCCAGTTTTCTACACCCGGAATGTACATGGCCGATAGAGCCGGCACGCTTCCCTCTGCCCACCTCAGGATGTGAGCGACCTCCAATGCTGCAGCCGAGCTTCTTGTTCCTCCTTGATGGTTGACATACGCCACCGCCATGGCGTTGTCCGACTGGATCCTGACTGGACGTCCCTGCAGCCTCTGTGACCATGTGGAGAGGCACTGCCTGATCGCCCGAAGTTCCAGCACATTGATGGGCAGGCGGGATTCTTCCTGCGTCCAGCGACCCTGTGTCGACTGTACACCCCAAACTCCCCCCCAACTGGTCCGTCGTGATCACCGTCCAGTGAAAAGGAAGGAATGACTTCCCGGACTGAAGGGCTGGAGATCTCAACCACCGTACCAGGGAAGCCCTGGCTAGCTGGCTCACCCGGATTTAACAATCCAGGGACAACGGAGATTTGTCCCATTTGGACAGGATCTCCTTCTGCAAAATTAGAGTGTGGAATTGAGCATACGGTACCGCCTCGAAGGTGGCTACCATGAGACCCAGGACTCGCATGCAAAAGCGCAGCGACGGCCACCTGCGGGATGCCAACAGCTTCACCGCAGTCTGAAGAGTCTTCAGCTTTTCCAAAGGGAGAAAAACCCTCGCCTCTGAGGAGTCCAGAATCAAGCCCAGGTACTCTAGGCGTTGAGTCGGCAGCAACACAGACTTCTGGAGGTTCAGTACCCAACCAAATTCTTGAAGATTCTGACTGGCAATTGCCACATTCTCCTCTAATTCTGAGTCTGAAGCTGCTCTTAGAAGGAGGTCGTCCAGGTAGCCCACGATAGCGATTCCTTGCTGTCTCAGCAAAGCAAGAATCGGGGCAAGCACCTTGGTGAAAACCCTTGGTGCCGACGCCAGGCCAAAAGGAAGAGCTACAAAATGGTAGTGATCGTCCCCGACTGCAAAACGCAGAAATCTCTGATGCCTGATATATATGGGGACATGCAAGCATGTGTCCTTGATGTCCAAGGATGCCAGAAAATCCCCCGGATGGAGTGCAGCGACCACAGAGCGAACTGATTCCATCCTGAACCTTCGTACTTTTACAAAGGAGTTGAGGGCCTTGAGGTCCAGGATTTGACGGACCCCGTCCTTCTTTGGGACTACAAACAGATTGGAGTAGACTCCCTGAAACCTTTCCGGCAGTGGCACAGGTACTATTACCCGGTGCCTCAGCAGGTCCTGCACTGCCCCAAACAGGACGTTCCGACAAGCCGGAAGAAGATGAAGGTTTAAGGGAAAAAATCTGTTTGGTGGACAAGAAAGAAACTCTATCTTGTACCCTGATGAAACCACTTCGCAAACCCACTGGTCAGAAAGCAGGGAGGCCCACTGAGCTGCAAACTCGCAAAGGCGACCCCCCACCCGAGAGACGAATGGGGGCAAACCTTCATGCTGTTGCAGATTTGTTTGCAGGCTTGTTTGGCTTGCAAAACCAGGGACGCTTTTGTCCCTCAGCTGTCCCTTTGTCGGCCTGGGAACACTTACCTGCGGGCCCGGACTGACGAAAAAAACGCTTCTGAGTGGAAAATAAGGACCCTGGCCTACGGCTCGGCACCTTACCTTTTCTGGATTGTGGGAGCAGCGTGCTCTTACCCCCAGTGACCCCCAGTGACATTCTTAATAATGTCATCCAGCGAGGCTCCAAATAGCCTCGCTCCCTGGAAGGGCAAGCTTTCTTGGAAGTCTGGTCCGCGGACCAGCATTTTAGCCAAATCAGGCGACGGAGCACCACAGCAGACACTGAGGCTCTGGAAAGCAAGGGAGCTGTATCTAAGGCAGCATCGCAGACATACTTAAGGCCATGCACCAACTGGTCGGCCAGTTCCATGCAGACCGGGGAAGCCTGTTGCTCTACCAACTCGTGGTGCAACAATTTTGCCCATTCTGTAAGTGTCTGTGACACCAGGGCCATGGCCAATACAGGCCGTAATGCTGACCCCACCACCGTGAACAAGGACCGGGCCACCGCCTCGGCCCTCCTGTCTGCAGGGTCCTTAAAGGCAGGGGTCCCCTCTACCGGAAACGTGGTTACCTTGTTTAACCTGGATACCGGGGGGGTCCACAATCGGGGGAGATGTCCATTTTTCAGGAGACTCTCCTCAAAGGGGTAATGGACTGCCATGCGTTTTGGGACCGAAAAGGCCCTTTGCGGTCGTTCCCATTCTTTATATATAAACTTATCAAAATAAGTTAGGTAGGGAAACACCTTAGCAGTGCGGGCCGGCTTGTGGGACCCAAAAGGGACCGACACCTCAGTAGATGCCCCCGCCGTATCTTCCAATTTTAGGGTCTCCCACACTGTGGTGATAAGTGCTCCAACAAGCGCTTTCTCCTGCGCTGACTTGGAGTCTTCCTCACTGTCCGAATGGTCCTGGTCTGCATCCTATGACACGTCAGAACAGGGGCCGTGTGCCACAGCCAGGCCCGAGTCTGAATCAGAGCTTTCCCCTGAAGATGGTGGGGGGAGGGGGCATTTTTTGCCCGCACACCACCTCCACCCTGGCAACAAATGATTGCAGGGGCACCGGTTGCTACCACAGCGATGTCTGGGGAAGAAGCGCCATGCTGACCTACACTTGCCTGACAGCCACTTAGGGACTAAAGGCAAGGTACATAAAAGGTCCACCCTCCTAGCTGCTACAGACTGAGGGGCCCCCTAGAGGACTCACCACCCTGACCCAGGTACTGCACAGTGCTGCGGTCCACTCTCTCTCCTGCACAGCCTGTGCTGAGGTGCTCTCCTGCGTCTGAGGTGTTCTGTGCTGTTTGCGCCGTTCAGAAAGACATTTCCAGCACTAGAGGCCAAAACTAAGCAAAAACCACAAGAAAATGGCCGCCGGCCGCCTCAGGAAAAAAGGCTACAAGAAAATGGCGCCAGCTCACCAAAAATGGCCGCCGGATCACTTCTGAGGTAAAGATAAGGCCGCGGAGGCCCCCCACACATGGCAGACAGACAACACCCCACCACAGAGAGCAGACCTAGGACACCCAGCGCAGCCCCCAGCCAGGACCCGAAGCCCCCCCGGAGGACCCCCAGTCAGGTACACAGCATGCCCAGCCAGATGCATGAGGAGGAGGGAAGCGACAGGGAGAGAAGTCAACCTCCCCAGGAATGCCCAGCTGTTCGATCCTGCCGAAACAGGTGGAACCCTACTTACCCGTCCTGCGAGGTCTGCTGGACTCATTCCGGACAGACCCATCACCCGAGCAGTACGGAGTGGCTGTCGGCCACGGCCCACTGTGACTCGGACAGCAGTAGCCTGGTCATACGTGTCCCCCGGAGCATATAGCTCACCGGCCACCCCTGGAGCAAACGGGGTATGTCGTGGCCGACCCAGCACGTAGCTAAAGGTCTGCTCACGCTCGATGGCCGGACTGGGGAGACTACAAGGATCTATATTATCCAGCCTGTCACCCAGCCGGCAGTTGATAGTAGATTTCAGGATCAAAAAAGTAGAAAAAAATCTCCAGGACCAATGGTCCCCATAGGGAGCCAGGTCCTTCTCCTATGCTAGGCAGAAAAAAACAGAGCTGCTGAGTGCAGGGTGAGGGGTTATAACCAGAGGGACCGCCCCCTGTGTGGTACTGTTCAGCTTTGCTGTAGTTATATGTTTTTAACTGTTTAACATGTCTGCCTAGTCCTCTCCTAATAGACGGCATATAACCCTACTGTCAAGAATAAAGGAGCTGTGTCCGTTCATAGACGAAAGAGAAATTACAGTTTTTAACCACTTAAGGACCGCCGCCTGTACATATACGTCAGCAGAATGGCACGGCTGGGCACAAGCACGTACAGGTACGTCCTCTTTAAGATGCCCAGCCGTGGGCCGCTCGCGACCCGGTCCTGAGCTCCGTGACCACGCCCGCGGACCCGATCGCCGCCGGTGTCCCGCAATCGGGTCACAGAGCTGAAGAATGGGGAGAGGTAAGTGTAAACAAACCTCTCCCAGTGCTTCCTAGTGGGTTCGTTTTTTCCTCAGTTAGTATACGGTAACCCTAGAGGTAGCATAATCTCATGCCTAGCCTAGTATGATGTGTGTATATATATATATATATATATATATATATATATATATATATAAATATATATATATAATTCGCCATTCTCCCCCCCCCCCCCCCCCCTATGCACCACCCTGATTTTTCCCCCCCTCTTTTTTTTTCACGCCACTGCAGTCTGTTCCAGTGCGTTTCAGAAAGAAAATAAAAAACTGGTCATGCTGCATTTTTTATGTACAGAATTGTACTGGACCACAGTAAAACGCATCAAAAATGCACCAGAACGTACCAAAAATGCACTGGAACGCACAGTAACGCACCTATGCGCACTGGAGGCACAATGCAACACGCTTGTCCTTATTTAGGCTCCATTCACACTAATGCGTTTTTTGGTGCATTTTGCATTTTGCAGAAATGCATGGAAATTTTTTAACATGGGTTCCTATGGAACATGTTCACATCAATGCATTTTTGTACCTCTGCGTTTTTGGAAAGGGTCGGGGACTTTTTTTCATGCAAAAAGCAGCGTTTTGCATGTAATAGAAGTCAATGGACCTGCATCAAAAACGCAAGTACCAAGTTTTTGATGCGTTTTTACCGCGTTTTTACCGCGATTTTCCCGCGATTTGCGTTTTTTTTTTATATTTTTTTTATGGAAATGTATAAAAATAAAAATTAATTTATAAAAATTAATTTAAAAAAAACGCAAAACGCAAATCGCGGTAAAAACGCATGTTGAAAAACGCGGCAAGCGCCGCAAAAAGCAAGGCAAAAACGCTCAAAAGCAACATGCATTAGTGTGAATCGAGCCTTAAGGTTAAGTAAGGAGAGGGAAAATAATGCTGGACTGCATCAAAAGCGCACCAAAAACGCACTGGAATGCATCAGGAATGCGCATGCAGAAAAGCACCTGGAACGCATCCAGACTGCGTTTCTATGGTGTGAACTGGCCCTTATATAGTATTAATTTAGTTGACTAACTAATTAATTGATTTAATATGTTATTGGTTTATCTGAGATGCATTATCATCATTAATAATCTACCTCACAATGATACTGATTGATATCATATCACCATCCTTCATAATGTATAACATATATATTTTTTATCATATATATATATATATATATATATATATATATATATATAAATTTTAATCCTATTCCCACCATTCAGTTTCCTTGCAATTTTTTTTCTAAATGTTTACTTCCCCCTGAATTTTTATTCATCATCTTCTGTTTTATGTTATATTTATTCCACTTGCATTGTGTCTGCTTAAATGTTTTTTTCCCCCTTAGCATTGCTGACATTTTTTTCAAATCTCAGTTTTGGCCCCACCCCCTGTCAGCCTATAAAATGTCCCATCCAGCTCTCTCACACACTTTATGCTTGAAAAAGAGGCGCGGCCATTCTTCCACCAATGTCTTGCTAGCTTTGAAACATGTCGCATGTGTGTGATGCCGGGCGCCGTGCTGTAATGCTCTCCAAGCCTCACTCTGAATACACGGCCGTGTTTACTTCCTACTCTACAGAGACAGAGTGCACACTGAAGCCACAGCGCGGCTTGCCATAACCACTGACGCTTGTCCTTCTCGACTACACCTTACCTGGAACCCATATCTTCTTCAGACTGACTTTTTCTGATAGACCAAGATATGCCCAAGCCTGGATCACTGAAGAAAACCACGCTGTGCTCAGCCATCCTACCCAATCCTGCACGGATCTGATGTGGTGCCAGCTTTACAGGACTTGCTGTGACTTGCAGTCCCACTCCATCTCTTCAGCCCAGCAACCGGACCTGAATGCAACTTACCTGTTCTCCATGTGAGTGGATGTTGTTGTTTATTAAATTATTCTTATGATACAGTATATACTCAGAGGGGCCCCTTTTCTTGTTTTTTTCCTAGCATACTGGAACCGGCTTTTGGTTTTCTTGGTGGCTGCCCTGACTGATCCCCTGCCATATAGTTCTGTGTGTGCATATATATGTGTATGCACACACCTTCTTACCTCTGCCCTTGGACTATTGGGTACTACTACTTGAGGTACCTGTGCTTTGCGCCTTTTTTACTTGTTCCGTGCTTCCTAGTGACACTGTCACTGATCGTCTGTTCCCTGTCATAGGGAACTACGTTCAGTGACGTCACGCGCCAAGCCACGCCCCCACACAGTAAGAATCACACATTAGGTCACACTTAACCCCTTCAGCGCCCCCTACTGGTTAACCCCTTCACTGCCAGTGTAATTTTTACAGTAATCAATACATTTTTATAGCACTGATCGCTGTAAAAATTACAATGGTCCCAAAATAGTGTCAAAAGTGTCCGATGTGTTCGCCATAATGTCGCTGTTACGATAAAAATTGGATTTTTGTACTCACCGTAAAATCCTTTTCTCTGACGTCCATGGACTGACACAGCTCTAATACTGAAACACGTGGGTATATGTCCCTGCTCGCAGGAGAAGATCTAGACAGAATGTTAGATGTTAGAAACATACATTCTAGAAAAAAACAGAGCTGAACAGCCCCGCCCAGGGGGGCGGTCCCTCCAGACATAACCCTCCTACCTGCAGCTAGCAGCCTCAGTTCGTAACAAAGCAGTACAAACCTTAAAGAAGGATGGGTGCTGTGTCAGTCCATGGACGTCAGAGAAAGGGATTTTACGGTGAGTACAAAAATCCCATTTTCTCTTTTCGTCCATGGACTGACACAGCTCTAATACTGAAACACATGGGACGTCCCAAAGCAGTATCAGAAAAGGGTGGGAGCAGTAGTAAAGGAAAAACCAAACTCCACTCCAAACATGCAGAACTCCTCAACGGAGGAGATGCAACTTTAAACAGCGGCCTGCAACCCTTGCGGCCGAAGTAAGCATCCGAAGATGCAGCCACACCAACCTTATCCACTTGTCCCCCGCCCACTGTCAATTGACGGCGGGCGGAGGATACTCTCGTTCTGGGAGGACGTCATATGACGTCCTCCCTTTAAAACGAGCTAGGAGGCGCGCGCTTGAAGCCAGCGGCGCGCGCGCGCGCCCGCCGCGTTCACGAGGCCCCGGTGCGCGTGCCCGGCGGCCGCGATTGCCGCCGGGCACCCGCGATTGCCCGGGAAACGAGCAGGAAAGTGGATCTCTGTATGTAAACACAGAGATCCACGTCCTGTGAGGGAGAGGGGACCGATGCTGTGTCCCTTGTACATAGGGACAACCATCGGTCACCTCCCCCAGTCAGTCCCCTCCCCCCACAGTAAGAACACATTGAGGGAACATATTTAACCCCTTCCCGCCCCCTAGTGGTTAACCCCTTCCCTGCCAATCACATTTATACAGTAATCAATGCATTTTTATAGCAGGGATCGCTGTATAAACGTGAATGGTCCCAAAAATGTGTCAAAAGTGTCCGATGTGTCCGCCGCAATATCGCAGTCACAATAAAAAATCGCAGATCGCCGCCATTACTAATAAAAAAATAAAAATGCTATAAATCTATCCCCTATTTTGTACACGCTATAACTTTGCGCAAACCAATCAATACGCGCTTATTGCGATTTTTTTTTTACCAAAAATATGTAGAAGAATACATATCGGCCTAAACTGAGGAAAATTTTATTTAAAAAAAAAAATGGGTATTTATTATAGCAAAAATTAAAAAATAGTGGTTTTTTTCCAAACTGGACGCTCTTCTTTTGTTTATAGCGCAAAAAATAAAAACCGCAGAGGTGATCAAATACCACCAAAAGAAAGCTCTATTTGTGGGAAAAAAAGGACGCAAATTTCGTTTGGGAGCCACGTCGCACGACCGCGCAATTGTCATTCAAAGTGTGACAGCGCTGAAAGCTGAAAAATGGCTTGGGCAGGAAGGGGGTTTTCGTGCACAGTAGGGAGGTGGTTAAAGAACTTATGCCCCATACACACAATCATTTTTCATGCCATTAAAAATGCCATTAAAAAAAAGGCCATTAAAAATGATCGTGTGTATGCTCCAGAGCATTTTTAACGACGTGAAAAACGGCCATTAAAAATTTCGAACATGCTCTCTTTTTTCACGTCGTTTTTCATGTCGTTTTTTTTAACGACGTGAAAAACGATAGTGTGTATGCTTTAACGACGTGAAAAAAAACGCGCATGCTCAGAATCAAGTATGAGACGGGAGCGCTCGTTCTGGTAAAACTAGCGTTCGTAATGGAGATAGCACATTCGTCACGCTGTAACGGACTGAAAAGCACAAGACTGAAAAGAGCGAATCGTCTCTCAACAAACTTTACTAACATGAAGGGTGGCGCAATTCGAACGGAACTTTCCCTTTATAGTGCCGTCGTACGTGCTGTACGTCACTGCGCTTTGCTTGAACATTTTTTAAAATGATGGTGTGTACGCAAGACAGGCTTGAGAGGAAACAAGAAAAAAAATGACAAGAAAAACGTCAGTTTTAAAAATGACATTAAAAATGATCGTGTGTATGGGGCATTAGAAAAGGTATGAATGGACGACCAGGTTGCCGCCTTGCACACATGTGCAACCGACGCTTGATGTCGGAAAGCCCAGGAAGCACCAATTGCCCTGGTGGAATGCGCCGTAACCAGAAAGGGAGGCGCCCACCCTTTAAGGGCATAGGCCTGTATAACGGTCTGTCTGATCCACCTAGAAAAGGTGACAGACGACACCGCTTGGCCCTGTTTTGGACCAGAGACAGACACAAACAGTGAGTCAGACTTCCGAATGGAAACAAGAGCAGACAGGTACACCCGTAAGGCTCGTACCACATCCAATGTATGAAGCGCAAACTCTCAGGGATGCGATGGGCGAGGACACAAGGACGGAAGAAAAATGTCCTTATTAAGGTGAAAGGCCGAGACCACCTTTGAAAGGAAAGACGGTCGTGGGCGCAACACCGCCTTATCCTTATGAAGTAAGGCGACTTGCGGGACAAGGCCGCCAACTCAGAGACCCGTCAAACAGAAGTAATGGCCACTAAGAAAGCCACCTTCTGGGACAAGGTCAAGAGAGGAATCTCCCTGATATTTTCAAAGGGATGTTCTTGGAGAACCGAGAGCACCAAATTCAGATTCCAAGGAGGGGGAGGAGGCTTGACAGGGGGGATCACATGGCGAACCCCCTGCACAAAGGTGCTAATCCAGGAATGGCCCGCTAGCGGTCGTTGAAAAAGACAGCCCGGGCTGAAATCCGAACCTCGATGGTACGCAAGGCCAGCTTTTGGGTCACACCACGCTGTAAGAACAGCAAAATCTTGGGAACGGAATACATCCGTGGACACCATCAAGCTCCTCGCATATAGCAATGTAAGCCTTCCAGGTACGGTGATAGATCTTTCTGGAGGAAGATTTCCGTGCCCACAACATAGATGAGATGACCGAATCCGAGAGACCTTGGTCCCTCAGCACCTGGCTTTAACAGCCGTGCCAAAGCCAAGGACTGTAAAGCAGGATGAAGTATGGGACCATGAGACAGAAGGTCCACCCAAATAGGCAGTCACCAAGGAACGTCTACGACTAGCCGAACTAGATCGGCATACCAATGTCGCCGTCCCGGAGCAATGAGGATCACCGGAATGGCCTCGACGACTACTCTGCGAAGCAGGCGAGGCAACAACAGTAGCGGAGGGTAAGCATACATCAGGCGATACTGCCCCCACGGGCCACCAACGCGTCTGACGCGTCTGCCCAGGGATCCCTGGACCTGGCCACGAATCTCTACATCTTGTGAGTGAGTCGAGAGGCCAAAAGGTCCACATCCGGTGCCCCACCTCCGGTAAAGGAGGTGAAAACACCTCCGGATGTAAGGACCCTTCCCCTGGAATGCACACGGCCGACAGGACTGTCCTGCAGCGGGATGGGTATGATAAACCCAAGAAGACCCCGCAATGTATCGGAGAAGGAAGGCCCCGGCTTACGGGGTGCCTCAATTGTTGGCCAAGAAAGGCAACCTGACAGAGCTTCCCTAGAAACTCGGTCAGTGGACCAGTAACTCAGCCTCTACAGGTGGCGCAGACCCACCCCGGACACAGAGACCTTAGAGGCTAAAGCAGTTGCAGTGCACCTGCTGGTCAACTGATAGATGAAGCAGAGGCTTTTGCCCAGTCATTGAGCTTCAGGAACGCCATAGACGCAGCCACTACCAGGCGTAACGCTAACTTCAGCATGGCGAACACAGTCCAAGACAGCGCTTCTGCTCCATTGATAAGTGCTAATTGTACAAACACATGTGTATTGTGTCAAAACGCGCAATTAGAGCGTGGGAGGAAACCCCCTCAGCCACAAAGAGCATAGTACAACCACATACGGCGTATGTAGTTTAGTATGTGTGGATAAACATATTAAACACGTTTATACTGTGCCAGCGACGAAGGCGCGCACATCATTGGGGTGTAGGCGGAAACCAGCCACGCAGACTGCGTACACAACCTTGTAGGCATGTTAGCATGCGAATAAACAAATTGCACATGTTTATGCTGTGCATAGCGCTGAAAATGCGCACACCATTGGAGCGCGAGGGAAAAACCGGAGCACCCGGATGAAACCCATACGCATACCGTGTAGGTACTATAGTATGTGTGATAAACATTTTAAACATGTCTATGTGTGCATAGCGCCGAAGGCGCGCACACCGTTGGCGTGTGGGAGGAAACCGGAGTACCCGGAGGAACCCCACGCAGACTCAGAGAATACAATACATACATCTACTGTGAATGTATTTAGTGTTGTGTAAAAAGATAATGTGTATGTTTATACTGTGTATGGCACCGAAGGCACGCATGTCATGTAGCGTGGGCGGAAACCGGAGGACCCGGAGGAAACCCACGCAGACTGCACACACATACCGTGTAGGTATGTTAGCATGTGGATAATCAAATCGCACAAGTTTCAGACTGCATACACATACCGCGTGGGTATTACAGTATGCGTGATAAACATATGGAACATGTTTAAACTGTGCAGAGAGCCAAAGGCGCACATACTGTCAGAGCGAGGGAGGAAACCGGAACACCTGGAAGAAACCCACGCAGACAGCACACAGATACCGTGTAGGAATGATAGCATGTGAATAAACATATTGCACATGGTTATGCTGTGCATTACCCTTGGAGCGTGGGAGGAAACCGGAGTACCCGGAGGAAACCCACGCAGACAGCATACACATACTGTAAGTATTTATAGCATGTGCAATAAACATATTGAACATGTTTATACTGTGCAGAGAGCCGAAGCGCACATACCGTGAGAGCGTGAGAGGACACCGGAGCACCCGGAGGACACCCACGCCGACCCAGAGAGTATAATACATACATATACTGTGAATGTATTTAGATTCGTGTATAAACATATTGTGTATGTTTATATCGTGTATGGCACTGAAGACACAGCATTGGAACGTGGGAGGACACCCACGCAGACACAGAGATCAATAACACATACATACACTGTGAATGTATCCAGTGTAGAGTTATAAGATAAGTTTTAATTATGGCGCCGAGGCGCATAATCTTCTCTGTATCATTCCAACCTGCTGCTTAAATGTGCTGCCAAAGCAGCATGCAGGCAAAAGGTAACCTCTGACACCGCAGACCGTGGTCCTGTCAGAGCTCAGAGCATTCCCCAGGAAATGGCGGTAAACCACAGGTGCAGAGACCCTGTTGTTGCCTCAGAGACATCACACAGAAGGCTCACAGGGACTATAGAAATAAATTAATAAAGTGCTGCCCCACCATGCTGCACCAACCGGGGGGGCACTGTCTACCACTGTATCATCCATGCTGCTCTCGATGCAGCGTGTGAGGAAACAGTGAGGAAGCTGTGTAAAAGAAAAGCTTGAAAAGAACCAAAGGAGAAAGTGTCCGCCTGAGGTACCTCAGCCACAGCATCCAGCTTGAGAGTGTCCCTCACAGCATCAATGAGTTCACAAGCGCCCTGTCATTTACTGATTTAGAACTGGAGTCTTCCTCACAAGGAATGTCCTGTTCAAAAACATTAAAATATTGAGAGCTAGGGTCCTGAGCAGCAGCAGCTAGGCCCATATCTGAATCAGAGCACTCCCCATGAGTGAGATTGTGTGGGGAGAGGGCGCTTTATAGTTCCCTTGTGCTCGCACACCGCTTCCATCCTGACAAGAAAAATTTTCCAGGACAGCCGACAACTGGTCCATAGGGACTGCAGGTGCTGGAGCACTGCCAGTTGCCTCTGACAAGAGTGGGGAAGTGAATAATACAGTCCACCCACTGGCTGTGCTGAGGCTGAGGAGGGGATACCCAGAGGACTCACCAACCCTTGTAAGGACCGCTCAGCTCCGCTGTATGTCACCGCGCTGCTAGCGCGAGTGAAATCTGAGAAGAGTAAGAGGAGATTCGCGCCGCAGCAGCGGCGATAGAGGCCAAAACCGAAAGCGCCTCGGCTTCAAGAAAATGGCCGCCGGACGCGTGTAAGCAGCGCCATTGATCTGCGGCAAGATGGCCGCCGAGCGCAGCTTAAACAGTAATAGCCATGCCAGCTAGTGGCTTCTCCAAACACTCACACCTCACAGCCCCAGTACACAGACATGAGCGCCCCCCGACAGGCCAGAGTGACCCCCCCAAGTACCCCCACACAGCGCAGCGCCAGTACAGGGTACAGAGAGCAGCATAACAGGGGGGAGACAGGGAGAAACCCCCCAGACAGAGAAACACAGCCAGCATGTACTCACCTGAAGCAGGAGAGACTACTTACCCGTCCCATAGGGACCCACTCGCTTGTTTCAGACAGACCTATCACAGAGTAGTACTGAGTAGCTGTCGGCCCGGTCCACCGCGAAAGATACAGCAGGTACTGTTCAATCTTGTGAGGACCGCGGGAGCATAAAAGCCACCCGGCCACCCCTGGAGTCATGGGGCATGTCGTGAACTGAGTCTCACGCACACAAGGCGAGGATCAGCACGCTTGATGGTCAGGCAGGGAAGACTACGAGGATACCAGTGTACCCAACCTGTTGCCCAGCCGACAGTTGATTGAAGGTCTCAAAAATAAAATAATAAAATTCCCAAAGGAATAAAAATAAAATCTTCCAGGAGACTGGCTCCTGAGAGAGCCACATCTTCTCCTTCTGCTAGGCAGAAAAAAAACTGAGGCTGCTAGCTGCAGGTAGGAGGGTTATGTCTGGAGGGACCGCCCCCCTGGCCCGGGCTGTTCAGCTCTGTTTTTTTCTAGAATGTATGTTTCTAACATCTAACATTCTGCCTAGATCTTCTCCTGCGAGCAGGGACATATACCCACGTGTTTCAGTATTAGAGCTGTGTCAGTCCATGGACGATAAGAGAAAATCTATTACTAGTAAAAAAAAAAAAATATTAATAAAAATGCCATAAAACTATCCCCTATTTTGTAGACGCTATAACTTTTGCGCAAACCAATCAAACGCTTATTGCGATTTTTTATTTTATTTTACCAAACATATGTAGAAGAATACATATCGGCCTAAACTGAGGAAAAAAAATGTTCTTTTATATATTTTTGGGGGATATTTATTATAGCAAAAAGTATTACATTTTTTTCAAAATTGTCGCTTTATTTTTGTTTATAGCGCAAAAGATAAAAACCACAGAGCAGGGGCGTACCTACAGCATTTGGCACCCGGGGCAGATCCTATAGCTGGCACCCCCCCCAGGGCACGTTGGTGTGCTGGCGTCGGCGTCAAGTGACGTCACGTGTAGCCCCTCCGTGCACTGCGGCCCAGGACCCTGAAGATTCCTCCACCCTCTGCTCCCCCGGGGGGGCCAGGCCCCTCCTCTGCAAAAACGGTGCTGACTGACCTGAGGATTGTCATCAGGTGGCTGGTGCCAGACAGGAATACATGTAACTGGCATCAGCACACTTACTATGTGCTACTGCCAGTGGTGTCAACTATGGTGAAGTAAAACATGTTTTCTGAACGTTTTTTCTACACAGCACCCATACCTCTGAACTCCTTTACATTACACAGCCCCCATACCTCTGAGCCCCTTTACATTACACAGCCCCCATACCTCTGAGCCCCTTTACATTACACAGCCACCATACCTCTGGCGTTTCTCGCACTGCATTCAAAATGCACTCCAGTTTTGATCTGCAGTTGGTGTCAATGTTAAAGTGGAGTGACACCATAAATGCAGGTCCCGAATGTAATGCGTATACCTGCTTTGGATCGTACGGTACAGTAGTACCATGCAATCCAGTTCCTGTGCATCTCTTGGTGTGGTCCAGCACAATTTCAGCCCATTCGAATGAATGGGCTGAAATTGTACTGCACCTGGAAAACATGTGAATCACACAGGAACGCGTGTGATCCTGTGTGATTCATTGTGTGATTCATCGTGTGAACCGGCTATGAGTCCTGGAGCCAAGTGATGGAAAAAGTACCGCCACCTGGCTCCACTGACTTACCTGGCAGGGGTGCAATAGTGTTGTCACCTGGCTGGGGCGATTGTCCTGCATGTCTAGAGGGGTGCCCTGATTGTCCCCTGCATAGCAGCCAGCATCACTTTGAATCAGGGGTAGGGGAGAGGGTACTGCATGTGCTAGGGGGCACTTTGGGAGGAGGTAGGACATGTGCAGGGGGGGTGGGGGCAGATTTTCCTAAAACGCCCCCTAGCACATGCAGTTCCCTCTCCCCCCACACAAATCAGTGCAAGTATTCATGTATATCTGCTTCCCCCGCGCAAGTGTCATCTATAGTGTGTGTGTGTGTGACTGTGATAGGAACAGACCTTTAGATGAGCGGCACATGAACAGCACAGCAGAGTCTCGCCTCCTGCCCGGCTCCTCCTCCTGTCTGTGTACACAGATGATGTCATAGTGGAGGAGGCGTGGTAGGGGCGGGTTCATCAGCATTGCACTGTGTGCATTGCCAGTGAGAGAGGCAGCCGGCGGGAAGCAATGTCGGCTGCCATGAAGAGCTGGGCTGAGATTGCGTGGGACAGCAAACACCCCGCACAAGCTGCGGGGTGTGTGCGCCCACATTAGCGCGCCCACAGGCAAGTCACTGCAGTGCTACATGCGAACGGCAGCCGATCACGAAGGTGTAGTTGCTCCGGCATGCTGACACCCCCCAAAGGTGTGGCACCCGGGGCGGAACGCCCCCCCCCCGCCCCACCGTTAGTACGCCACTGCCGCAGAGGTGATCAAATACCACCAAAAGAAAGCTCTATTTGTGGGGAAAAAAGGACGCCAATTTTGTTTGGAAGCCATGTCGCACGACCGCGCAATTGTCAGTTAAAGCGACGCAGTGCCGAATCGCAAAAAGTGGCCTGGTCCTTTAGCTACAAATTGGTCCGGGGCTTAAGTGGTTAAACAATATTTATATTTTTATGTACAGTATAATTGTAATATATTCGACTTTTTAATTAATATCAATTTAAGTTAACCACTTAAGCCCCGGACCATTTGGTAGCTAAAGGACCAAAGGTGATTTCAGAATTTTGCACTGCGCTGCTTTAACTGTAAATTGTGCGGACATGCAATGTTGTACCGAAACGAAATTTGCGTCCTTTTCTTCTCACAAATAGAGCTTTCTTTTAATGGTATTTGATTGCCTCTGCGATTTTTATTTTTTGCGATATAAACGGAAAAAGACCGAAAATTTTGAAAAAAAATGATATTTTCTACTTTATATGTTATAAGAAAAATCGAATAAACTCAATTTTAGTCATACATTTAGGCCAAAATGTATTCAGCCACATGTCTTTAGTAAAAAAAATGTCAATAAGCGTATATTTATTGGTTTGCGCAAAAGTTATAGCGTTTACAAACTAGGGTACATTTTCTGGAATTTACACAGCTTTAAATTTATGACTGCCTATCTCATTTCTTGAGGTGCTAAAATGGCAGGGCAGTACAAACCCCCCCCCCCCCCAAATGACCCCATTTTAGAAAGTAGACACCCCAAGGAAATTGCTGAGAGGCCTGTTGAGCCCATTGAATATTTTTTTTTTTTTGTCCCAAGTGATTGAATAATGACAAAAAAAAAAAAAATTACAAAAAGTTGTCACTAAATGATATATTGCTCACACATGCCATGGTTATATGTGGAATTGCACCCCAAAATACATTTTGCTGCTTCTCCTGAGTACGGGGATACCACATGTGTGGGACTTTTTAGGAGCCTAGCCGCGTACGGGACCCCGAAAACCAAGCACCGCCTTCAGGATTTCTAGGCACAAATTTTTGATTTTACTCCTCACTACCTATCACAGTTTTGAAGGCCATAAAATGCCAAAATAGCACAAAACCCCCCCAAATGACCCCATTTTGGAAAGTAGACACCCCAAGCTGTTTGCTGAGAGGCATGGTGAGTATTTTACAGCTCTCATTTGTTTTTGAAAATGAAGAAAGAATTTTTTTTTTTTTTTCAATTTTCAAAACTTTGTGACAAAAAGTGAGATCTGCAAAATACTCACAATACCTCTCAGCAAATAGCTTGGGGTGTCTACTTTCCAAAATGGGGTCATTTGGGGGGGGGGTTGTGCCATCTGGGCATTCCATGGCCTCCGAAACTGTGATAGGCAGTGAGAAGTGAAATCAAAAATTTACACCCTTAGAAAGCCTGAAGGCGGTGATTGGTTTTTGGGGTCCCGTACGCGGCTAGGCTCCCAAAAAGTCCCATACATGTGGTATCCCCGTACTCAGGAGAAGCAACAGAATGTATTTTGGGGTGTAATTCCACATATGACCATGGCATGTTTGAGCAATATATCATTTAGTGACAACTTTGTGCAAAAAAAAAAAAAATTGTCTTTTTTCCGCAACTTGTGTCAACATATAAAATATTCCATGGACTCGACATGCCTCTCAGTATATAGCTTGGGGTGTCTACTTTCCAAAATGGGGTCATTTGGGGGGGTTTTGAACTGTTCTGGCATTTTATACACAACATTAGGAAGCATAGGCCTCGTACACACGACCGAGTTTCTCGGCAAGAACCAGCAAGAAACTTGCTGGCAGAGATGTCTTGCCGAGAAACTCGTTCGTGTATATGGTTTCTCGTCAAGAAAACCGACAAGTAATCTCGATGAGAAAATAGAGAACCTGCTCTCTATTTTCTCGTCGAGATTCTCGTCGGCATGTTTCTCGACGAGAAAAGTGAGTGTGTGTACACTTACCTGTCCTCCCGGAAGCCCGCGCATGTTCGAAATGAATTCGACGCATCCGCGGTAGCTTCCTAGGTATAGGTAGGGTATACCAAGATGGCGGCGACGGCATCGAATGTGACGAGCGCATGCTCGTCGTAGTCGATGACTTCACCGTGTACGCTCCATTTAAAGAACCGCGGGTTCTTTGAATCGAGCGTGTGTACACTCGGCCGGGACAAGTTTCTTGTCCAAGAATCTCGTCGAAAAAAACGACATGTTTTTTTCGACGAGAATCTCGGCCGTGTGTACGAGGCTTAACATCCACTCTTCTAACCACTTGAAGACAAAGCCCTTTTTGACACTTTTTGTTTACATGAAAACATATTTTTTTTGCAAGAAAATTATGTTGAACCCCCAAACATTATATATATTTTTAAAGCAAAGGCCCTACAGAATAAAATGGTGGGTGTTGCATTTTTTTTTCTACACAGTACTTGCGCAGCGATTTTTCAAACGCATTTTTTGGGGAAAAATACACTTTTTTTAATTTTGATGCACACACTATATTGCCCAAATGTTTGATGAAATAAAAAAGATGATCTTAGGCCGAGTACATAGATACCAAACACGACATGCTTTAAAATTTCGCACAAACGCGCATTGGCGACAAACTACATACATTTTTAAAAGCCTTTAAAAGCCTTTACAGGTTACCCCGTTAGATTTACAGAGGAGGTCTACTGCTAAAATTACTGCCCTCGATCTGACCTTCGCGGTGATACCTCACATGCATGGTGCAATTGCTGTTTACATATGACGCCAGACCGACGCTTGCGTTCGCCATTGGGCAAGAGCAGGGCAGGACAGGGGTGCCTTTTTTTTTTTATTATTATTAATTTTGCTTTTTTATTTTATTTTTAAATTGTTCCTTCCATATATATTTTTTTTTTTATCATTTTTATTGTTATCTCAGGGAATGTAAATATCCCCTATGATAGCAATAGGTAGTGACAGGTACTCTTTTTTTTAAAAAAAACTGGGGTCTAGACCCTAGATCTTTCCTCTGCCCTCAAAGCATCTGACCACACCAAGATCGGTGTGATAAAATGCTTTCCCAATGGCGCTTTTTATATCCGGGGGGGGGGACATTCCCTCCCACTGCTTGTAAAAGCAGTCCAGAGGCTAATTAGCCACTAGGATTTCTTTTACATGAAAGCCGGCCGCTGGCTGAAAAGAATGATACCAAGATGATACCTAAACCCGCAGGCATCAATCTGGTATAACCATTCAAAGTCCAGCAACATACCAGTACGTTGCTGGTCCTTGTTGGACATGTATTGTAATCTTTTTTTTTCATGCAGCCAGTTGGCTGAATGAAAAAAGAGATTGATCGGGTGGGTATGCCCACCATTAGAATACCGCCCTTCATCCACCCACTTCTAATGATGGGCATACATGCACCATTTATATATGCCGAAGCATGGGGGCATTCTCCCGCAAAAAAGTTATGCCGCACACACATGGTCGGACTTTTCCACGGGCAAGCCTCCGTCGGAATTTCGACCGTATGTACGCGGCATTAGGAGCAAAATCGCTCCTCCGCCCCTGCTGCCCCAATGCTTCGGCATATTTGCTTTTTTTTTTTTTAACTGTGGTGGTGAAATCACCTCCTACAGCACTGGAGTCGCAGGGATCAGGCCTGTCTCTGCGAACGCTGCAGTTATGTGTGTTGTGTTTTGCAAGTGACAGTGATCGATCGATACTGCACTTGGGTGGCCTGGGCTGGACGGAGGGGCAAAACGCAGGTGCTAGCAGGTATCTGGGCTGATCCCGCTAACACTGCGTTTTTGGGAACCCTAAACTGCTGGGGACGCTAGTATAGATCTGATCAGATCAGATATTGATCTGTTCAGATTCTATACCACAAAGGGAGGTGTATGCTTCACGCGTGGGTGTTAGCGTTACTGGCACTAACCTGACGCTGCCTGGGGTGAGACGCAGACCCTCTCTGACGCTAAAACCTAATTGATATCACCTGCCGGGCGATCGGGGGGTTAAACCTTTATTGGGTTATATACGGCGGGTGCCCTGACACTATAAAAAGCAAACTAACTAACCAGCGTCACCCGTAACACTTATATGATGATCACTGGTGAAAGGGTTAACTAGGGGCAATTAGGGGGTTAAAACCTTTATTAGATAATATATGGGGGTACCTGACGCTATAAAAACCTGCGGCGAACCTAAAAAAAATTACTGGCTACCGATCTGCATCACCGACGCTAAGACAGCGATCAGAAAAATGATCGCTTAGCGACAGTGGTGATAGGGGGTGAAAGGGTTACCTGGGGGGCGATCAAGGGGGTTAAACCTTTATTAGATAATTTATGGGAGTACCTGACGCTATAAAAACCTGCGGCGAACCTAAAAAAAAAATACTGGCTACCGATCTGCATCACCGACGCTAAGACAGCAATCAGAAAAATGACCGTTTAGCGACAGTGGTGATAGGGGGTGAAAGGGTTACCTGGGGGGCGATCAAGGGGGTTAAACCTTTATTAGATAATTTATGGGGGTACCTGACGCTATAAAAACCTGCGGCGAACCTAAAAAAAATTACTGGCTACCGATCTGCATCACCGACGCTAAGACAGCGATCAGAAAAATGATCGCTTAGCGACGGCGGTGCTAGGGGGTGAAAGGGTTATCTGGGGGGGATCAAGGGGTTAAACCTTTATTAGGGGGGGTTAGGGGGCTACACTGGACCTAAAACTAAACTGTAGTGACACTTTTACAGTCACAAATGTCACTGATTGCAGTGATCAGTAAATAAATGGTCACTGCAATCAGTGACACTGTGACTGGGGGCTGGGGGGTGATCTGGGGGGGCCTGGGGGGGGCGATTTATGTGCCTATGTGTGCTGGTGTTAGTGTAGTGTTTGTGCACTAACCTTGATGTCTTCTCTTGTACGGCGCTCGGTATATGTGAGTGCCGCACAAGAGATGACATCACTTCCTCCTGCTTCCTCTGCCTGTGTTTACATTACACAGGCAGAGGGGGCATTCTCATTCGCCGGGAGCGATCGTGGGGGGATGGCCGGAATCGAATGGCCGCCCCCCCATCTCGGATCGCTCCCAGACAAATTCCGACCGCTCACTGTACAGAAGGGGGGTCCGATTGGACCCCCCAACTGTACAAAGGCAATCACGTACACTGTACGTGATTGTGCCTGTCGGTGCCATTGTGCCAACGTATATGTACAGTGAGCGGTCGTTAAGTGGTTAATATGAATTTATTTTTGGCCACTATTGGAACTGTCAGGGAATCCCTGTGAGACATCTGGCACATAGATGTGCGCAAGCGCATAGTTTCCCATAGAACGGCTAACAGGCGTGCAAGAGTCATAATTCCTCTTGGCGCCAGACGGCCTATTTAAAGGGAGTCTAGCCTCCTATCCTGACTGATTTTCAGCTGTGTCCTGTATCCTAATCTGATACTGTGTGCTCTCCTAGTTGCCACCTCTGACCCGGCTCCGTTCCCGACTCTGGCTCTGTTTATGATTTGGTACCCCGCTGCCCGCCTGCTGATGACCCTGGCTATTCCTGAGACTGCTTCTCTCTAGGATCCTGGCTTCTGTTAACCCTCACCTGCCTTGCTGTCTCCTGCTCCAGCTCTGCACACCGCTGCATACTCCAGAACCCTGACAAGCTGCCGACCAGGAACCATCCACATCAGGCACTCGTGTCCCTCTTGTCCTTGGGCTTCCTCTGTCTCATCCTCAGTGGGGCCAGGACAGGAGATATAAGAGAGGCCGTCCTCATCAACTCAAGTCTCCTATCAGGTACATGACAGGCACATTTAATGCGAGAAAAGCTCAAGAAAAATGCAATCTGCAGTCTCTGACCAGTGCCCATCAGACACAGCCTACCAGTGCCTGGATTACACAGAGCAGCAGTCTCCCACTGCATCATGGAGCTGGACTTGAATTGCCACAGTAACAAAGTCCTGCCTCCTGATACACATTACACTGATTCAATTTCCTGGCATTTGATCACTGTGCCATCTATTACAGGAGGTGGGACTTTGTTACAATGGCTGATGAATAATTCAGCTTTGTGACACAGAGGAAGATCACCGCTCTGCATGACAATGAGGGGAGGAGGGAGGGGAGGACTATGACTGGGGCATGCCAGGATGACACCCTTGCAATGTGCGGCACCCGGGGCGCACTGCCCCCTTTTCGGCTCCATATATCCTTCCACTGATGGCCATTGCTGGCGCTGTAGAAAAGAGCTGGGAACATTACATCATGTATATTGGTCTTGCCCCATACTTTTACCCTATTGGAGGACCACCCACACTCTCATCCATCCCCTTTTTGGTTCCTGGATCCCCTTTAATCCTAAAATTTTAGTTTTGGGACTCCAACCGCTACTACCTCTCACTCACGTATGTTTAATCCTGCTATATTGAATGGCTTACTTTTAACTGTTTTTGCTATCCGTTTAAAAAAAAAAAAAAAAAATCATAATCTTTATTGTACAATTTAAACCAAACAGACTGGAATTTAAAAAAAATTGACCCTGTATGGATCACTTACAAAAATGGACATAGAACCATAAAGGTATATGCAATGATTAACTGTGCCGTTTATGATTGATGCATTTCACCAATGGCCCACTTCCTCAGGATTCATACCCGTTACATAGCAAGTGACCAGGTATAACAAACAATACAATGTGGGAGACATTGACGTGATTAGCCCATATAAAGCTATGTGAGGGCAACCCAGGACATGCTGGGGAGCCACGTTAATTTGCCATTGATCGTTGCCAGTTGGCTGCAGATTAATGTCCACGTCTCAGGATCCCCCCCAGGTAGTCTGAACCTCACTCTACATCTAAAACGGGGAAACAAAACTTTTTTTTTCTGTCATATGTCCAACGTGACATGTATGTGCTATGTAATACGGTTGTGTAGTTTGGTAATACATATGTAATATGCATGTACAGTGCATCCGGAAATTATTCACAGCACTTCACTTTTTCCACATTTTATATGTTACAGCCTTATTCCAAAACGGATTAAAAATTCATTATTTTCCTCAAAATTCTACAAACAGTACCCCATAATGACAACGTGAAAATAGGATTTTTTACTCACCATAAAATCCTTTTCTCTGAGTTCATGGACTGACACAGCTTCCTATTGACAAGTGGGTATTATCCTATCTTTAGGAGTGACTAGGCAGAAAAAACTTGTAAAAAGTGTTACATCACACCTTCTACAGCACCGCCCAGGGTGGGCATAATCCCTCTCTTTGCACCTTGCAGATCAGTTTGTCAAAAAGCAGTCAAACTTAAAACGAGGGGTGGGTGCTGTGTCAGTCCATGAACTCAGAGAAAAGGATTTTATGGTGAGTAAAAAATCCTATTTACTCTTTCATTCATGGACTGACACACCTTCCTATTGACAAGTGGGACGTCCGAAAACAATGTAAAAAAACCGAGGGGTGGGAACAGCATTAAAACAACTTCACCCCAAGACAAAACAGAGCTCCTCAACAAAGGAGTTGCAACTCTAAACAGCCGCAATACCTTGCGGCCGAAAGAAGCATCCGAAGATGCACACACATCAACTTGTAAAGTTTTGTGAAAGTGTGAATGGACGAGCAGGTCGCCGCCTTACACACCTGGTGAAATAGACGCTAGATGCTCTCAGCGCTCGGATAGCGTCCAAAAAATACAACATCGTCGCCAAGGATTCGACGGATGAAGACACAAGGATGGTAGTACAATGTCTTCCTTGAGAAGGAAGGTTGAATACCCTAGGAAGAAAAGAAGGCTGCGGACACAGCACCACCTATCCTTGTGGAAGATCAGATAAGGAGCCTTGCATGACAAGGCTGCCGGCTCAGAAAACCGTCTTATAACTGACGTAAACCAAGAGGCACCTCTTGCCCTGGTCGAATGCGCCAGGAAAGGGAGGCGCCTGACCCTTCATGGCGTAAGCCTGATCACGATCTGTCGGATCCACCTAGAGATGGTGGCCGACAAGACCGCTGGGCCCTACTTGGGACCAGCCACCGAAACAAACAGTGAGTCTGGACTCTGGAACGTAGCAGTACCAGACAAGCATTCTCTCAGAGTTTGGACAACGTCCAAGGAATGCAACGTCGTCTCCTTAGGATTCGACGGATGAGGACACAAGGATGGCAGTACATGTCTTCCTTGAGATGGAAGGTCGAAACACGACCTTAGGAAGAAAAAAGAAGGCTGCGGATGCAGCACCACCTTATCTTTGTGGACGCTCAGATAGGGAGGCTTGTATGACAAGGCTGCCCGCTCAGAAACCCCTCTTACTGGCATAACAGCCACCAAAAGGACCACTTTCTGAGAAAGTGTCAACAAGGGAATCCCAAATGGTGGTTTCTGAGGCACTTAGAGGCCATGCCGTTAAAGCCATTGACTGCAAGCAGGATGGCATATGGGACCCTGCGCCAGCAGGTCCTCTCGTAGTGGTAGACGCCAAAAGGACGTCCGCTACACAAGCCCCACGGAGGTAGTGGAGGGTGGCCCGAAGGAGCCGCCTGCCGAACCAACTGTACAAACATTCTCACTAGAGAGTGAGCCACCAGGGGTCGTTTGAAAAAGACAGCCAGGGCAGATACCTGCCCCCTAATTGTACTTAAAGTAAAAATTTCCTCACAAATGGATATGCAGGTCTTCCAAGTGCGATGGTAATCTTCCCAGGAAATGATTTCCGAGCACTCCTCATGGTAGAGATCACCGAGTCTGACAGGCCCCGGTCTCTTAACACCTGGCTCTCAAGCAATGCCGTTAAGCCAGCGACAGCAGGTCCTTCTTAGCGGTAGATGTCAAAAGGCGTCTGCTACCAGACGCACTAGATCGGCGTACAAAGGATGCCGAGGCCAATTCAGAGCAATTGAGACCATTGTAATCCTCTCTGCCTCCAGTCTGAGGAAGGAGATTCCGAGGAGGAAAGGCATAGATTAGCCGGTACCGACTCCACTGTGCCATCAACGCATCTGTCGTGTTTGCCCATGGGTCTCTTGACCTGGCCACAAATCTCAATACCTTTCCGATTGAGTCGAGAAGCTAGAAGATATACGACTGGCGTGCTTCCCCTCTGGTAAGGGAGCCCCCTTAGGAGGTGAGCGACCTCCGATGCTGCAACAGAGCTGCTTGTTCCTCCCTGATGATTGACATACGCCACCACTCTGGTGTTTGTCCGACTGGATTCTGACTGGATGCCCTTGTAGCCTCTAAAACCATGTGGACAGGCAAAGCCAGATTGCCCGGATTTCAGGCCAATGATCTGCAATGGGATTCCTCCGGAGTCCAGCGACCCAGGTTGACCGAGCTCCTCAGACTCCTCTGCAACCGGGAAGACAGGCATCCGCCGTGACCACCATCCAGTAAAAGGGAAGGAACAACTTCCCAGACAGAAATGCCGGTGATGTCGGCCCCAACTAGGGAGATCCTGATTAGATGGCTCACCCGGATTTTGATAATCCAAGGATGAAGAGCACTTGACCCTTCAGGGCAGAGTTACCTCTGTAACACTCGCGTGTGAAATAGTGCCTATGGTCGCTTGCAAAAGTGGCGTGACAACCCATCTTTGGGATGTCAACTGCCGCACCGCAGCCCGAAGGGTCTGCAACTTTCCCCTAGGGAGAAAAAAACTTACGCCTCTGAGGAGTCCAGAATCAACCCTAGATACACTAAGAGTTGGGACGGTACCAATACTGACTTCTGAGTGTTCAGCACCTCACCAGTATCGGAGGGTATGACAGGTTATAGACACGCTTACTTCTAAATTTAAGTCTGAAGTGACCCTCAGAAGATCGTCCAAGTTGCCCCCGATAGCAAAGCCACGCTGTCTTAGTAGGGCCAGAATCGGGGCAAGCACCTTGGTGCCGATGCCAGGCCAAAGGGTAGAGCCACCATTGGTAGTGGTCTTCCCCGGCCGCCAACGCAGACATCTCTGATGCCTGGTGCATATGGAGACATGCAAGCATGGGTCCTTGATGATCAAGGATGCCGGAAAATCCACTGGATGGAGGGGAGCGCAACAGAGCGAGCCAACTCCTTTGCGGACCCTTTGTACTTTCACAAAGCAGTTGAGGGTCCTAAAATCCAAGATAGGACGAACCCCCTCCTTCTTCAGCACTTCGAACAGATTTGAGTAGGACCCCTGAACCTGTTCCTGTACTAAGACAGGAAGGCCCACCCTGCGTCTCAGCAGGTCTTGGACCGCCCCATGTAGGGCTTCCCGACAAGTCGGCTGAAGCTGGCGATTAAGAGGGAAAAAAATCTGTTCGGTAGGCAAGCAAGGTTGGGCTTGCAAACCCAGGGACGCTTCTGTCCCTCAGCAAGCGCTTTATCGGCCTGGGGTCGTTTACTTGCCGCACTAGGCGGACGAAAGAACCGCTTGTGCGCGGTGAAGGAGGGCCATAGCCTATGGCGTGGCGCCTTACCTTCTTAGGATTGCAGAAGCAATGTGCTCTTACCTCCTGTGGCATCTTAAAAGATGTCATCCAGAGAGGACCCAAAAGTCTGTCGCCTTAAAAGGGCAGGTCCAACAGGGCCTTCTAGGAAGATTGGTCCGCAGACCAGCACCTTGGCCAGATCAGGCGGCGTAACGCCACCGCATAAACGGAGGCTCAAGACAGCAAGGGAATAGTATCCATGTCTGACTCGCAGACAGACTCAAGGCCCTGTACCAACTGGTCAGCCAGAGCTACCTCATTAGGAGGAGTCTCCCGTGTCTTTAACCCCTGGAGTAGACTTTTTGCGTACTCAGTCAGTGTCTGAGCCCTCAGAAAAACCCCAGCCAATGCTGGACGTACCGCTGAGCCCCCCACTGTGTACAAGTAGCGAGTGTCCCTGGAGACAGGAGCCCCTTCCACTGGAATCGTGGTAATTTGTTAAGTCTAGACACAGGGGGGTCCACTATCGGGGGAGAGGTCCATTTTTTCAGGAACTCTCCTCAAGGGGTACCGAACCGCCCCAAAATTTTTGGGGCTGCAAAAAACCCTCAGTGGGTCTTCCCACTCCTTGTACAAGAGCTTATCAAGATAAGACACACAAGTAAACACCTTAGCAGTGCGGGCTGGTTTACGGAACCCAAATGGGACCGGTGTCTCTGCTGCTTTAGCAGCATTCTCCCATATTAGTGTATCCCACATTGCCGTGATAAGGTCAGATACCAAAGCCTTTTTGCGTGCTGACTTGGACTTGGAGTCATTCTCACTGTCCGACCGGTCACGGTCTGCAGACTCTGATGCATCAGAATCCGGGCCATGAGCCACAGCCGGGCCTGGTTCTGCATCAGAATTATCCCCAGAGGATGGTGGGGGACGGGGGCGATTTCCACCCCCCGTGTTGCTATGCGCCGCTTCTACCTTGGCACAAAGCCTCCAGGGGCACCAGCTGCCAACTCAGGTGTTTCAGGGAAAAAAACGTCTGCTTCAGACGACCTGCTGACCCACGCGCTGTCACCCAGAGGGACTCCAGGCAAGGTATTAATAGGCCACCCTCCTAGCTCTACAGAGGTGCAGATCTCCCAGAGGACTCACCACCCTTGGAACGGTACCGCTATCGCTGCCGTGTGCTCTGCCTGTGATGCTATCTCACCACTGCCTGTGTCAGTCTGATTCTCATCAGCATTCCCTGTGTAAATTTGCACCAGTGAAATGCACCCAAGAGGCCGAAGACTTCTGCAAAATGGTCACCAAGCGTCCGTATTGAAAACAATGTGGGCCGTAAGAAAATGGCCACTGAGCCGACAGTAGAGGCAAAAAACAGACGCAGGCCACAAAAAGATGGCCGCCGGTAATTACATCCAGGCGTAAACCACCAGAAACATGGCCGCCAAACAGTCGATAGAGGCCAAAGCGGGCGCGAACCACTAGAAAATGGGCGCTGGACAGTCACTAGAGGCCAACAGGCATGGACCACCCCAAAATGGCCGCCGACAGCATGGAGGGAGAAAGGCGCACACACAGGTAAGCAAAATTACATCTTTTAAATGACAGCTACAGCCAGCCCTGTTCCAGATGACCCCCAGCACCAAGCAACCTTCGCTCAGAGCCCAGGGAGGAGGGAAGGCAGGGAGATGGGAAAGAAAGGGGCCACAACCACTTACTTGATCTCTCCAGGAATGTCCAGCCAAGTCACCCTGCCGAAGCAGGGGAGCTACTTACCTTTCCTGCGTGGATCATGCTGGAAGACATTCCGGATAGATCATCATCTGCGCACGGAGGTGACTGTCAGCCAGGCATGCTGTGATTGAACCCTAGGGAACGATCGTATGCATGCCCTGGAGCACGAGCTCACCGGCCAGGCTACTGCGACTCGGCCGTAAGGTCAGCCGAAGCTGAGCGGTCCGATGCAAGCCCTGGAGCGTTTCCCCCGGACCAGTGGGCCCGAAGGGAGCCATGTCCTTCTTGCTAGACAGAAAAAAACTGATCTGCAAGGTGCAGAGAGAGGGATTATGCCCAGAGGGTCCGCCCCCCCTGGACGGTGCAGTAGAAGGTGTGATGTAACACTTTTTACAATTTTTTTTTTCTGCCTAGTCACTCCTAAAGATAGGATAATACTCACTTGTCAATAGGAAGCTGTGTCAGTCCATGAACGAAAGAGTAAGAAGTTTGTTTGAAGCCTTGCAAATGTATTAAAAAAAAAAAAAAAAAGATATATAAATAAAATATCACATGTTCATAAGTATTCACAGCCTTTGCCATGACACAGCCTTTGCCATGACACTCAAAATTGAGCTCAGGTGCATCCTGTTTCCACCGATCATCCTTCCTGTTTTTTCAACTTGGGAGTCCACCTGTGGTAAATTCAGTTGATTGGACAGGATTTGGAAAGGCACACACACCTGTCTATATAAAAAGGTGCCAAAGTTAACAGTGCATGTCAGAGCACAAACCAAGCCATGAAGTCCAAGGAATGGTATGTAGACCTTCGAGACAGGATTGTATCGAGGCACAGATCTGGGGAAGGGTACAGAAAAATTTCTGTAGCATTGAAGTAGAGCTGGGCGATTTTGGCCCCCAAAAAAAATCTGCGATTGTAAAAAAAAAAAAAAAAAAAAAAAAAAAAAAACTCGATTCACGATTCAAAGCGAGTTTTTTTTTTTTTTTTGATGGACACCGCGCCGGTCCTAAGGAGCTGCGGGCAGGAGTTTTTAGGCGAGGCCGCAGCTTCGGCCTAGTCCGCCTCGATCCTGGGAAAAGGCCGTGGACTAGGCCGAAGCCGCGGCCTCGCCTAAAAAATCCTGCCCGCAGCTCGCTGCGATCCTGGGAAAAGGCTGCGGCTTAGGCCTAGTCCGCGGCGTCCGGCCTCTTCCCAGGATCGCGACAAGCAGGATTTTTTAGGCGACGCCGCGGCTTCGGCTTAGTCCACGGAGCGCCGATCCTATGGAAATTTTTTTTTTTAAAAATCGGATTTGATCAAGATCTGAATCGATTTGACCTCGCAACTCGATTCACGATTCAAATCGATTTTTTCCCCAGCCCTACATTGAAGGTCAGAATGAACACAGCAGCCTCAATCAGCCATAAATGGAAGTTGTTTGGAATCACCAGGACTCTTCCTAGAGCGGGCCGCCCAGGCAAACTGAGCGATCGGGGGAGAAGGGCCTTAGTCAGGGAGGTGACCAAGAACCCGGTGGTCACTCTGACAGAACTCCAGCGTATCTCTGTGGAGAAAGGAGAACCTTCCAGAAGTACCATCATCTCTGCAGCACTCCACCATTCAGGCCTGTATGGTAGAGTGGCCAGACGGAAGCAACTCTTCAGTAAAAAGCACATGATAGCCTGCCTGGAGTTTGCCAAAAGGCACTTGAAGGACTCAGACCATGAGAAACAAAATTCTCTGGTCTGATGAAGCAAAGATTGAACTCTTTGGCCTGAATTGCAAGCGTCATGTCTGGAAGAAAACAGGCACTGCTCATCACCTGGCCAATACCATCCCTACAGTGAAGCATGGTGGTGGCAGCATCATGCTGTAGGAATGTTTTTCAGCGGCAGGAACTGGGAGACTAGTCAGGTTCGAGGGAAAGATGAATGTAGCAATGTGCAGAGACATCCTTGATGAAAACCTGCTCCAGAGTGCTCTGGACTTCAGACTGGGGTGAAGGTTCATCTTCTAACAGGTCAACGTTCCTAAACACACAGCCAAGATAACAAAGGATTGGCTAAGGGACAACGCTGTGAATGTCCTTGAGTGGCCCAGCCAGAGCCAAGACTTAAACCCGATTGAACATTTCTAGAGAGATCTGAAAATGTCTGTGCACCGACGCTCCCCATCCAACCTGATGGAGCTTGAGCGGTCCTGCAAAGAAGAATGGGAGAAACTGCCCAAAAATAGGTTGCCAATAGGGATGAGCCGAACACCCCCCGGTTCGGTTCGCATCAGAACCTGCGAACGGACCGAAAGTTTGCGCAAACTTTAGAACCCTATTAAATACAATGGACGCGAACGTTCGAAATCAAAAGTGCTAATTATAACGACTAATATGCAAGTTATTGTCCTAAAAAGGGTTTGGGGACCCGGGTCCTGCCCCAGGGGACATGTATCAATGCAAAAAAAAGTTTTAAAAACTGACGTTTTTTCGGCAGCAGTCATTTTTAACCACTTCAATACAGGGCTTTTTGTACCACTTCAATACCGGGCCTATTCTAGCACTTCTCTCCTACATGTTCAAATCATCATTCTTTTGCTAGAAAATTACTCAGAACCCCCAAACATTATATATGTTTTTTTAGCAGACACCCTAGGGAATAAAATTATGGTCATTGCAACTTTTTTTCTTGCACGATATTTGCGCAATAATTTTTCAAACGCCTTTTTAAAAAAAAAAAAATGGTTTCATGAATTAAAAAATAACAAAACAGTAAAGTTAGCCCAATTTTTGGGGAAAATATGAAAGATGATGTTACGCCGAGTAAATAGATACCTAACATGTCACGCTTTAAAATTGCGCACACTCATGGAATGAGTACTTCGGTACTTAAAAATCTCCATAGGCGACGCTTTAATTTTTTTTTTACAGGTTACCAGGTTACAATTACAGAGGAGGTCTAGTGCTAGAATTGTTGCACGCGCTGTAATGCACGCGGCGATACCTCACATATGTGGTTTGAACGGCGTTTACATACGTGGGCGACTTACGTGTGCATTCGCTTCTGATCGCAAGCTACCGGGGACAGGGGCGTTTTAATTTTTTATTATTATTATTATTATTTATTTATTTTTACTTATTTATTTATTTTTTTACAATTATTTAACTTTTTTTTTTGATCACTTTTATTCCTATTACAAGGAATGTAAACATCCCTTGTAATAGGAATGTGTGTGACAGGTCCTCTTTATTGAGAGATGCGGGGTCAATAAAATTTTTCACTGATCTCATACTTACAGCCGCAATGGCGGCTTTGTTTACATTTGAGGACCCGGGCGTGACGTCATCACATCACGCCCGGGCCTCCGACGATCATATAGATGACTGGTGACCATCTGGTCACCAGTCATCTCTATGCTCGTCACGTGACCCCCCAACGGCGCCGGAAGATTCGCTCCGGGTCCCTGATCGCACGGGAGAGCCCGGAGAAGCACCGGATGGCGGCGGGAGGGGGGGGGGGGGATGTCCCCTCCCGCCGCCTATAAGAACGATCAAGCGGTGGAACCGCCGCTATGATCGTTCTTATGGTGCACAGAATCGCCGGCACTTTAAAAGGATATCTGAATGATGCCTCTAGCTGCAGGCATCATTCAGATATCCCCCTACAAAGCCAGGACGTCATATGATGTCCACCCAGGATGGGAGATCCCATCTGTGGATGTCATTTGACTATGGCTGGGTAGGGAAGTGGTTAATGATGCATTAAGTGAAAAAAAAAAAAAGTGAAATATTCCTTTTAAATATCGTACCTGTGGGGTGTCTAAAGTATGCCTGGGAAGTGGCACGTGTTTCCCGTGTTTAGAACTGTCCCTGCACAAAATGACATTTCTAAAGGAAAAAAAAGCCATTTAAAACTGCTTGCGGCTTTAATGTAGTGTCTGGTCCCGGCAATATGGATGAAAATCATTGAGAAAAATTGGCATGGCTACCCCATCACCCCCGCCACCCCCAGCCCATTACCAGCCCCTTTGGGTCTTGTATGGATATTAAGGGAAACCCCGCACCCAAAATAAAAAAAGGCCCTAATATACTCTGAACAGCAGTATACAGGCGGTGCAAACAAGACAGGGACTGTAGGTTTGTTCTTAAGTAGAATCTTTTTCTAATTTGGAACAGGTACATTTTTTAAGTGTAGCTCTAGCCAAAAAATCTATTTTTAAGCTTTTTGGAGAATATAGGGAAGGGTTATCACCCCTGTAACATTTGTTTTGCTGTCTGTGCACCTGTTCAGAACATTTCACCTCACTTTCCATCCCAATGACAAATGTTTTTTGAATTTTTTTTTATTTTTTTTATTGAAACAAGGATTGGTGATAAAGCATCAGTAGAGAGGAGACACATTTTTCCCATATTAACTCTTACAGGAGAGAACTTCACTTCCTAGGGGTAGATTTCCTCTCACTTCCTGTTGTCTCCTTCCGTTTGCAA
Source organism: Rana muscosa (assembly GCA_029206835.1). Lineage (NCBI taxonomy): Eukaryota > Metazoa > Chordata > Amphibia > Anura > Ranidae > Rana > Rana muscosa. The sequence continues at coordinate 42,953,911 of CM055127.1, forward strand.
GTAGGAGTCGTTTGTAAGTTGAATGTTTGAAAGTAGGGGCCTGCCGTATATACTCTGCAGAAATTTGCGCCTTAGGTTTTGGTGTTGCCACAACACTGTAAGCCCTCACAGTTACTCTTGGTGGGCGCTGGAACGCCCTGCTGTGAACTATTATATCAGGAATTGTAATTGCATGCCATTGTTGAACAGGGGTTGGAAAAATTGGGCCTTTGGTGGTAGTGGTGCTGGTGCCACAACACTGTAAGCCCTCACAGTTACTCTTGGTGGGCGCATGAATGGGCCCTGCTGTGAATTATTAGATCAAGAATTGTAATTGCATCCCCCTGTTGAACAGGGGCTGAAAAATTGGGCCTTTGGTGGTGCTGGTGCCACAAGACTAAGTCCTCACAGTTACTCTTGGTGGGCGCAGTAATGGGCCCATCTGTGAAATATTAGATCAAGAATTGTTATTACATGCCCCTGTTCAACAGGGGAAGAAAAATTGGGCCCTAGGCACTGGTACCACAACACTGCAACCCATCACAGATACTGTATTTGGAGCGCAGCAATGAGCCCTGTTGCAAAGTATTGCATCAAAAATTGTAATTATACGCCCCTGTTAAACAGGGGCTGAAAAATTGGACCTTAGCCACTGGTGCCACGACACTGCAACCTCTCCCAGATACTCAAGTTGGAGTGCAGGAATGAGCCCTGCTGCAAAGCATTGCATCAAAAATGTTAATTACACGCCCCTGTTAAACAGGGGCTGAAAAATTGGGCCTTAGCCACTGGTGGCGGCACCCAGAACCACAAATGTTCTTCCAAGCTATCGGCAGGATCATTGAGAAGGAAGAGGTTAGTCAGTCAACATAACAGGACAGTCACTCAGCATCAGCATAGGCAGTCTTGAAGGGATGTGACATTTAAAAAAAAAAATATTCGGTTACATCAGCTTCAGGTGCTTGGTAGCTGGTGCTGATCCAAGACGGATTCTTCTTTATGAAGGTCAGTCGATCAACCGAGTCGGTGGACAGGCGCACCCTGTGATCGATTACAAAGCCTCCAGCAGCACTGAATGTGCGTTCCAAAAGAACGCTGGATGCAGGACAGGCCAATAGCTCAATTGCATACTGTGCAGGCTCTGTCCAGTGATCCATCTTCAAGACCCAGTAACACAGAGGATCTTCGGTGGGAAAGGTGTCCAAGTCTGACCTTGCCCCTAGGTATTCCTGGACCATGTAAATCAGACGCTGGCGATGGTTGCTGGAATCGATCATACCTTGGGGCTGCGTACTAAAAAATTGTCTGAACGCATCGGTCAGACGGCCACCTTCCCCACCGCTCCTTCTTTGATTGACCGAAGCCTCAGCAACTCGTTGTCCAGGACCAGGAGTTTGTAACCTCCCAGTCTTTGGGAACGCGTTGCACAGACCTTTCTACAAGGCCTCCCGGAGATGTCTCATCCTCTGCTCCCTCTGCAACGGCAAGATAAGGTCTGCAACCTTACCCTTGTACCGTGGATCAAGGAGAGTGGCAAGCCAGTAATGGTCCCTCTCCTTGATCCAAAGAATACGAGGATCCTTCCGCAGGCTTTGCAGGATCAGGGAGGCCATGCAGCATAGGTTAGCTGAGGCATTCGGTCCGGAGTCCTCTGGGTCACTAAGGACGACATGATCCACAGCCACCTCCTCCCAGCCACGTACAAGTCCACGGGTTTCTTGGAACTGTAAATCATCCCTAAAAGACTGCTGCTGCTGAGTGCCAGGCTCCACCTCCATGCTGACACAATCCTCCTCTTCCTGTGTGATGGTTGGAACAGAAGGAACACTGTCTGGGTAAAGGGGGCCTTGAGAGGCAAGGAAGTCCTCCTCTTCCTGCCTCTGTTCTGCCTCAAGTACCCTGTCCATTATTCCATGCAGCGTATGCTCCAACAGGTGGACAAGAGGTACAGTGTCACTGATGCATGCACTGTCACTGCTCACCATCCTCGTGGCCTCCTCAAATGGTGCCAGGACAGTGCATGCATCCCTGATCATGCCCCACTGGCGTGGTGAAAAAAACCTGAGCTCCCTGACCCTGTCCTGGTGCTGTAGTCACACAGGTACTCATTGATGGCCCTCTGCTGTGTGTGCAGCCGCTGCAGCACAGCCAACATTGAGTTCCACCTGGTGGGCATGTCACATATAAGGCGGTTCTTGGGCAGGTTCAACTCCTTTTGTAGCTCAGCCAGCCGAGCACTGGCATTATATGATCGGCAGAAATGCACACAGACTTTCCGGGCCTGCCTCAGGACATCCTGTAAGCCCGGGTACCTGCCCAAGAACCGCTGCACTACCAGGTTAAGGACATGAGCCACACAGGGCACATGGGTCAGTTGTCCCTGTCGGAGGTTGGTGCCATTGTCGCAAACCACCATTCCTGCCTTAAGCTGGCGTGGTGTCAACCACCTCTTGGTCTGCCCCTGCAGAGCTGACAGAACCTCTGCCCCAGTGTGGCTCCTGTCCCCCAAACACACCAGTGCAAGCACGGCATCTTTTTGCCTGAGTACTTGCGTAGCCCCTTGAACACCTACGGAGCACCGCTGGTTCTGAGGACAAAGCACAGGAAGAGGCCATGGAGGAAGGAGGGGGTGGAGGAGAGAGTGTGTCACAACCAGTAGTAGCATTTGAGGCGTGGCGGCGGAACAACCTCCAACACTACTGCACCTTGTCCTGCATCCTTCCCAGCTGCCAAAAGAGTGACCCAATGGGCCGTGAAAGATAGGCAACGTCCCTGTCCATGCCTGCTGGACCATGAGTCAGCAGTAATATGCACCTGACCGCTGACTGCCCAGCGAGGCATGGACATTGCCTTCCACATGCCGGTAGAGAGCCGGAATCGCCTTCCGTGAGAAAAAGTGACGTTTGGGAACCTGCCACTGAGGAACCGCACATTGCACAAACTCACGGAAGGGGGTCGAGTCTACCAACTGAAAATGCAGCAGTTGAAGTGCTAGCAATTTAGCCAAGCTAGCATGCTTGCCCTCTTTTATTGGCTCGTGACTGTCTGCCTCTCCTTGTTGGCCTTCCAGACATTCTAATGGCCTGCAGGGAGATGGGAAAACCAGCAATAAGGGGTAGCTTTAGGTGTATACTGTGCAGGAGGCACCTACACCCACTGTAACTACTTGCAGGTGCCTGTCTGTGTTATACAACAGAACACCACCACAAGCAATAAGGGGTAGCTTCAGGTGTATACTGTGCAGGAGGTTTAGCAAAAATGACACTGTCCCTGCCTATCCTGCTCTCTCCCTGCACACCAACACACTAACTGCACAAGGTTTAGCAAAGAAGAACACCGACACTGTCCCTGCCTATCCTTCTCTCTCCCTGCACGCCAACACACTGTGAATGCACAAGGTTTAGCAAAGAATATCACTGACACTGTCCCTGCCTATCCTCCTCTCTCCCTTCACGGCAATACACTACACAAGGCCGCCGCACTGGCCGCCTCATATAGTGCGGGGCGTGTACTAAACCCCCCTGAGCTATAATTGGCCACAGGCATCCTGCCTGTGGGCAATTATGGCTCTCCTCACTGCCGGCACTGTGATTGGCCAAGCATGCGGGGTCACAGTGCATGCTTGGCCAATCACAGCGCCGGCAATGCACTGCGATGGCACTTGAGGCTGTAATTGGTGTTTCAACAAACCATTGAGCAAAAGCTGTGAATAACTTATGTAGATGTGATTTTTTTCAGTTTTATAAACTTGCAAAGAATTCAAACGTCTTTCATGTCATTATGGGGTATTGTTTGTAGAATTTAAAATAATAAAATTTAACTTTTTTTGGAATAAGGCTGTAACATAAAACAGATGCACTGTACACTATTTTTGATTGGATTTCGGTTTTTTTTTTTTATTGTAGCTACTAGTGTATGGCTAGCTTTAGGCTTATTCTGCTGAGGAAGGGGAGTGCTCTTGCCCGTATCATCCATAATGAATACATCCAGAGTTTAATCAAAGGATGTTGTTCCTCAAAGACCATGTGAATCAGGCGCTTCTTATATGAAAGCTCCGCAGTCTAACACAACACAGAGGGCTCCAATAAAGCAGTGTCACCAGCAAAACTGAATGGGTAGCCACATGGTACCGACCATCTGTCAGACCTTGAGCATTATAATGGGACTCTTTACTATTCAACCTTTGTGGGTTGGTTCCAAGCAGTCTGCCATTATTATAGGACAGTTTTGATACTGATGTGGAAAAATCTATGGTTTCCAAACAAGTACATGTGGATCAGCAATATTTCCCTTTAAAGAAAATGATTAGGCTCCAAGTGGTCCCTGTTGGAGTCAATATGATTTACCTTGTATTTTGCACCTAGTGGTAAAGCGTGATGTTTCTCCCGTATATAGGTTGTCATGTATCAAATAGAAGGGCAGGTTATTGGGGAGCATCCACATTGAGAGCCTTGTTTGTACACCTTACCAGGGAGAAAATATATTTTTCCTATGCATGGATATACTCTACTTTGAAACCATGGACAACGCTTGAAATGAATGGACCATTTAGAGAATATTTATGCATATCAATATAAACATGCATATTTAATATAATAAAATATAAATATGCATATTAATATAAATTTATATTTATGCATATTAATATAAATGCAGTTTCCTGCATTTGGCCCAAAAACAATCCAATATGGAGGCATATGTTTGAGAGTATGGATTCCAGCCTTTTAAAAAGGAGCATAAAGTGCATGAGGCCTTAAATTCCTACACTGCCCCTCTAATAAAGTTAGCCCACTATTTTGCCCAGCATTGCCAAAGTACAGGTTCACTTTCAAATCTCTTCCTATGTACAGGCACTACTGTGGCATGAGGAGCTTTGTAGCATCTCAGATGAGAAAAAAAAAAAAAAAAGAGGTCACAGCCTAACAAAATGCTCTATATCCAACTCAAAGATGGAACTGGTAGGTATGTTATACAGCATTTGTTTGGGTTTCTGCTGATCAAACTGGATTTATCCCTAATAGAGAGGCCAGAGACAACTCTTCGCACTTGGTCACTGATCCACTATGTTCGTAGGTGCTCCCAGTCCACCCTTCTCTCTACGGATGCCGAGAAGGCGTTTGATAGGGTGGACTGGGACTACCTCAAAACCACCCTCTGCTACTTTGGCCTTGGCCCCAGAATGTTTCACCGTATTTCATCCCTCTACTCAAACCCCAACGCGCAAATACGTATAAACGGTTCCTTAAGCGACCCATTTACACAACGGAGCCAGACAGGGATGTCCTTTATCCCCTCTTTTTACTAGATCTCTAGAACCCTTTTTGGCCACAATTAGAAATTAAAATGTCCATAGTTTCCAAGTTGGTAGTAGATGCTGATATTGTTTTTCATTCAACAACCACGCATTTCATTACCAAACTTAATGTTGGAATTCTCTGCCTTCCAAACGCTATCTAATCTTAGAATAAACGTGTCAAAATCTTAAATTTTAAATATTTCGGTACCCCAATCAGTAGCTGAAGCCCCTATTCCCCTTTCGATGGGAAACCTCACGCATGAAATACCTCGGTATATCTCTCACTCCCTTTTTAGGCATAATTATAAATCACTCTTAACAGTATCAGAGCTGACCTTAGGAAAATGGTCATCCCTCTCACATTCATGGCTAGGTAAAGTGAATATAATCAAGATGAATATACTCCCCCTCATTCTCTATTTTACAAATGATTCCCTTAAAAGTTCCTATAGGCTGCTTTACTTCATTGCTGACCATGATCGCCTTGATGTGGAGAGATGGTCAACCCAGAGTCTCTCGGGAAGTCCTTTTTTGGGCCAAACGCTCTGGGGGATTATCTTTACCCAACTTTAAAGCCTATTATCAGGCCGTAATATTGTCACGCATAGCAGATTGGAAATATGCCTATACTTCTAAACGATGGGTACAACTAGAATACTCTATGTGACTCAGACCTTTCTGCTGCTCCTTGGATACCACGTTCTTTTAGAAACCTCAAAATACTTCGCCCCTTACCGTATCTTCTCTGGACATATGGGATGGACTTCATAAGAAGCTTGCATGGTCTTAAGACTCTCCACTAACCCCTCTCCTACACCACAATTACTTCATGCCAGGATCCATAGACCCAGGCTTTCAATCCTGGTCACCCGGAGGTCCCGTCCTCTTACATCAGGTCCTATACCCCAATACAATTAAACCTGTCTGAAATTGTAGGTCACAGACCAATCACGATTATGGACAAATGGAGATACAACCAAACTGAACTGCTTTATTCAAACTCCCCCAACTAGTACGTGGAATCCAAGATCTCAATGATATTGAACATGTGTTCCTCCATAAGGATCACCCCCTTCAATGCATTTCATTCTACAAAGCGCTTATTAAAATGCAAAGCCCTACCTATCCGAATTATTTGACCAGATGGGAGTTCGACCTGGGCGCCGTTAATCGCAGACAGGACAAAAGACAAAGTTCAACTTACGCATGTTTCCTCTCTGGCTTCTTCCATGGCTGAATCCAATTTCAAGCTTCACTAGATGGCATCATACACCTGCTAAACTGCAATGTTTCCTACCAACTCCCCACTATGCTGGAGGAACTGTGGACAAGTTGCCACCCACGCTCATATCTGGTGGTTCTGCCCACTCATTCGTCCTTATTGGTCTGAAGTATTAGACCCGATTCCACGCTACCTCAATGTCCATAGGTAGATCTAAACGTTCTCATCCCACACCTCCTAAAATACAGATAAGGCCACCATCCCCATTCTTTGGGGCCAACCTACAATTCCAGGCTACAAAAGGTCTCTGAAGCAAGTCTCATGGAAGAACTCACCCACATTGCGAGAGACTCTACTAAACGATATACCTTAACCTGGTCCCCTTGGTCCTCCTTCCTTTCTACTTAATGTTATAAAGACACCATTTCCTCATCACTTTGTGTAACTCATGCTCCCTAGAGTGTGCTACACCTACCGTTGGTGTCTCACGCTTATTATTACTGATGGGTCTAATATCCCTATAAGGTTTTGCCTCGCTAAACGTATTAGCCATATATTCATTTGTGTTGTCTTGCGTGCCAGCTTCCCCGCCTAATCCCCCCCCCCCCATCTTCCCTACCCCTCACACTGTCTCTTCTCTGGCTTTCCCCCCCCCCCCCCTCTCTTTTTTATGTTATTTGTAAGCTGCTGTTTACTTAAGTAAATATGGGTTACTCAGATTGTCTTTACTGCAAACCCGCATGTCTTTTATTTGTTAACCCATCAAACTATTTTCACTGCATCTTCATTTGATTTTTGTATCCATATATTTTTTTCTCAATAAAAAAAAAAAATATAAAAAAAAAAAAAAAAAAAAAAAAAAATTCTACAGCATTTGTAGTAGATATACCGGTATATAAATAAGCAAAAAATAAAATAAAAAAAAAAGACACACCAGTGGCAACCAGTTTAGCAACGACACACACCAGTTAATTTCTTGTACATTAGGTTTATTACATCCACAGACAGCAGGAAGACATGTTATTTGTAAAAAAACTAAATAAACCACACAATAAAATATTTTATACAAGGATAAAAGAAAGAATATTTACAAGAGGACAAGAAAACATTAAAAATAGGAGGGACACAGGAATTTTGTCCACATGGGACAAATTAGAATTACAGCAGTTTGTCAAACACTCTAGAGAGAAAAGACTTTGTACACTAGAGAAACACTACAAGTTTCAGTGCAACAAGTTTAGAAAGATACAGCATTGGTAGTTATTGGGGAAGTGATCAGCAATGTTAAAAAAGGTCAGGCATATGCTTAACCCCAAATACCAAATAAAATAAAAAAAAAGCTCCCATGGAAGTTTCAGTGCGATAGTCGACGACCTTATTCTGATTTTTTCTCTTTCTGCTTCAGAAGTTTGTTTATTTCCCGCTTTCCCATTCCTACAAACTTTGTAATAACTCCATGTTTGTTCAGACCAGGTAGCAAAAGTGCACAACTCACTGAAAAAGCAGATTTTTTTTTTTTATTAATACCTCTCATAACAATAATAGCCATATCTTCTATATAAAAACATAAGCAAGATCTACTAAGCTACCAGCCCTCCAAACCGTAAAGGACCAAAAATCGTTAGTCAATGCAAGGTGTATGGTATATTTGGGCATTTAATTCCTGGGGGCCAACTCACACTGTCGATAAAGTAAAAATCGCAGGCCCCCGGGTGTTTTGCGTTTCCGGCTGGCTAGGGGACAGTGTGGGGCACAATCCAGCGCACTGCACAGCTCCCTTTTGTTTTAACTTTATTTACAAAAATGTACAGTTCATTCACTGCAAAGTTGAACAGTACAGTGCGATTCGGGCCGGTACGCCCAAAATGCAGGGCTAGGCTGCGTGGCAGTATGAATGGGACACATAGGAAAAACTGTTTTCTGTGTGTCCCTGCGGTTACAGGTGGTTTACCATGCAATAAAACGTCCGTCACCACATATGTGAACTGGCCCTTACTTGCTAGAATAGCCTGAACCACTGAGGTGCTCCCATCTGCCAGCAAATGCATCCAATTCCCTACATAATTAGGGCCCATGCAGACTACATATTGCGTTTCAGGGCTTGTAAACTGCAAGGTTTTTCACCTTAATGCATTCTATGCATTAGGGTGAAAAACCGGTCATGCAGCAGCCCCCCTTTTACTTACCTGAGCCCTGCAATTCCTGTGATGGGAACGAGCACACCAGCTCCGGCTGGTGTCTCGTGTCCGGATTGGATAGAGTGATAGCAGCCATTGGCTCCTGCTGCTCTCAATCAAATCACGCAGGCGCCGGGGGCCGAGCCCTGCTGTCTGTCAATAGATGCAGCAGAACATGGGAGCGCGCCCGCACGAGTGTCCCAAAGGAGAGGGTTTCTCCGACGGAGAACTGGAGGAGCCACCAGCACCGCTGATGGACCCCAGAAGGAGGATCGAGGCCACTCTGTTCAAAACCAACTGCACAGAGGAGGCAAGTATGATTTTTAGTAACCCTTTAAATATACGCCTAATGTCTCATTATAGCAGCACACTCAAAGTACACGTAAAGCCAAAACCTTTGTTAATGTATTCAGTCTGTGCTTCCTTTGTGCCTTTCTGATCCTTTATGGTCACTGCAAGTCTATCAGGTAGGGTCTGTGACTAAAGTATAGTTGTTGGCCACCATAGATCATGCCTCTTACACAGTCAACAACAATAGGCAGCCACAAACTATATGTTTCGACTAAAAGAGTTTTAAAGAATGGCAACCACTTCCAGAAAACTCATACATAATTAGTTAGCTGCTCTAAGCCATGCTCACCTAATGAGAAGTAACAAGCAGAGCTCTGACTTGGGTATATATTTTACACATTTTCCTAACATCACAAGATATATGTTAAAGTGGCTGTAAATATAGGATTTTTGTACTCACCGTAAAATCCGTTTGACGTCCATGGACTGACACAGCCTCTAACACTTTACCCGTGGGTTATGTCCCTGCTTGCAGGAGAAGACCTAGGCAGAATGTGAAATGTTATACATACATTCTAAAAAAGCCAGAGCTGAACAGCCCCGCCCAGGGGGGGCGGTCCCTCCAGACATAACCCTCCCACTGCAGTCAGCAGACCTCAGTTTGTAACAAAGCAATACAAACCTTAAAAAAGGATGGATGGGTGCTGTGTCAGTCCATGGACGTCAGAGAAACGGATTTTACGGTGAGTACAAAAATCCTATTTTCTCTTATCGTCCATGGACCGACACAGCCTCTCTTACACTTTACACGTGCGATGTCCCAAAGCAGTGTCAAGAGGGATGGGAGCAGTATGAACGGAAAACCAAAAACTTCTCCAAAACAAGGCAGAGCTCCTCAACGGAGGAGTTGCAACATCAAACAGAGGCCTGCAACACCTTGCGGCCGAAGGAAGCATCCGAAGATGCAGCCACATCAACCTTATAAAAAGGTATGAACGGACGACCAGGTCGCCGCCTTGATCACTTGTGCAACCGAGGCTTGATGTCGGAAAGCCCAGGAAGCACCAATTGCCCTGGTGGAATGCGCCTTAACCCGGAAAGGGAGGCGCCCGCCCCTTGAGCGCATAGGCCTGAATGACGGTCTGTCTGATCCACCTAGAAATGGTGGCAGACGAAACCGCTTGGCCCTGTTTTGGACCAGAGACAGACACAAACAGTGAGTCAGACTTCCGAATAGAAGCAGTAGCGGACAGGTACACCCGCAAAGCTCGTACCCCATCCAATGTGTGAAGCGCAAACTCTCTGGGATGCGATGGGTGAGGACACAAGGACGGGAGGACAATGTCCTCATTAAAGGTGAAAGCCCGAGACCACCTTTGGCAAAATAAGAAGGTCGGACGCAACACCGCCTTATCCTTATGGATGACCAAATAGGGCGACTTGCAGGACAAGACCGAAGTAATGGCCACTAAGAAGGCTACCTTCTGAGACAAAGTCAAGGAGGGGAATATCTCTGATATTTTCAAATGGAGGTTCCTGGAGAACCGAGAGCACCAAATTCAGATCCCAAGGAGGGAGAGGATTCTTGACAGGAGGGAGCATATGGTGAACCCCCTGCACAAAAGGTGCTAACCAAGGAATGACCTGCCAGCGGTCCCTGAAAGAAAAAAAACGGTCAAAGCCGAAATCTGACCCTTAAATGGTACTCAAAGCAAGCTTTTGGGTCACGCCACGCTGCAAGAACCGCAGGATTCTGGGGACGGAATACGTCCATGGATGCCAGTCTAGCTCTTCGCACATGGCGATGTAAGCTTTCCAGGTACGGTGATAGATCTTTCTGGAGGAAGACCTCTGGCTCTCAGCACCTGGCTTTCAATAGCCATGCAGTTAAAGCCAGAGACTATAAAGCAGGATGAAATCTAGGACCTTGAGACAGAAGGTCCTCCCTTATTGGCAACCGCCAAGGAACGTCCGCGACGGGACGTACCAATGACACCGAGGCCAATCCGGAGCAATGCGGATCACTGGAATCCCCTCGGACACAACCCTGCGCAGCAGGCGAGGGAGCAGCTGCAGCGGAGGATAAACATATCAGGTGATAATGGCCCCATGGGGCCACCAACGCATCCGCCCAAGGATCCCTGGACCTGGCCACAAACCTCGACACCTTGCGATTGAGTCGAGAGGCCATCAGGTCCACATCCGGCGTGCCCCACTGTCGGTAAAGGAGTTGAAAGACCTCCGGGTACAAGGACCACTCTCCCTGGTCCAGCGTCTGGCGACTCAGATAGTCCACCTGCCTGCCAATTGTCTACGTCTGGAATGTAGACGGCCGACACAGAGCCGGCACGCTTCTTTCGGCCCACCTTAGGATGCGGACAACCTCGGAAGCTGCAGCTGAGCTCCGAGTCCCCCCTTGATGGTTGACATACTGGATCCTGAGGGAGCGACCCTGTAATCTCTCCGACCACGAGGAGAGGCACAGTCTGATTGCCCGTATTTCCAGAACATTGATCGGTAAACGGACTTCGTCCGGAGTCCAAAGCCCTTAGGCTAGGGGGGGGAGTCCTGTCAGCCCATCAGGCTTGCGTTCGTTGCGATTACCGTCCATTGAATGGGGAGGAACGACTTCCCGGACCGAAGAGCCGAGGACCTCAACCACCACGCCAGGGACGCCCTGACCGGGTGACTCACCTGGATCTGAAGATCCAAAAAAAGGACAATGGGGATTTGTCCCAAGTGAACAGGATCTCTTTCTGTAATGCTTGGGTGTGTGATTGGGCATACGGAACGGCCTCGAAGGAGGCCACCATGAGTCTCAGGACTCTCATGCAAAAACGGATTGACGACCATTTTCGGGACGTCAGGACCAGCACTGCAGACTGAAGTGTCAGTAACTTCTCCGGGGGTAGGAATACCTTTGCCTCCAAGGAGTCCAGGATCAGACCTAGATACTCCAGACGCTGAGTCGGGACCAGGACCGACTTCTGAATGTTCAGGAGCCCCCCCAAGTCCCTGAGGGTCTGACTGACTAGTCACACTTTCTTCTAATTCTGAGCCATTGTCTGCTCTTAGAAGAAGATTGTCCAGATAGCCCACGATAGCAATGCCTCGCTGTCTCAGCAAAGCTAGAACCGGAGCAAGCACCTTGGTGAACACCCTTGGTGCAGAGGCTAGACCGAAGGGAAGAGCCACAAATTGATAGTGGACTTCGCCGATCGCAAAGAGCAGAAACTTCTGATGACTTGCGCAGATCGGAACATGCAAGTAGGCATCCTTGATGTCCAAGGACGCCAGAAAATCCCCTTGATGAAGTGTAGCGATCACCGTGCGAATGTATTCCATGTGGAATTTTTGCACCTTCACGAGGGCCTTGAGGTCCAGGATTGGCCAAACCCCATCCTTTCGGAACAAACAGATTCGAGTAGAACCCCTGAAACCTCTCGAGACGGAATCGGCACAATCACTCCGGACCTGACCAAATCCTGTACAGCCCCTAAGAGGGCTGCCCGACGGGCAGGAAGGAGAGGGAGATTTGAGGGAAAGAATCTGTCTGGGGGCCAGGAACGGAACTCTAGCCTGTATCCTGAGGTGACCACTTTGCATACCCACCGGTCGGAGAGCCGAGAGGTCCACCGATCTGTGAACCTGCGAAGTCGTCCCCCCACCCCAGCGACGGGCGGGGGCAAGACTTCACGCGGAGGCGGGCTTGGGAGCCGCTTTGTTCGGCTTACGCCCCCAAGGGCGCTTGTGTCCACTAGCCGCACTGTTGTCAGTCTGGGAGGGCTTACCCGTGTACTCCGACTTTAGCAAAAAAAGGTTTTTTTTCCCATCAAAGGAAGGACCCGGTTTACGGTGGGCCTCCTTACCCTTGATAGTCTGAGGAAGAAGAGTGCTTTTACCTCCCGTAACATCCTTGATGATGTCATCCAGAGCAGCACCGAAAAGTCTACCAGCTTTAAAGGGTAGATCCGTCAGCAGCGTCTTAGAGGCTAGGTCAGCAGACCAGCATTTCAACCAGATAAGATGACGCAATACAACCGCAGAAACAGAGGCCCTGGATATTAACAGGGCCGCGTCTAAAGTGGCGTCACACACCTATATCAGGCCCTACACCATCTGGTGGGCCAGAGCAAGTGTCTGGAGGAAGATTATGCTCCTGTACAGTCTGGTGCAAAATTTTTGCCCATTCTGTGAGTGTCTGAGACACAAGGGTTGCGCTACAATAGGCCGTAAGGTGGATCCCAACAAGGCAAACATGGCTCTGCTCACCACTTCTGACCTCCTGTCAGTGGGGTCCTTAAATGCAGGAGCCCCCTCCATCAGGAGAGTGGTGGCCTTGTTTAAACGGGCGACCGGAGGGGTTGACCACTGGGGGAGAAGCCCACCTTTTTAAGTTCTGCTTCTTTCAAAAGGGGTATCTGATAGACAAACGCCGCGGGACAATAAAAGTCTCCTGCGGCTTTGCCCAAACCTGGTCAATGAACTGGTCAAAGAAAGGTGCATATGGAAAAACCTTTTTAGAAGGCTTGGCCTTAAAAGAACCAAGGGAGACTGCCTCCGCCTGAGGTTCCGCAGCCACAGAATCAAGCTTGAGAGTGTCCCTCACAGCATCAATGAGTTCACTAACAAGCACCCTGTCATTTACTGACTCAGAACTGGAGTCTTCCTCACAAGGAATGTCCTGTTCAAAACCATCAAAATACTCAGAGCTAGGGTCCTGAGCCGCAGCAGCTAGGCCCATATCTGAATCAGTGCACTCCCCTTGTGGAGATAAAGCGGGGAGAGGGCGCTTTTTTGCTCCCTTGCGCTCGCACACCGCTTCCATCCTGGTCAGAAATTATTCCAGGACTGCCGACAACTGGTCCATAGGGACCGCAGGTGCTGGAGCACTGCCTGTTGCCTCTGACATGTAAGGGGAAGCTGGTGACACCGACTCCATATAATTGTCCCTCTCTGAAACTCCTCAGAAAAAAAGTCCACCCACAGGCTGTGCCGACTGAGGAGGGGAATGCCCAGTGGACTCACCAACCCGGACCACGACCGCTCGGTTTCGCTGCCTTGTCCCTCTCTGTGCTGCATCAGCGTGAGTGACTGAGAGGAGAGTGTGAGGAGATTTGCGCCATTCCCAGCAGCAATACGAGGCCAAACCAGTGTTTAAAAAGCGCGCGGCTTCAAGAAAATGGCCACCGCAATGTGCTCAGGCGATCCACGGCAAAATGGCCGCCAATGCACGAACACAAACATGGCGCAGAACGGCGCCCAGGCCTCCAAAACACTCAACAGCCCCAGCGATATGGAGACCACCATGAGCCGTCCCCCCCAGGACAGTATGACCCCCAGGCACCCCACACAGCTACTTACCCGTCCCCTGAGGGACCCACTGGTGTGTTTCTGACAGGACTAGTACAGTGCGGTACCGAGTAGCTGTCGGCCCGGTCCACCGCGAAAGATACAGCAGGACTGTTCAATCTTGAGAGGACCGCGGAGCATGAAAGCCCACCGGCCACCCCTGGAGTCGTGGGGCATGTCGTGAACTGAGTCTCACGCACACAAGGCGAGGATCAGCACGCGCGATGGTCGGACAGGGAAGACTACGAGGATATCTTGTACCCAACCTGTTGCCCAGCCGACAGTTGATAGAAGGTATCAAAAAAATTGGAATAAAATTAGGTCAGGAGACTGGCTCCTGAGAGAGCCACGTCTTCTGCTAGGCAGGAAAAAAAAAACCTGAGGTCTGCTGACTACAGTGGGAGGGTTATGTCTGGAGGGAGCGCGCCGCCCCCCCCCCCCAGGCGGGGCTGTTCAGCTTTTTAGAATGAATGAATGTATAACATTTTACATTCTGCCTAGGTCTTCTCCTGCAAGCAGGGACATAACCCACATGTAAAGTGTAAGAGAGGCTGTGCCAGTCCATGGACGATAAGAGAAAGGTAGTTTTTTTTTACCTTCATGCATGAAGGTAAAAAAACCTTCTGTTCACAGGATCACCTTCTTATGCTTACCTGAGCCAATTTTTGATTCGGCATTGTGCCTGAGAGCAGCGGCGTGCTCCATCACATGACAGAAAGGCAACAGGGGGAGCAATTGGCTCTTGCTGCTGTCAAATAAATCTTGTAACTAGGGAGCTGAGCCTCACTGTCTATAGACAGACAACACGGCTCAGGATTGAGCCCAGAGGTGTGCCACCCTAGGAAGTGGCTTCCTAGGGTGGCACACCAAAAAAAAAAAAAAAAAAAAAAAGAAGGAGGCGGAGCTAGGAAAGCCAGCACGGGGATCTGAGAAGGGTTGGGGCTGCTCTGTTTTTTTTAACAAGGTTTACAATCACTTTCGGTAACAAAGGGAAACAGAACCCAACAAGTAAAGATTTGCTATATTATAGGGAACATCTAGAAGGGTCAATTGTGCCTAAGCAGTACCTTGAAAAAGGACATGCTAGGCGTTTATTCTGGTAACCATGAATTAAATCTACCCTATGCAATTATGTTTGCTTATAATAAACCGGGGGTTTGAAATGGTGTTGTTACATGCAGTGTGTTTTTTCCTTCCGATTTCATGGTCCTCATTTGATGACGACGTATGGAGACGGATAATGGCCAAATAGCTTTGAAGCAAGTGTCCTAGGAGCTCTGAAGCAAGTACCCTGTGCTTCCTGTGTGGGCTGAAAGCGCTCAATGACCTCCATTTATAAAAGGTGTTGTACCACATGGTAAGGCGTTTGGCTCTCTGTTAGTGGTGGTGTAGGACTTTTCACTGTGTGCAGACACTACTTTTAAGAAGAGAATTTATCATTTATTTTTGAAGTGTGATGCAGAATGCGATTATATTTTACTATAATTTGTAATGATATCACAGGTGTATTTTTTAGCACTTTAAGGGACAGTGCTTCATACGGATAATGTATAATCTGTATAGATAATCGGCTTGTGGGTGAGCAGCTGTTACATTGGTAAATTTATGGGGGTTTTTTGACAATAGTTTTTTTAATCAGTGCAGCGTTGGCTTGGTTTGTTACCTAAAAAAAAAAAAAAACGTTTTGCCCCAAACTTCTTTAAAAAAAACTTCCTAGTATGAGAGTATGCCTATAGCCTCCACAGCTGTGTATCTGTAGTATGAACATATGGCTCTGACTGCTAGTCTTAGGAGATTTGGTGAGGTTGCTGATTACTGTTCTCACTGTCAGCCTTCATGTAGATACAAAAATAAAAATTCCAGGTCTGTAAGGGCTCTTTCACACTGATGCGCTTTTGTGCAGATTAGGGCTCTCTCACACTAAATGTGCATTTCAATTGACTTACAATGGAAGATGCCTTTGTGGTGCGCTTTTGAAAAACTGCAACATACAGGACTTTTCAAAGCACAGTGCACCTGCAGTGTGAACAGTTACATAACATTTAATGGGAAATAGATTTCATGCACTTTGGGGGGGGGGCAGAATCAGCTGCAAAAAAAAAAAAAAAAAACACAAAGCAGGCAATACTAGTGACTAATACTTTGCCCTGGTCTGCTTTTTTGGGCACTATTCCAGAGTTCAGTTCCTCCTCAACAATCAATGTCCATGAATCATAGTATAAACTGGCATATAATATAGCACCACTAGTAATCTACAGATACAGCCATGTCCTTCCTTAAATATTGTCTACATTTACTATACAATTCATGCGTCTAAAGAGTTCCAACCCAAGTGCTCCATGCCTCGTGTTCCCAAACTGTGGAGACTATTTGTGCTTTAACCACGGAAGATTTTACCCCCTTCCTGACCAGAGCACTTTTTTACAATTTGGCACTGCGTGGTCATGCAATGCTGTATCCAAACTAAATTTGCATCCTTTTGGTAGTATTTGATCACCTCTGCGTTTTTTTTGTTTTTTTTTAAGCGCAAAAAAAATAAACCTTTAATTTTTTTTTACTTTCTATAATAAATATCCCCCCCAAAATTAAAAGACAAAAAAAATAAAAAAAATATCATTTTAGGCCAATCTATATAAATCAAATCGCAATAAGCTTATGCAGAAACTAAAGAAAAGCTTGGACAGCCGCACTCCAAAAAATTTGTTGGTTCTTTATTTTAAAAAAAACAAGGTCACATCAACACATATGACCGCAAAAAACAGCAAGAGGAGCCGAGCTCCTCTTGCTGTTTTTTGCTGTCATATGTGTTGATGTGACCTTGTTTTTTTAAATAAAGAACCAACAAATTTTTTGGAGTGTGGCTGTCCAAGCTTTTCTTTAGTTTCTGCATTGTTATATGCAATCGCCTGCACCCACGGCTTCGGATCCAGTGAGCAGATCAACAGCCACGTCTGAGCAGTAACTTCTTTCTTCGCAATAAGCTTATATTGATTGATTTGCGCAAAAGAGCGGACACTTTTGGGACATTGACATTTATACAGCGATCAGTGATATAAAAAACGCACTGGATTACTATGTTAATGTCACTGGTAACACTACAGTTCTAAATGTATGGGGATAGGACTGAGTAGGAGAGGAGGCATAACTGTTCCTACTTACTAGGAACAAACGACATGTCTCTTCTCTGACAGCACAGGGATTTGTGTAAAATGTTCGTGATCGCGCGTGGCTGGCGGCGATCGTGCATGCTGTGCGTCCTCTGGTGGCCGGAAAAAAGGACGCCCCCGTACGGGATTTCACCCAGGAGAGCCAATGTGCCACACTATATCTGTGAGCCAGTGGGGAACCGGTTAAAGGACTGCACTAATTTTCACGTGGGTTGGACTTTGAACTGCATAGGTGTGTGTGTGTGTGTGTGTGTGTTTTTAAAGGAAGGACAGTGCTATGTATATTACTATTTAGGAAGGAATTTGTCCTCTAACAGCAGCCACCCAAAAAAAATAAAAAAAAAGGAAAAAAAAAAAAGTGTTCTGTTATTTATTATTTAAAACACATTCATGATATTCACTAGAGTGACCACATAATGGGTATATAAAAATAAATTATAGCACTACTGTTGACCAGCATAAAATACAAAATGACTGGGCAAAGGCTACTTTCAGGAGTGGGGCACTAATTGCTACAATGTGCTGTCTGAGCTAGAGAAATGTATAAACAAAGCAAGAGATTTGAATACTTGTATTTCAGAGGCCTCAAACTGATTTAATAAACTGAATGCTGTTGTGCATTGAACTGAATATCTAAAACCAAAATACAGGAAAATACTTACCTATAAGATAGGTGAGGAAGAGGTTATGAACTTGCTGTCCAATCCAAGCTACAACAGCAAGAACTGTGATCATAGACATAAAATACTAGAAAAAAAAAACAACACACACACACACATTACTGGGGTCATATGGCCAACATACCTTTAAAAATCATACTCATTTACATAGATTAACTGCACAAGTTTAAAATTAAACTTCAGGCAAATCTATAAAAGACAAGTTAAACCGCACCACTAACTTTAATATGTATGTATTCACTAGAGATTAAAATGGTACTTATAACACTAGAAAAAAAAAAAAAAAAATGTATTTACAGACAGAAATAGCACAAGGGAGCGAGTCATTCTTGAAATTGGCCTCCTGTAGTCACCCGGACAGCAGCACGCTAGCTGGAAGTGGGAGGAGCGACAGCCAATCAGAGCCCTATTGCTTCGCACAGTGACATCACCGAACATGATTGCAGGAAGAAGTCAGAGATGGGGTTCATCAGCATGCCGACATTCCATGGATTCTCCAATCCCAGCCTGGGGTGCTAAAGCCTGGTGAGTAAAGGCTACTTTCTGACAGGCTTATACACACTGGTTATAAGCCAATGCTTTTCTACTCAAAGTACGTATATACCAAACTATTTTTTTTCTACACTTTTGAGTAGTGTGTAGGTTAGAGGAAAAAAAAAAAAAAATAGGATTTTTGTACTTACCGTAAAATCCCATTTTCTCTTTCGTCCATGGACGGACACAACTCCTTTAGTCTTGACAAGTTACCAAGCAGTGTAAAAAAAAAAAAAAAAAAAAAAAAAAAAAAAAAAAAAAAAAAGGAGGGGTGGGAACAGCAAGCAAACAAACTTCACCCCAAACAAACAGCTCAACGGAGGAGTTGAAACCTTGCGGCCGAAGCAAGCATCCGCAGATGCATGCACGTCAACCTTGTAAAATTTACTGAAGGTGTGAACGGACGACCAGGTCACCGCCTTACACACCTGCGAGACAGACACTTGATGTCGAAAATCCCAAGAGGCACCAATCGCCCTGGTCGAATGTGCCATGACAGGAAAGGGAGGCGCCGCCCTTTAAGGGCATAAGCCTGAACCACAATCTGTCTGATCCACCGAGAAATGGTGGCCGACGAGACCGCCAGGCCTTTCTTTGGACCAGACACAGTGAGTCTGACCTCCGAAACAGAGCCATAGCAGAGAGATACACCCGCAGAGCACATACCACATCTAAGGAATGTAACGCAACCTCTTTGGGATGTGACGGCCGAGGACACAAGGATGGAAGTACAATGTCCTCATTCAGATGAAAAGCCGAAACCACCGTCGGAAGAAACGAAGGCTGTGGGCATAGCACTGCTTTATCCTTATGGAGGATCAAGTAGGGAGACTTGCAAGACAAGGCCGCCAACTCAGAAACCTTCCTGACAGGCGCACCAGGTCAGCGTACCAGGGACGCCGAGGCCAATCTGGGGCAATTAGGATTACCGGAATTCCCTCGGTCTGCACTCTGCGGAGCAGACGAGGAAGAAGTTTCAGTGGGGGAAAAGCATAGATCAGCCAATACTGTCCCCACGGGGCCACCAATGCATCCGTTGCATCCGCCCAGGGATCTTTTGACCTGGCCACAAACCTGACTACCTTCCGATTGAGTCGAGAAGCCAGGAGATCCACGTCTGGCGTGCCCAATTTTAGGCAAAGGAGTTGAAACACGTCCGGGTGTAGCAATCATTCTCCTTGGTCCAGCATCTGGCGACTTAGGTAGTCCACCTGCCAGTTTTCTACGCCCAGAATGTATAAGGCCCGATACAGCCGGAACGCTCCTTTCTGCCCACCGCAGGATATGAGCGACCTCCGATGCTTGACATATGCCACCGCCGTGGCGTTGTCAGACTGGATCCTGACTGGACGCCCCTGTAGCCTCTGTGACCATGTGGAGAGGCACTGCCTGATCGCCCGAAGTTCCAGTACATTGATCGGCAGGCGGGATTCTTCCTGTGTCCAGCGACCTTGTGTCGACTGGACCCCCCCAACCGGTCAGGCTGGCGTCCGTCGTGATCACCGTCCATTGAAAGGGAAGGAACGACTTTCCGGACTGAAGGGCCGGAGATGTCAGCCACCAGACCAGGGAAGTCCTGACTAGTTGGCTCACCCGGATTTGACAATCCAGGGACAACGAAGACTTGTCCCACTTGGACAGGATCTCCTGCAAGACTCGTGTGGAATGGAGCATACAGTAGCGCCTCAAAAAGGAGGTCACCATTAAACCCAGGGCTCGCATGCAAAAGCGCAGCGACGACCACCTGTGGTATGCCAACAGCTTCACCGCCACCCAGAGCCTGCAATTTTTCTAAAGGGAGAAAAACCTTTGCCTCCGAGGAGTCCAGGATCAAGCCCAGGTATTCCAGGCGCTGAGTCGGCACCAACACCGACTTCTGGAGGTTCAGTACCCAACCAAATTCTTGAAGGGTCTGACTGGCAATCGCTGTATCCTCCTCTAATTCTGAGTTTGAAGCAGCGCTCAGAAGGAGGTCATCCAGGTAGCCCACAATAGTGATACCTCGCTGTCTCAGCAAGGCCAGAATCGGGGCGAGCACCTTGGTGAAATCCCTTGGTGCCGATGCCAGGCCAAAAAGGGAGAGCCACAAATTGGTAGTGATCGTCTGACTGCAAAATGCAGAAATCTCTGATGTATATGGGGATATGCAAGTATGCATCCTTAATGTCCAAGAACGCTAGAAAATCCCCCGGATGGAGTGCAGCGACCACAGAGTGAACTGATTCCATCCTGAACCTTCGCACCTTTACAAAGGTGTTGAGGGCCTTGAGATCCAGGATTGGACGGACCCCAAACAGATTGGAGTAAAACCCCTGAAACCTTTCCGGCAGCGGGGTGGCGCTTCAGCAGGTCCTGCACTGCCCCAAACAGGGCATTCTGACAAGCTGGAGGAAGATGAAGGTTTGAGGGGAAAAAAAAAAAAAAAAAAAAAAAATCAGTTTGGTGGACAAGAAAGAAACTATCTTGTACCCTGATGAAACCAATTCGCAAACCCACTGGTCGGAAAGCAGGGAGGACCAACGAGCTGCAAACTCGCAAAGGCGACCCCCACCCATAAAAAAAAACCCATACGCTTCTGAGCAGCCTGGCTTCTTACCTTTTTTGGATTGTGGGAGCAGTGTGCTCTTACCCCCAGTGATATCCTTAATAATGTCATCCAGCTCCAAACAGCCCTTCCACCCTGGAAAGGCAAATCAGCCAGAGCTTTCTTGGAAGTCTGGTCCGCGGATCAGAATTTTTGCCAAATCAGGCGACACAGTACCACAGCACTTACTGAGGCTCTAGAAAGCAGGGGAGCCGTGTCCAGGGCTGCATTGCAGACATATTTTGAGGCCATGCACCAACTGGTCAGCCATTTCTGCGCAGACCGGGGAAACCTGTTGTCTTTATAAACTCCTGGTGCAAAATTTTAGCCCATTCGGCAAGTGTCTGACACCAGAGCCACAGCCAAAACTGTCCGTAATGCAGATCCCAGCATGGTAAACATGGACAGGGACACCTCCTCGGGCCTCCTATCCACAGAGGTCCCCTCAACCGGAATAGTGGTTACTTTGTTTAACCGGAATACCGGGGGGTCCACAACCAGGGAAGATGCCCATTTTTTCAGAAGGCTCTCCTCAAAAGGGTAACGGACCGCCATGCGTTTTGGGACCGAACAGGTCCTCTGCGGTCGTTTCCATTCCTTGTCTATAAACTTATCAAAATAAGTTACACAAGTAAACACCTTAGTAGTGCGGGTTGGCTTGTGGGACCCAAAAGGGACCGACACCTCAGCAGATGTCCCAGCCGCATCCTCC
The DNA here is from genome assembly GCA_029206835.1 of Rana muscosa. Classification (NCBI taxonomy): domain Eukaryota; kingdom Metazoa; phylum Chordata; class Amphibia; order Anura; family Ranidae; genus Rana; species Rana muscosa. Next base: position 42,975,905 of record CM055127.1, read on the forward strand.
AGTTTGAGGGTTTCCCACACTGTGGTGATAAGTGCTCCAACAAGCGCCTTGTCCTGCGCTGACCCGGACAGGGAGTCTTCCTCACTGTTCGAATGGTCCTGGTCTGCATACTCTGACACGTCAGAACAGGGGTTCTGTTTCACAGCCAGGCCTGAGTCCGAGTCTGAGCTTTCCCCAGAAGATGGTTGGGGGGGGGGGGGGGGGGCGTTTACCCCCCCCCTCTTGCGCCCGCACACTGCTTCCACCCTGGCAACAAATTATTCCAGGACCGCCGACAAAGCGTCCACAGGTACCGCAGGTGCAGGGGCACCGGTTGCTACCACCGGAATGTCTGGGGAAGAAACGCCAGCTTCTGATGCCATGCTGACACACACTTGACAGCCACTCAGGGAACAAGTCAAGGTACAAGAAAAGGCCCACCCTCCTAGCTGCCGAGACCGAGGGGTATCCCCAGATGACTCACCGCCCTGACCCAGGCACTGCTTCAGCGCTGCCGTCTGGTCTAGACTCCTGCACAGTGTGTGCCTGAGGTGATCTGCCGTTCAGAATGACAAACCAGCGCTAGAGGTCCAGCAAATGTAAAAATCCCCACTGGTTATCTCAGGGAAAAAAAAACAAAAAAAAAACCGCAAGCTACAAGAAAATGGCCGACCGCTGTATTAGCTATAGAAACAGCGCGGCTACAAGAAAATGGCCGCCAGCTGTATTAGCATTCTGAGGTAAAAATAAAAAGGCCGCAAAAACACTGGGCCTCCGAGCGGAGGCCCCCCACAAGGCAGACCACCTACACTAGTGCGGACCCGGACACACCGCGCAGCCCCCAGCCAGGACCCCCCGGTGAGGTACACAGCAGGCCCAGCAAAGCATGGGGAGGAGGAATGGACGGAGAGAGGAAAGGGAGGACTAGAGACCCCCCTAATCGACCACCCCAGGAAAGCCCAGCTGTTCCATCCTGCCAAGACAGGAGGAACATTGCTTAGCCGTCCCTGCGAGGACTGCTGGACGCATTCCTGACAGACCCATCACCAAGCAGTATGGAGTGGCTGTCGGCCACGGCCCACTGTGACTCGGACAGCAGTAGCCCGGTCATGTGGGCCCCGGAGCATATAGCTCACCGGCCACCCCTGGAGCAAACGGGGTATGTCGTCCGACCAAGCGCATAGCTAAAGGCCTGCTCACGCTCGATGGCCTGGACTGGGGAGACTACAAGGATCTATATATTATCCAGCCTGTCACCCAGCCGGCAGTTGATAGATCTCAGGATCCAAAATTGAAAATAAAAAAAAAAGTTCTCCAGGACCAATGGGCCCCTAGAGAGTCAGGTCCTTCTTACACCAAGCAGAAAAAAAAAAAAAAAAAAAAAAAAACAAGCTGCCGAGTGCAGGGTGAGGGGTTATGACCAGAGGGACCGCCCCCTGGGTGGGGCTGTTGAGCTTTGTTATAATTATATGTTTTTGTAGCGCTAACATGTCTGCCTAGTCCTCTCCTAATAGATGGAACATAACCCACTTGTTAAGACTAAAGGAGCTGTGTCCGTCCATGGACGAAAGAGAAATACCCATAGTGCTGGAAAATTCCCCTCATTAGATGAGGTCCACAGAACAGGTGTCCAATTGGGCAATTTTCCCTTACCAGCTGTTCTGATGAGGATTCTAACATTTTGAATTGTCCCCTTATTTACTTTTCTGTGACAATGGTCATCAGTACAGATAGAAGGAAAAATCTCCCCAGCAGAGACACAGGTCATATTAAACTTGTGGGTCTAACCCTTTCCCACTATCCAAAACATCAAGAAAAAAAAATAAATATAAGTTTTGTCTGGAGATGCACTTTAAAGCTGAACTCTATGCATGGTCTTTATTGCATACTTACCTTGGCCCAGCCAGCTTGGCATGCAAGTATGCATCTTTTATACCTGAAGGGCCACTGGGGAAGCTGACAGATCCTTCTAGTAAATAGACATGACCCAGAGGATCGTGGTGGTCTCAGGGGTAGAGTGGCTTCTCATGACATCACTGCCCCATCCAATCAGAGAATGGCCTGTATTCATTCCTGAGCCAGTGACCCCACTGAGGTCAGTATGCAGACGGTAAAGCACAGAACCTGGAAAATCCTTGCCAACACTGTAGTATTTTGCCAGCTAGTACAAAGACTGTTAGCTACCTCATCAGCCCCTCAGGAATGAGATAAGCATACTTACATTGATTCAAGCTGAACCAATTTAAGTATGCAATAAAGATCATACATGGGGAGTTCAGCATTAAGGAATGATGCCAGTAAGCATTTTGAAACTTTGATGGTGCAAAATCTCTACAATAAGTTAGATTTTTGTTCTGAGTTTTGGAAAAATCCTATGACTTACATTAGAGTAAAATATATCCTTACCATCTTGGGCTTTTCTTCTTTCAAGACGAAGAGACGGCTCCACCAGCCAATAATCCTGCGTCGGGTTTTCACAAGGTTGCTGCAGATCTCATGCAGCCTCTGCTGCTGCTCAGTGGTCCTACAAAATGCAACAAAGAAACGGTCATAATTCCTGAACCTGTAAATAATTAAAAAAACAGAACCAATCCTACAGCAAAAAATATATCTATCTACATACATACATACATACATATACTTTCCCCAGTGGAATGTAGACAGACTGAATATCCGCTTCGCTTGGTCTTTATTTCTGTCTGGGATTTCAGTGGTAAGAACTCCCTTATTCCTGGAAGGACTTAAAAGCTAAAGCCTGTTTTTAGGGGGGTGTTCCTTTTATCAATAGCCTATGTAGCTTCTACAAAAATATGAAGACTCCACTAGAGATGCCCCAACTTAAAAAGCCCAACCAAGGGCCTCATTTGTACACACAAGTCAAATGGAGAACCACATATAACAACCTCTACGGTGCCCCATCCAGATAGTACGAAGTACCCAAGGCTCAGGTATGGCCGAGAGAAGCCCATGGCACGCCATTGTGCTTGGCTATCCCGTTTCCCCTGCACTCCCTTCTGTATAGCCCTACACAGAGCCCTCCCTGGTTCCTTACTGTCCTGCCTTCATCTGCTCTCCCTTCTATATACACTGTAGTCCACCACAGAGCCTTCAATGGTGCGTGGCTGTTCTGTCTTCACCTGCTCACCCTTCTGTACAGCCCAGCACCCACCCTTGTGCTTGGCTATTCTGTCTTCACCTGGTTTCCCTGCAAGCACACTGGAGCAAATAAACACTGCCGAGAACAGATGTCCTCCAGCCACTCACACACTTGTCACCACTGTGTGACTATTAACCTGGTTCCAGTTCCTTCCTCTCTGCCTCCAAGCCACTTCTGCAGCGCCAGCTCAGAATCTGACAGAACACTTGATATTGTGGGGTTGATTTACTAAAACTGAACAGTGCAAAATCTGGTCCAGCTCTGCACAGTAACCATTCAGCTTCCATTTTTTTTTTTTTAAAAGCCCAATTAAACCAAAGTTAGAAGCTGCTTGGCCACTATGCACAGCTGCACCAGATGTCGCACTTTTCAGTAAATCAACCCCAGCTTTTGCTGGAGTTACAACAGACCTCAGTGGCCACTCACTGGTAGCCTAAACATCACTATAATGTTTCTAACCCTACAGTGTGATCTATCTGGCAGCCAGACACTTCAATGGGCAATGTCTTACAAAGAGAAAGGAACTGCGTCAAACTGCAGTGCTTTCTGCAAGAAGCAAAAGGAAATCCCATCGGCCGACAGTTGGATAGTACTGCACAGAGGGTCCATAATAAAATATTGCTATGCCACTCCAATATATTTGCATGTCCAAAGGCTGGGGACAACAGCAGTAATGATTAAACACTGGTTGGCCTACTACAGCTGTGCTGGTGGGTTTGTGGGAGTCTCAGCAGCAAAGACCAGACAGGCAATGAAACATGCTCAACCCACCCCAAAGAAATTCAGTCAGAGTTCCATGTTACAGAAGGTCTTTAACAACGTTAGACAATGCTTTTAAACATGAAAAATTCATGTGCTCTTAACCACTTAACGACCGCCCACTGTAAATATACGTCAGCAGAATGGCACCGACAGGCAGAATCACGTACATATACGTGATTGCCTTTGTATAGTTGGGGGGTCCGATCGGACCCCCCTTCTTTACAGTGGGTGGTCGTTTTACCTTCGGGAGCGATCCGGCATGAGGGGACGGCCGTTCGATTCCGGCCACCCCCTCTCGATCGCTCCCGGCGAATGGGAGAGCTTCCCCTGCCTGCCAGGAAGGAGGAAGTGATGTCATCTCTCCTGCGGCGCTCACATATACCGAGCGCCGTACAGGAGAAGATGCAGGTTAGTACACAAAACAGCACACTGACACCAGGACACATAGGCACATAAATCGCCCCCCCAGATCACCCCCCAGCCCCCAGTCAGTGTCACTGATTGCAGTGACCATTTATTTAGTGATCACTGCAATCAGTGACATTTGTGACTGTAAAAGTGTCACTACATTTAGTTTTAGGTCCAGTGTAGCCCCCTAACCCCCCCCTAATAAATGTTTAACCCCCTGATCACCCCCCAGATAACCCTTTCACCCCCTAGCACCGCCGTCACTAAGCAATCATTTTTCTGATCGATGTCTTAGCGTCGGTGATGCCGATCGGTAGCCAGTAATTTTTTTTAGGTTCGCCGCAGGTTTTTATAGCGTCGGGTACCCCCATATATTATCTAATAAAGGTTTTAACCCCCTAATTGCCCCTAGTTAACCCTTTCACCAGTGATCATCATATAAGTGTTACGGGTGACGCTGGTTAGTTTGCTTTTTATAGTGTCAGGGCACCCGCCGTATATAACCCAATAAAGGTTTAACCCCCTGATCGCCCGGCGGGTGATATCAGTTAGGTTTTAGTGTCAGAGGGTCTGCGTCACACCCCAGGCAGCGTCAGGTTAGTGCCAGTAGCGCTAACACCCACACGTGAAGCATACACCCCCCTTAGTGGTATAGTATCTGATCAGATCTATACTAGCGTCCCCAGCAGTTTAGGGTTCCCAAAAACGCACTGTTAGTGGGATCAGCCCATATACCTGCTAGCACCTGCGTTTTGCCCCTCCGTCCAGCCCAGGCCACCAAAGTGCAGTATCGATCGATCACTGTCACTTGCAAAACACAACACACATAACTGCAGCGTTCACAGAGACAGGCCTGATCCCTGCAACTCCAGTGCTGTAGGAGGTGATTTCACCACCACAGTTAAAAAAAAAAAGCATATATGCCGAAGCATTGGGGCAGCAGGAGCGGAGGAGCGATTTTGCTCCTAATGCCGCGTATATACGGTCGAAATTCCGACGGAGGCTTGCCCGTGGAAAAGTCTGACCAAGTGTACGCGCCATAACTTTTGCGAGAAGATGCCCCCATGCTTCGGCATATATAAATGGTGCATGTATGCCCATCATTAGAAGTGGGTGGATGAAGGGCGGTATTCTAATGGTGGGCATACCCACCGATCAATCTCTTTTTTTCGTTCAGCCAACAGGCTGCATGAAAAAAAAGATTACAATACATGTCCAACAAGGACCAGCAACATACTGGTATGTTGCTGGACTTTGAATGTTTATACCAGAATGATGCCTGCGGGTTTAGGTATCATCTTGGTATCATTCTTTTCAGCCAGCGGCCGGCTTTCATGTAAAAGCAATCCTAGTGGCTAATTAGCCTCTGGACTGCTTTTACAAGCAGTGGGAGGGAATGTCCCCCCCCGGATATAAAAAGCGCCATTGGGAAAGCATTTTATCACACCGATCTTGGTGTGGTCAGATGCTTTGAGGGCAGAGGAAAGATCTAGGGTCCAATAGACCCCAGTTTTTTCAAAAAAAAGAGTACCTGTCATTACCTATTGCTATCATAGGGGATATTTACATTCCCTGAGATAACAATAAAAGTGATAAAAATAAATAAAATATGGAAGCAACAGTTTAAAAATAAAATATAAAAGCAAAATTAATAAAAAAAAAAAAAAAAAAGCACCCCTGTCCTGCCCTGCTCTTGCCCAATGGCGAACGCAAGCGTCGGTCTGGCGTCATATGTAAACAGCAATTGCACCATGCATGTGAGGTATCACCGCGAAGGTCAGATCGAGGGCAGTAATTTTAGCAGTAGAACTCCTCTGTAAATCTAACGGGGTAACCTGTAAATGCTTTTAAAAATGTATGTAGTTTGTCGCCAATGCGCGTTTGTGCGAAATTTTAAAGCATGTCGTGTTTGGTATCTATGTACTCGGCCTAAGATCATCTTTTTTATTTCATCAAACATTTGGGCAATATAGTGCGTTTTAGTGCATTAAAAAAAAAGTGTATTTTTTCCCAAAAAAATGCGTTTGAAAAATCGCTGCGCAAATACTGTGTAGAAAAAAAAAATGCAACACCCACCATTTTATTCTGTAGGGCCTTTGCTTTAAAAATATATAATGTTTGGGGGTTCAACATAATTTTCTTGCAAAAAAAAAATATGTTTTCATGTAAACAAAAAGTGTCAAAAAGGGCTTTGTCTTCAAGTGGTTAGAAGAGTGGATGTAAGCTTCCTAATGTTGTGTATAAAATGCCAGAACAGTTCTAAACCCCCCCAAATGACCCCATTTTGGAAAGTAGACACCCCAAGCTATATACTGAGAGGCATGTCGAGTCCATGGAATATTTTATATGTTGACACAAGTTGCGGAAAAAATAATTTATTTATTTTTTTTTGCACAAAGTTGTCACTAAATGATATATTGCTCAAACATGCCATGGGCATATGTGGAATTACACCCCAAAATACATTCTGTTGCTTCTCCTGAGTACGGGGATACCACATGTGAGACTTTTTGGGAGCCTAGCCGCGTACGGGACCCCAAAAACCAAGCACCGCCTTCAGGCTTTCTAAGGGTGTCAATTTTTGATTTCACTTCTCACTGCCTATCACAGTTTCGGAGGCCATGGAATGCCCAGATGGCACAAAACACCCCCAAATGACCCCATTTTGGAAAGTAGACACCCCAAGCTATTTGCTGAGAGGTATTGTGAGTATTTTGCAGATCTCGCTTTTTGTCACAAAGTTTTGAAAATTGAAAAAAAAAAAAAATGTTCTTTCTTCATTTTCAAAAACAAATGAGAGCTGTAAAATACTCACCATGCCTCTCAGCAAACAGCTTGGGGTGTCTACTTTCCAAAATGGGGTCATTTGGGGGGGTTTTGTGCTATTTTGGCATTTTATGGCCTTCAAAACTGTGATAGGTAGTGAGGAGTGAAATCAAAAATTTGCGCCCTTAGAAATCCTGGAGGCGGTGCTTGGTTTCCGGGGTCCCGTACGTGGCTAGGCTCCTAAAAAGTCCCACACATGTGGTATCCCCGTACTCAGGAGAAGCAGCAGAATGTATTTTGGGGTGCAATTCCACATATAACCATGGCATGTGTGAGCAATATATCATTTAGTGACAACTTTTTGTAATTTTTTTTTTTTTTTTTTGTCATTCAATCACTTGGGACAAAAAAAAAAAAAAAATATTCAATGGGCTCAACATGCCTCTCAGCAATTTCCTTGGGGTGTCTACTTTCTAAAATGGGGTCATTTGGGGGGGGGGGGGGTTTGTACTGCCCTGTCATTTTAGCACCTCAAGAAATGAGATAGGCAGTCATAAATTAAAAGCTGTGTAAATTCCAGAAAATGTACCCTAGTTTGTAAACGCTATAACTTTTGCGCAAACCGATAAATATACGCTTAGTGACATTTTTTTTTACTAAAGACATGTGGCTGAATACATTTTGGCCTAAATGTATGACTAAAAGTGAGTTTATTCGATTTTTCTTATAACAAAAAGTAGAAAATATCATTTTTCAAAATTTTCGGTCTTTTTCCGTTTATATCGCAAAAAATAAAAAATCGCAGAGGCAATCAAATACCATTAAAAGAAAGCTCTATTTGTGGGAAGAAAAGGACGCAAATTTCGTTTGGGTACAACATTGCATGTTCGCACAATTTACAGTTAAAGCAGCGCAAAATTCTGAATTCACCTCTGGTCCTTTAGCTACCAAATGGTCCGGGGCTTAAGTGGTTAACCTATATTAACTGCACAAAGAGAGAAAGAGAGAAAGAGAGAAAGAGAGCAAGAGAGAGCAAGAGAGAGCGCAAGAGAGAGCGCAAGAGAGAGCGCAAGAGAGAGCGCAAGAGAGAGCGCAAGAGAGAGCGCAAGAGAGAGCGCAAGAGAGAGCGCAAGAGAGAGCGCAAGAGAGAGCGCAAGAGAGAGCGCAAGAGAGAGCGCAAGAGAGAGCGCAAGAGAGAGCGCAAGAGAGAGCGCAAGAGAGAGCGCGAGAGAGAGCGCGAGAGAGAGCGCGAGAGAGAGCGCGAGAGAGCGCGAGAGAGAGCGCGAGAGAGAGCGCGAGAGAGAGCGCGAGAGAGAGCGAGAGAGAGAGCGAGAGAGAGAGCGAGAGAGAGAGCGAGAGAGAGAGCGCGAGAGAGAGAGCGCGAGAGAGAGAGCGCGAGAGAGAGAGCGCGAGAGAGAGAGCGCGAGAGAGAGAGCGCGAGAGAGAGAGCGCGAGAGAGAGAGCGCGAGAGAGAGAGCGAGAGAGAGAGCGAGAGAGAGAGAGCGCGAGAGAGAGAGCGCGAGAGAGAGCGCGAGAGAGAGCGAGAGAGAGAGCGAGAGAGAGAGCGAGAGAGAGAGCGAGAGAGAGAGCGAGAGAGAGAGCGAGAGAGAGAGCGAGAGAGAGCGCGAGAGAGAGCGCGAGAGAGAGCGCGAGAGAGAGCGCGAGAGAGAGCGCGAGAGAGAGAGAGCGCGAGAGAGAGAGAGCGCGAGAGAGAGAGCGCGAGAGAGAGAGCGCGAGAGAGAGAGCGCGAGAGAGAGAGCGCGAGAGAGAGAGCGCGAGAGAGAGAGCGCGAGAGAGAGAGCGCGAGAGAGAGAGCGCGAGAGAGAGAGCGCGAGAGAGAGAGCGCGAGAGAGAGAGCGCGAGAGAGAGAGCGCGAGAGAGCGAGAGAGAGAGAGAGCGAGAGAGAGAGAGCGAGAGAGAGCGCGAGAGAGAGCGCGAGAGAGCGCAAAAGAGCGAGAGCGCAAAAGAGCGCAAGAGAGAGAGCAAGAGAGAGAGCAAGAGAGAGAGCAAGAGAGAGAGCAAGAGAGAGCAAGAGAGAGCGCAAGAGAGAGCGCAAGAGAGAGCAAGAGAGAGCGCAAGAGAGAGCGCAAGAGAGAGCGCAAGAGAGAGCGCAAGAGAGAGCGCAAGAGAGAGCAAGAGAGAGCAAGAGAGAGCAAGAGAGAGCAAGAGAGAGCAAGAGAGAGCAAGAGAGAGCAAGAGAGAGCAAGAGAGAGCAAGAGAGAGCAAGAGAGAGCAAGAGAGAGAGCAAGAGAGCATGTAGTTATATTACTTTTATCAATGCATATTACGATGGCAGAAGAAATACATACCATGTGTTGGAGCCAAAAATTCTGGGAGCTAATGTGGGGACAAGATAGTCAGCCAGACATAGGCACATAACGAAACACGATACACCAGAAAGAACTGAAGGATCCAGGTAATAGACCATCCTAGAAAAAAAAAGGATACAAAGATACTATTAAAGAAAATCCCCCCCCCCCCCCACACACACCCCCCCCGTGTTCTACCCAGAACCAGAAAATAGGGCATAAATACAGTACGCTTAAATTTCACTCTGAAATGCTTTACTGCAAGCTGTGAGATACCCAGGTAACAAGACTACCCACTTTCCCAGGTCCTCTGACAACGGAGTGTAGCCATCCTTAAAATGGTCAATTATGGACTTTTAATTCAATTATATCATCCAAATTAAGGCTCCAAAGGCATCTTTTACATGGGCAGCAGACTCTACTGCCGTCTAAAAAGCGATCTGCAGTGGATAATTTTTCAAACCACAGTTGACAGCTGGTTGACAGGCATTTAGGAAGAGATACTGCTGCCTTCTGAATACCCCTCCCCCCTTTGATCATAGTTTATATCGAACTACCATAACCATTTGGAATATGGTTTCAGAGCAGCCCCACCTAGTTTAACCACTTAAGGCCCTTTTTGCGGTTCGGCACTGCGTCGCTTTAACTGACAATTGCGCGGTCGTGCGACGTGGCTCCCAAACAAAATTGACATCCTTTTCCACCCCCCCCCCCACAAATAGAGCTTTCTTAGTTCTAAGTTATAGCGTTTACAAAATAGGGGGTTGTTTTATGGCATATTTTTTACTGGTAATGGCGGCAATCAGCAATTTTTTTAGTGACTGCGGCATTATGGCAGACACATCGGACACTTTTTTGGGACCATTGTCATTTTTACAGCGATCAGGGCTATAAAAATAGGATTTTTTGTACTCACCGTAAAATCCTTTTCTCTGACATCCATGGACTGACACGGTGTCTCTTTACACGTGGGTTATGTCCCTGCTTGCAGGAGAAGACCTAGGCAGAATGTGAGATGTTATACATACACTCTAAAAGCCAGAGCTGAACAGCCCCACCCAGGGGGCGGTCCCTCCGGGCATAACCCTCCCACTACAGTCAGCAGACTTCAGTTCGTAACAAAGCAGTACAAACTTAAAAGGAAGGGTGGGTGCTGTGTCAGTCCATGGATGTCAGAGAAAAGGATTTTACGGTGAGTACAAAAAATCCTATTTTCTCTTATCCATGGACTGACACGGTGTGTCTCTTTACACGTGGGATGTCCCAAAGCAGTGTCAAGAGGGATGGGAGCAGTATAAATGGAAAAACCAAACTTTCACTCCAAGAAGGCAGATCTCCTCAACGGAGGAGTCGCAACTTTAAACAGCGGCCTGCAGCACCCTGCGGCCGAAGGAAGCATCCGAAGATGCAGCCACATCAACCTTATAAAAAACTTAAAAGGTATGAACAGACGACCAGGTCGCCGCCTTGCACACTTGTGCAACCGACGCTTGATGTCGGAAAACCCAGGAAGCACCAATTGCCCTGGTGGAATGCGCCGTAACCGGAAAGGGAGGTGCCCGCCCTTTGAGAGCATAGGCTTGAATGACGGTTTGTCTGATTCCCCTAAAAATGATGGCAGACGAAACCGCTTGGCCCTGTTATGGACCAGGGACAGTCACAAACAGTGAGTCGGACTTCCGAATAGAAGCAGCAGCAGACAGGTACACCCGCAAGGCTCGTACCACATCCAATATGTGCAGCGCAAACTCTCTGGGATGCGATGGGTGAGGACACAAGGACGGGAGGACAATGTCCTCATGTAGGTGAAAGGTAGACACCACCTTTGGCAAAAAGGAAGGTCGCGGATGCAACACCGCCTTATCCTTATGGATGACTAAATATGGCGACTTGCAGGACAAAGCCGCCAACTCAGACACTCGTCAAACGGAAGTGATTGCCACTAAAAGGCCACCTTCTGAGACAAGACAAGAGAGGAATATCCCGGATATTCCCAAAAAGGAGGTTCCTGGAGGACCAAGAGCACCAAATTCAGATCCCACGGTGGGAGAGAAGGCTTGACAGGAGGGAGCACATGGCGAACCCCCAACACAAGGTGCTAACCAAGAAATGACCCACTAGAGGTCGCTGAAAGAAGACGGCCAAGGCCGAAATCTGATCCTTGATGGTACTCAAAGCAAGCTTTTGGGTCACTCCACACTGCAGAGGACGCAGGATTCTGGGGACGGAATACGTCCGAGGACGCCAGTCCAGCGCATTGCATATGGCGATATAAGCTTTCCAGGCACGGTGATAGATCTGCCTGGAGGAAGACTTCCGTGTCCTTAACATGGTCAAAATGACAGAGTCCGAGAGACCTCGGTCCCTCAACACCTGGCTTTTAACAGCTCTGCCGTTAAAGCCAAAGACTGTAAGCCGGATGAAACATAGGACCTTGAGACTGAAGGTCCTCCCTCATCGGCAACCGCCAGGGAACGTCCGCAACGAGACGTACCAGATCAGCGTACCAGTGACGCTGAGGCCAATCCGGAACAATTAGGATCACCGGAGTTTATATCAGGCGATAAGGACCCTATGGGGCCACCAACGCATCCGAGGCATCACCCAAGGATCCCTGGATCTGGCCACAACCTCGACCCTTGCGACTGAGTCGAGAGGCCATCAGGTCCACATCCGACGTGCCCCACCGTCGGCAAAGGAGTTGAAATATGCAAGGACCACTCTTCCTGGTCCAGCGATTGGCGACTCAGATAGTCCGCCCCTACAGAGCCGGCACGTTTCTTCCGGCCCACTTCAGGATACGGATTACCTCGGAAGCCGCAGCTGAGCTCAGAGTCCCCCCGTGATGGTTTACATACGCCACCGCCGTGGCGTTGTCCGACTGGCTCCTGATGGAGCGACCCCGTACTCTCTCCGACCTGAGGAAAGACACAGTCTGATGGCCCATATTTCCAGAACAGTGATTGGTAAACGGGCTCATCCGGAGTCCAAGGCCTTGAGCCGACAGGACTCCCCAGACTCCACCCCAGCCCGTCAGGCTGGTGTCCGTCGTGAGTACCGTCCACTGGATGGGAGGGGAACGACCTTCCGGACCGAAGAGCCGAGGGTCCCAACCACCATGTCAGGGACGCCCTGACCAGGTGAATCACCTGGATCCGAAGATCCAAGGACAACGGGGATTTGTCCCAGGTGGACAAGATCTCCTTCTGCAATGCCCTGGTGTGTGATTGGGCATACGGAATGGCCGCGAAGGAGGCCACCAGGAGTCCCGGGACTCTCATGCAAACAACGGATTGACAACCATGTTCGGGATGTCAGCACCCGCACCGCAGACTGAAGTGTCAGCAACTTCTCCAGAGGTAGGATACCTTTGCCTCCAAGGAGTCCAGAACCAGAACTAGATACTCCAGACACTGAGTCGGGACCAGGACTGACTCCTGAATGTTCAGGAACCACCCGAAGTCCCTGAGGGTCTAATTGACGATAGTCACCTTTCCTCTAAGTCTGAGCCACTTTCTGCTCATAGCAGAAGACCGTCCAGATAGCCCACGACAGCAATACCTCGCTGTAACAGAAGGCTAGAACCGGAGCAAGCACCTTGGTGAACACCCTTGGTGCCGAGGCAAGGCCGAAAGGAAGAGCCACAATCGATAGTGGACTTCGCTGATCGCAAGGCGCAGAAACTTCTGGTGACTTGCGCAGATCGGAACATGCAAGTAGGCGTCCTTGAAGTCCAAGGACGCCAGAAGAAAATCCCTTTGGTGGAGTGTAGCGATCACCGTGCGAATGGATCCCATGCGGAATTTCTGCACCTTCTCGAAGGCATTCAGGGCCTTGAGGTCCAGGATAGGTCGAACCACGTCCTATTTTTGGGACGACAAACAGATTCGAGCAGAATCCCTGAAAACTCTCCTGTGACGGAACCGGCACAATCACTCCGGACCTGATCAAATCCTGTACAGCCCCCAAGAGGGCTGCCCGACAGGTAGGAAGGAGAGGAAGATTCAAGGGAAAGAATCTGTGTGGGGGCCAGGATCGGAATACTATCCTATATCCTGAGGTGACCACCTCGCACACCCACCAGTCGGAGATTCGGGAGGTCCACCGATCCGTGAACCTGCGAAGCCGTCCCCCCACCCCAGAGTCGGGCGGAGGCAAGACTTCACGCGGAGGGGGCTTGGGAGCCGCTTGTTTGGCTTACGCACCCAGGGGCACTTGTGCCCACCAGCCGCACTGCCGTCAGCCTGAGAGGGCCTACCTGTGGACTCTGACTGACGAAAAAAAAAAAACGTTTTGCTGGAAAGGAAGGCCCCTGTTTGCGGCGGGCCTCCTCACCCTTGCTAGTCTAAGGAAGAAGAGTGCGTTTACCACCCGTGACATCCATGACGATGTCATCCAGAGCAGCACCGAAAGGTCTACCGCCTTTAAATAGTAGATCCGTCAGGAGCTTCCTAAGGCTAGGTCAGCAGACCAGCATTTCAACCAGATAAGACGACGCAATACCACCGCCGAGACAGAGGCCCTGGATATTAAAGGGGCCGCGTTCAGCGTGGCGTTGCACACAGAAACCAGGCCCTGAACCAGTTGGTGGGCCAGAGCAACTGTGTCTGGAGGAAGAATATGCTCCTGTACAGCTAGGTGCAACATTTTTGCCCAACCTGTAAGTGTTTTAGACACAAGGGTCGCCGCTACCACAGGTCGTAGGGCGGATCCCAACAAGGCAAACATGGTTCTGCTCACCACTTCTGACCTCCTGTCAGTGGGGTCCTCAAATGCAGGAGTCCCCTCCATCGGGAGAGTGATGGCCTTGTTCAACCGGGCGACTGGAGGGTCGACCACTGGGGGAGAAGCCCACTTTTTAAGTAGGGCATCTTCAAGGGGTATCTGATAGACAAACGCCGCGGGACCATAAAAAAAAATTCTTCTGCGGCTTTTCCCTGACCTTATCAATGAGCTGGTCAAAGAAAGTACAATGGAAAAAACCCCTTTAGAAGGCCTGGCCTTAAAAGAACCAAAGGAGACAGTATCCGCCTGAGGTTCTGCATCCGCAACATTTGAGCTTGAGAGTGTCCCTCACCGCAGTCATGAGCACACTAACAAGCGCCCTGTCATTTACTGACTCAGAGCTGGAGTTTCCCTCATAAGGAATGTCCTGTTCAAAACCATCCATACATTCAGAACTAGGGTCCTGAGCGAAAGTGGCTAGGCCCATATCTGAATCCGCGCACTGCCCTCGAGTAGATAAAGTGGGGAGAGGGCGCCTTTTTTTGCACCTTGCGCTTGCACACAGCTCCCATCCTGGTCAGAAATTGATTCCAGGGCTGCCCACAACAGGTCCATAGGGACCGCAGTGCTGAAGCACTGCCTGTTGCCACTGACATTTTTAGGGGAAGCTGGTGACACAGACTCCATATTGTCCCTCTCTGAGACTCTCTCAGATAAAAAGTCCACCCACAGGCTGTGCTGACTGAGGAGGGGGCGCCCAGGGGACTCACCAAACCGGACCAGGGACCGCTTAGTTCCGCTGTCTGTACCGCACTGTGTCAGCGCTGGTGAGCTGTGAGGAGACTGAGGAGATTCGCTGCTACAGCAGCGCTAGAGGCCAAACTAGTGCTGAAAAGCGCGCGGGCTACAAGAAAATGGCCGCCGCACTTCACTGAGGCGATCCGCGGCAAGATGGCCGCCATGACGCAGTTAAAATGAAACAGCACACACGCACAGCGCCACTCAGCGCTCAGGCCCCAAAAAAAAAAAAAACACACACACAAAAAAGCCCCAAGGCATACATTGCAGACCAGCATGAGCCCCCCAAGAACAGTGTGACCCCCAAGCACCCCACACAGCCAGCGCCAGTAATGGTGACAGAGAGCGACAATAAAATACAGGGGGAGACAGGGAAAATCCCCCACAGAGAAACACACAGCCCTTTGTACTCACCTGCAGGCAGGAGAGACTACTTACCCGTCCCCTGAGGGACACACTGGTGTTTCTGACAGGACTATCACAGTGCAGTACTGAGTAGCTGTCGGCCCGGTCCACCGCGAAAGATACAGTCAGTCAGGAGCTGTTCAGTCTTGAGAGGACCGTGGGAGCCTGAAAGCAAACCCGGCCACCCCTGGAGTCATGGGGCCTGTCGTGAACTGAGTCTCACGCACAGAAGGCGAGGATCAGCACGCTCGATGGTCGGACAGGGAAGACTACGAGGATATCTTGTACCCAACCTGTTGCCCAGCCGACAGTTGATAGAAGATTCTCAAAAATAAAAAAAAGAATTCCAAAAAGGAATAAAATAGGTCAGGAGACTGGCTCCTGAGGGAGCCACGTCTTCTCCTTCTGCTAGGCAGAAAAAAAACTGAAGTCTGCTGACTGTAGTGGGAGGGTTATGCCCGGAGGGACCGCCCCCTGGGTGGGGCTGTTCAGCTCTGGCTTTTAGAATGTATGTATAACATCTCACATTCTGCCTAGGTCTTCTCCTGCAAGCAGGGACATAACCCACGTGTAAAGTGTAAAGAGACACCGTGTCAGTCCATGGATAAGAGAAAATGCACTGGTTACTGTAAAAAAATGACACTGGCAGTGAATGGGGTTAACCACTAGGGGTGCTGAAGGGGTTAAGTGTGCCTAAGGGCGTGATACTGAGGGGGGGCGTGGCTACGAGTGACACGTCACCGATCTCTGCTCTGATTACACAGAGCGGAGATAGGTGACAGTGTCAGTAGGCGAGCAGGGAGATAGTGTAAACACAACAACATCTCCCTGCTCCATCCCTCCGTGAGACGATTGCGGGGATCATCCCGGCGATCGAGTCTGCGGGACCCACGGTCCGACTCTTGGGGATGACTGCAGGGTCGCGAGCACGCCGGCGGCGGAGCGTGACCACACGGCAGGCAGTTAAAGGGCCACATACAGGTACGTGATTGTGCCTGTACAAGCCATTCTGCCGACCTATATATGCCGTCAGCGGTCGTTAAGTGGTTAATAAGCTAGTTTGACAAGCGATGCTGCCTTTCAAACTTGACATGCAGAGTTAAATTTGCAGCACCAGCAATATGAACCCACTCTTTCAGATACCACCTAAATTTAGGGGTCTGGGGGGTAAAAATGCAGATCACCTGTTTTTTTTACTGCCCCAGTACCTCTAGTGTTAATGAAGCCTGCCTTTGAATGTGCAATACTTTTGTCTATATAAATATTTCACATTAAATGCAAAAAGCAGATTCTTTTAGGTATATATACTTACAGGAAGATAAGAGACACTGTTCCCATTATGGCAGCTGGAAACCATGGCTTCTCCCAGCGAAGGACACGATCTGAAAGCAGGACCACTTCACCCCATCCATGAAAATGCTCCTCCAGGCTAGCAGTCTCTGCAGCCTGCAATAGATAAGTTTGTGGTTATCCCAGCGGACCTTCAAGAATATTGTAAAGAAAGCCACTCGGAAAATCTTTACAAGCTAATTAGTGCTACCCAAATATGCATGGCTCCGATTCACTTCAACAAACTGTCAGCTGAAGACCGACTTTTCACTGATAAATGCACTTCGATCCAAGCATGTGGTGAATGAAGTAATGCTGGTCTGGTAAGGTTACTGAAGAGTCTCTGTGGAGCCAGATAGGCTGCACAGGTAAGTATAAACAATATTCATTTGGCACAGTACAGGGAGCAGGGACCAGTAGTGAATACAACAGGTTTTCCTGCGCCGACACCCATTAAAAAGGCAAACAGTTACCTTCGAATATAAAACTGATAAGCAAAACACACAAAAGTACCTTTGCTCTTTTGCAATGCACAACAATGGACACAACATTCCCATCTTGTATTGTTGCGTGCTGCAGGCAGGCGATTATTTTACTGTCCAATGGCAACGCACATATAATATTTGTTACAGTGTTCTGTTTTAAAGTGGTTGTGAACCCACTTATGCAACTTGCACCTACAGGTAAGCCTAGATTAAAGGGGTTGTAAAGGTTCGTTTTTTATTTTCTAAATAGGTTCCTTTAAGCTAGTGCATTGTTGGTTCACTTACCTTTTCCTTTGATTTACCTTCTAAATGTTTTTTTTCCCTTTGTCTGAATTTCTCACTTCCTGTTCCTCCTCACTGAACTTCACACCATCACCCAAGTGGTGTTTAGTCAGCCAGAACAGCTTACTGAACAGATTACTGAGGAGAAACAGGAAGTGAGAAATTCAGACAAAGAAAATAAATATTTAGAAGGGAAATCAAAGGAAAAGGTAAGTGAACCAACAATGCACTAGCTTAAAGGAACCTATTTAGAAAATAAAAAACAAACCTTTACAACCCCTTTAAGGCTTACCTGTAGGTGCAAGAAATCTCCTAAACCTACACGGTTTAGGAGATATTTTCAAGACAGACATGCACCGATGTCTATGGCGCATGCACGCCGTAGACAACAGTGCATTCAGTCACAATCCCCATTCACAAATCTGGCTTTGCCGGCTCGCACATTCGCGGAGTGACTTCTTCGCCGCTCCGGCCAATCACAGCACCGGAGCGGCGATACCCAGAAGTAACCTTCCAGGTATCTGTGGAGCGATGGCTGCGGCTGGAGGGGGAACCGAGGACGGCTTTGGGGGCCCCGATCGAAGGCAAGTGATGCATAATGAGCTAGTATGCTAGTCATACTAGCTCATTATGGCTTGGTCTTGCAGGTGTTAAAAAAAAAAAAAAAAACACACCCCCCAGAGCACACGGGTTTACAACCACTTTAAAAAAAACACAACATAAGTGCATTTTCACAAACCCTACCACACAAAAGGTGTAAATGGGTTTCTAATGCTATAGCTGAACAACTGCAGAAAGACGAAGGCTGCCAAGTATTAAATGTTTGGTTGTCCCAGCAAGCAATGTTGGTTTAATTTATTAGAAAATAAATATATATAAAATTTTAGACCCCTTTCACACTGGAGGAGTTTTTCCAGGCACTTTAGCGCTAAAAATAGCTCCTGCAAAGCACCTGAAAAATGCCTCATCTTCAATCCCAGTGTGAAAGCCAAAGTGCTTTCACACTAAGGCGCCGGCAGGACGTTAAAAAAAAAAAAAAAAAAAGTCCTGCAAGCAGCATCTTTGGGGCGCTTTAGGAGTGGTGTATACAGCGTTACTAAAAGCACCCCTGCCCATTGAAATAAATGGGCAGCGCCGAAGTCTCTGCAAAGCGCCTCGGCAGCGGTGCTTTACGGGAGCTTTTAACCCTTTATTCGGCCGCTAGTGGGGGCTAAAAGCACCCTGCTAGCGGCCAAAAAGCACCTTTAAAATGCCGGTAAATTGCCATTAAAACTAGCAGCGCTTCACCGCCGACGCCCACGTGCTGTCAGTGTGAAAGTGCCCTTAGGGTTTAGAGTGTAATGTGCAAAAAAATGCAATCTGCCAGCATCCTATATATCATGGATATGCAATTAGCGGACCTCCAGCTGTTGCAAAACTACAAGTCCCATCATGCCTCTGGGTGTCATGCTTGCTACTGTCAGTCTCGCTATGCCTCATGGGACTTGTAGTTTGGCAACAGCTGGAGGTCCGCTAATTGCATATCCCTGCTATATATCAATAGCGCAAAAGATATGGTGCACCAAAAACCCCTTTGTGGACTACGGAGGCAGAAACATATGAAACCAGGTCATTAAAAAGTTGTTTTATTGTGGGCACATCATATAAAAACAGACCCAAGTCCTAATAAAACAACATTATATCAAAACATAATACATGTGTTGACATCATAGTTGAATAATACTCAAAATACCCCTCAACACCATCAGAAACATCTAAAAGGCTGCCGATACTGGAGACCAGGTTCAGCCCTTAATTTGATGAGACCCGACATGTTTCAGACTTATAGTGGGTATTAAGAGATTAGAGGATAGGAGATAGAGAGAAAACATAATTTAACAAATGTAAAGTCACAACTTAATAGTAAAGGCCACTGTTGATACTTACAGCGATCAACCAAAAGGGGCTAAAAGGAAATACATAAAACCAGGTTGTAAGCGGCAAAAACAAGTTCACAAGGACCATAGTGGGGCATATACGCCCCTGTGACACCGGCCTAGAGTAATATCTGTAATCAAAAACTATAATAAAACAGTGGGAGGAAGTATACTGATCCCATTTAACCCAGAGGCAATGGTGGAGCTCTGGGTCATTTTCACAGGGACATATATGCCCCACTAGGGTCCTTGTGAAATCACGCTTTGCTGCCTACTCCGCACCACCCTACACCCTTCTTGATGGTACCGCACAGCCATTTCACCTAGCAGCATACGAACCTAAATTTTTCTCATTAAAGATTCTCTTATAAAGCTTTTAAAATATGTATTTTCTCACATGTCAAGATAGTCTTTGTATGTTTTGTATCTCAAGTGTTGTATTATAGCTAGACTATTTGCTTCTCATTTGTCATCTACACATCTGTTGACAATCTGTAACCAATCACCTGATTTAATTGAACACATTGTTGACTGGAGAGGAGCAGTAGTCATGTGACAGTCTTTTGTATAAACATTCATGCTTTTCAACATACATGTGTGCCGTGAACAAGGCTTATCGCCGAAACTAGTCTGCTGCTGACTGTACTCACTGTGAAGGCTTCACAATAAATACGTTTGATGTTATGGAGTTGCCAGCTGCTTCTTTTACTCGATGACCAAATGGGCTCAGGCAAGTATTAGGGGGAATGCTGCACACAGGTTTTTTTCACTTTAATGTTGATTCAAAGAGTTTAGTGTGGATTTAAACACCCAATAACATTCAGATAGCCCAGGGTCAGTTTCTAGGATGACGTCATAAAAAAAAAAAAATAATAATAATAATGGAAAGAAAGCGTTTGCCAGAAAGTGCCTGCCAATCACCAACTCTGCACTCCAAAGTAATAATAATAATCAAAAAATGGGATTTTTGTACTCACCGTAAAATCCATTTCTCTGACATCCATGGACCGACACGGCGTCTCTTACACTTTACACGTGGGTATATGTCCCTGCTTGCAGGAGAAGACCTAGGCAGAATGTTAAATGTTAAAACATTCCAGAACAAACCAGAGCTGAACAGCCCCGCCCAGGGGGGGCGGTCCCTCCGGACATTACCCTCACACCTGCAGCTAGCAGGCCTCAGTTCGTAACAAAGCAGCACAAACTTAAAGGAAGGGTGGGTGCCGTGTCGGTCCATGGATGTCAGAGAAATGGATTTTACGGTGAGTACAAAAATCCCATTTTCTCTTAGCATCCATGGACCGACACCGCGTCTTACACTTTACACGTGGGATGTCCCAAAGCAGTGTCAAGAGGGATGGGAGCAGTATAAATGGAAAAACCAAAAAACTTCACTCCAAACAAGGCAGAGATCCCCAACGGAGGAGTTGCCACTTTAAACAGCGGCCTGCAACACCTTGCGGCCGAAGGAAGCATATGGAGATGCAGCCTCATCAACCCTAAAAACATAGAAAAGGTATGAACAGACGACCAGGTCGCCGCCCTGCACACTTGTGCAACCGACGCTTGATGTCGGAAAACCCAGGAAGCACCAATTGCCCTGGTGGAATGCGCCGTAACCGGGAAGGGAGGCGCCCGCCCCATGAGAGTATAGGCTTGAAAGCCGGTTTGTCCGATCCACCTAGAAAAAAGGTGGCAGACGAAGCCGCTTGACCCTGTATCTGACCAGAGACAGTCAGAGAGTAGACTTCCGAATAGAAGCAGCAGACAGGCACACCTGCAAGGCACGTACCACATTCAAAGTGTGCTGCGCGCACTCTGGGATGCGACGGGCGAGGACACTAGGACGGGAGGACAATGTCCTCATTTTAGGTGAAAGGTCAAGATTACCCTTGACAAAAGAGAAAGTTGCGGATGCAACACCGCCTTATCCTTATGGATGACTAAATATGGCGACTTGCAGTACAAGGTCGCCAATTCAGATACTCGTCTAACAGAAGTGATTGCCACTAAAAAGAGCCACCCACTGAGACAAAGCGAAGAGGGGAATATCCCTGATATTCTCAAAAGGAGGTTCCTGGAGAACCGAGAGTACCAATTCCGATCCCACGGGGGGAAATGAGACACGACAGGAGGGAGCCCATGGCGAACCCCCTGTCCAAGGGTGCCAACCAAGGAATGACCCGCTAGTGGTCACCGAAAGAAGACGGCCAAGGCCGAAACTGACCCTAAATGATACTCAAAGCGAGCCTTTGGGCCACGCCATGCTGTAGGAAACGCAGGATTCTAAGGACGGAATACGTCCGAGGATGTCAGTCCAGCTCTTCACACATGGCGATGTAAGCTATTCCAGGTACAGAGATAGTTCTGGAGGAAGACTTCTGTGTCCTTCATATGGACGAAATGACCGAGAGCCTCGGTCTCTCAACACCTGGCTTATAACAGCCATGCCGTTAAGGCCCGAGACTGTAAAGGCAGGATGAAATATATGACTGAGACAGAAAGTCCTCCCTATTGGCAACCATCAGGGAACGGCCTCGACGAGACGTACCAGATCGGCGTACCAGTGAAGCCGAGGTCGATCCGGAGCAATGAGGATCACCGGAATTCCCTCGGTCGCCACCCTGCGCAGCAGGCGAGGAAGCAACTGCAGCGGAGGATAAACGTGTATCAGGTGATCATGACCCCATGGGCCACTGACGCCTCTGATGCATCCGCCCAAGGATCCCTGGATCTGGCCACAAATCGACAACTTACAATTGAGTCGAGAAGCCATCGGGTCCACCTCCGGCGTGCCCCACCGTTTGTGTGGCAAAGGAATTGAAATACCTCCGGGTGCAAGGACTGCTCTCCCCGGTCCAACGTCTGGCAACTCAATAGTCCGCCAGTTCTATGCCCGGAATGTAAACGGCTGACAGAGCCGGCACGCTTCCTTTAGCCCACTTCAGGGTACGGGGGACCTCGGAAGCCTCAGCTGAGCTTTGAGGTGGTCGACATACGCCACCACCGTGACTTGTCCGACAGGATCCTAATGGAACGATCCTGCAATCTCTCAGACCACGAGGAGAGGCACAGTCTGATGGCCCGTATTTCCAGAACATTAATCGGCAAACGGGCTTCGTCCGGAGTCCAAGCCCTTGGGCCAACAGGACTCCCCAGATTACACCCCAGCCCTTCAGGCTGGCGTCTGTAGTGAACACCGTCCATTGGACGGGGAGGAACGACTTCCCGGACCGAAGAGCCGGGGACCCAAACTCCATGTCAGGGACGCCCTGACCAGGTGGCTCACCTGGATCGGAAAATCCAAAGACAACGGGGATTTGTCCCAAGGGAACAAGATCTCCTTCTGCAATGCCCTGGTGTGTGATTGGGCATACGGAATGGCCTCGAAAGAGGTCACCATGAGTCCCAGGATTCCCATGCAAAAACGGATTGACGACCATTTTTTGGGATGTCAGCATCCGTACTGCAGACTGAAGTGTCAGTAGCTTCCCCGGAGGTAGGAATACCTTTTGCCTCCAAGGAGTCCAGAATCAGACCGAGATACTCCAAATCTCGAGTCGGGACCCGGACTGACTCCTGAATGTTTAGGAGCCACCCGAAGTCCCTGAGGGTCTGACTGACGATAGTCACACTGTCTTCTAATACTGAGCCATTTCCTGCTCTGAGAAGAAGATCGTCCAGATAGCCCACGACAGCAATGCCTTGCCGTCTCAGCAAGCTAGAACCGGCACAAGCACCTTAGTGAACACCCTCGGCGCCGGGGCTAGGCCGAAAGGAAGAGCCACAAATTGATAGTGGACTTCGTCGATCGCAAGCGCAGATCGGAACATACAAGTAGGCGTCCTTGAATTCCAAATTCGCCAGAAAATCTCCTTGACGGAGTGCACTGACCACCGTGCGAATGGATTCCATGCGGAACTTTTGCACCTTCACAAAGGCATTCAGGACCTGGAGGTCCAAGATAGGCCAGTAGAATCCCTGAAACCTCTCCTGTGACGGAACGGGCACAATCACTCCGGACCTCAAACCTGAATAGGCCCCATAGGGCCACCCGACGGGCAGGAAGGAGAGGAAGATGCGAGGGAAGAATCTGTCTGGTATTAGGAACGGAACCTATCCTGTAACCTGAGGGGATCACCTCGCACACCCACCAGTAGGAGATCCGGGAGGTCCATTGATCCGTGGACCTGCAAAGTCGTCCCCCCTACCCCAGAGTTGGGAGGGGGCAAGACTTCGCGCGGAGGCGGGCTAGGGAGCCGGCTTGTTCGGCATACGCACCCAGGGGCGCTCGTGTCCACCAGCCGTACCGCTGTCAGTCTGGGGGGGCCTCCCCGTTGACTGACGAAAATATCCCCTTTCTGGAAAGGAAGGACCCCGCTTATAGCGGCCTCCTTGCCAGCCTGAGGAAGAACAGTGCTTTTACCTCCCGTGACATCCTTGATGATGTCATCCAGCGCAGCACCGAAAAAACCTACCACCTTTTAATGGTAAACCCTTCCGAGGCTTTTTAGAAGCTAGGTCAGCAGACCAGCATTTCAACCAGATCAGACCACGCAATACCCTGAGTTATAAGGGGCCGCGTCAAACGTGGTGTCGCCACATAAACCAGGCCCTGCACCATTTGTGGGCCAGAGCAATAGTGTCTGGAGGAAGATCATGCTCCTGTACAGTTGCCCATCCCGCAAGTGTTGGAGACACAAGGGTCGCTGCTACCACAAGCCGTAGGGCGGACCCCAACAAGGCAAACATGGCACTACTCACCACTTCTGACCTCCTGTGAGTGGGGTCCTTAAATGCAGGAGTCCCCTCCACCGGGAGAATGGTGGCCTTGTTCAACCGGGCGACTGGAGGGTCGACCACTGGGGGAGAAGCCCACATTTTTAGTAGGGCATCCTCAAAAGGGGTATCTGATAGACAAACGCCGCGGGACCATAAAAGACTTCTGCAGCTTTTTCCCCAGACCTTGTCAGTGAGCTGGTCAAAGAAAGGTACATATTGAAAAAAAACACTTTTTAGAAGGCCCGGCCCCAAGGAACCAGAGGAGACCGTCCGCCTGAGGTTCTGCATCCGCAGCATTTAGCTTGCGAGTGTCCCTCACTGCATCAATGAGTTCACAAAACAAGCACCCTGTCATTTACTGACACAGAACTGGAGTTTTCCTTGCAAGGAATGTCCTGTTCAAAACCATCAAATATATATTCAGAGCTAGGGTCCTGAGCGGTAGTGGCTAGGCCCATATCTGAATCAGCGCATTACCCCCCCTTTTTTTTTTTGTGGAAAAAAGGTGGGGATAGGGGCTTTTTTGCTCCCTTGCGCTTACACACTGCTTTCTCCTGGTCAGATTAATGATTCCAGGAATGCCGACAACTGGTCCCTAAGGACTGCAGGTGCAGAAGCAGTCAGTTGTCTCTAACAATGTGAAGAAAACAGGTGAACCAGACTCCAATATTGCCACCCTCTGAGACCTTATTCACCATTATAGTGAATAATACAGCCCACCCACAGGCCGTGCTGGGGCTGAGGAGGGGATACCTGGAGTACTCACCACCCCTAGGGACCGCTGTATGAGCCGCGCTGTATGAGTCGTGCTGTAGCACTGTATGAGTCGCACTGGTGCAGCCTGAGGTGAAGAATCTGTGGGGATGTGTGTATTCCGCGCCGTACAGCAGCGCTGCTAGAGGCCGAAAACGAAAGTGCAAGTGCCGCGGCTACAAGAAAATGGCCGCCGGGCACCAGTTTAACTATGTATTAAGCCTCAGCCAAAATGGCCGCCAATGGCGCATTTTTTAAAAATAAAACACCGCGCCAATGGTGCACAGAAAACACCACAGCCAGTCCCCCAGAACACTTCCCAATAAAAATAACAGTCATGGAGCGGCCCCCCCAAGGCAGAGTGACCCCCCAAGCATCCCCACACAGCACAACAGGGTGCAGAGAGCAGCATCCAGGGGGGAGACAGGGAGAACCCCCCACACACAGAAACACAGCCAGCATGTACTCACCTTGCAGCAGGAGAGACTACTTACCCGTCCCGCAAGCACCTTGGAGAACACCCCCAGTGCCAATAGAGGGACTCATTGGCTTGTTTCAGACAGGCCTATCACAGAGTCGTACTGCGTAGCTGTCGGCCCAGTCCACCGCAAAAGATACAGTAGGTACTGTTCGATCTTGAGAGGACCGCGGGAGCATGAAAGCAACCCGGCCACCCCTGGAGCCATGGGGTATGTCGTGAACTGAGTCTCACGCACACAAGGCGAGGATCGGCACGCTCGATGGTCGGACAGGGAAGACTACGAGGATACTAGTGTACCCAACCTGTTGCCCAGCCGACAGTTGATTGAAGGTCTCAAAAATAAAATAATAAAATTCCCAAAGGAATAAAAATTTAAAAGTAAAATCTTTCAGGAGACTGGCTCCTGAGAGAGCCACGTCTTCTTCTGCTAGGCAGAAAAAAAAACTGAGGCCTGCTAGCTGCAGGTGTGAGGGTAATGTCCGGAGGGACCGCCCCCCTGGGCGGGGCTGTTCAGCTCTGGTTTGTTCTGGAATGTTTTAACATTTAACATTCTGCCTAGGTCTTCTCCTGCAAGCAGGGACATATACCCACGTGTAAAGTGTAAGAGACGCCGTGTCGGTCCATGGATGATAAGAGAAAGGCAATTTTAAATGTAAGCATCTTTACAGAAGAAACTTTCAGAAGCTCAAAAAAAAAGGAGGCTTGATGATCCCACATAGAACCAAAGATGAGACCCATTTAGGAAAAGTGTAATTATTGGTCTTTTTCTGGCCAGAGGTTTAAGAAAAATATCCTTCCACAAGTGGGTTAAAAGGCAAAGGCCCAAAACCTGAATCTTCAGGGTGCCAACTGCTAAGCCCTTACCTGCAAAAACTCCAAAATAGATGGAATATCAGAGCCCATTCACACAGGGGCAACTTTGGATCCGACTTAAAGTCGCCCCTAGTCGCGCTACATGAAAAAAAAAAAAAAAAAAAATCTATGTAAGTGAATGGATCCTTCTTAATGCACACTACTGCAGTCGCTCTGACTTCAGAAAAGGTTCCTGCACTACTTCAATCTGACTTCTAGGCGACTTGTACCCATTGATTTCAAGGAGAAAATAAGTACCTCATGCAACCGAACATGTAGTTGCCATCATCCCAAGTAAATATTTTGTGAAAAAACCTCTATTGTTTAGGGATTTTGGAGGCAACAGAAAAAAGTTCAATTAAAAATTATTTATTTATACAAAAAAAAAAAAAAAAAAAAGAAAGGAGGGAAACATTCATAGAAATTACATATAAAACAAAATAGTCCAAAACAGGTGCCAGCAGAGGATGTTCTTATACAGAGCTTTGTTGAATGGGATTCCTTGATTCGCCTCCGGCTGAAGTGGTCAATCTAGGCTATTGTATTCAATTTTGATCATTTGAAATGTTACAGATTTTATGGATATTGTTGAACAATTATGTAATTTCTATGAATATGTTGTTTCCCCTTTTTTTGTATAAATAAATAATTTTTAATTGAACTTTTCCCATCGATTTCAATGGAAGACGCCTCCAAGTCAGATCCCCTGTCTTAACTGAAGCAACTTCACAGGAAATAAAAATAGTTCTCTCGGCAAACCCCTCCCTCCCACAGAGCTGATTACTCTTTGATTGGCCACTGGCAAAGTCCCCTGTCCTGGAGGCGACTTCAAGTTGTGTTGCAAGTTGCCCCAAGTCGCGCTGCAATTCATACTCAAGTCGTGTCCAAGTTGCCTCCCAAAGTCACGCTGGAAGTCGTGTTGCCCTTGTGTGAATGGAGTCTCAGGGTTGGATTTATTGTTGGCATCCATAAAAGGAAATAAAATTAATCAATTTGAAGAAGCATTGCATTCCCTCCATGTCCAAGGCCCTTCCTCCACCCCAGGCTTCATATGGGCACCCTATCCCCATGCACTCACGTCTATGGTCCACTCAGATAGGGGAACAGGGGATTCTACAATGCCAACCGCTGGTTGGTAGATACAATAGTGTTTACAGCATCTATGGAGACAGATTCCATACTTTTAGGAGGAATGACTGAAAGGTTCTCTGATAAAAGGGAGTCCACTGGACTGCAGGAATGCATTATGTAATTTGTCCTACAGCAGACATGAGAGTCCTGATTAACATAGAATGGTTTGGCCTGTATCCGATCAATGAATATTGATCTTGTGAACCTTATCCAATGAAAGATAAATCTTTGATCTCAGGAATCCAGATTATATCCCAGTATTCTGTTTATGAGAGAATAAGGTTCTGTTTCTCTTGATCAGCCACTCCAGGGCTATCAGCTACTTCTGGGTGAACTGCAAGTCCAGCTGTAGTGGATGATGTAAAGAGGCGATCACAAGTAAATTGTCCAAGTAAGGGACAATAGTGATGAAAAGAAGAAGAACAAAAGGCTGCTAGAGACTCTCCTACTACTTTGGACTGTGCCCTGGTTTAAAATTAGAAAAATAGGCACACCCCCCCCCCCCCATTTTGGATAGAGTTAGGGAGGGTTATAACCCCTGCTAGGTTTATTTTTGCCCCATTAGAAGATTTACCTAAAATTCAGTATTTCCTTTCATTTTCAAATGACAATGGTAAACAGGTCAATTAGGGAGGCTGAATCTCCAACGAGGACACAGCAATAGAAACAGAGTTGTAATCCCTCTCCCATCCAAAACGTTTTGCCTTTAGTTATACTTTTAGGGCCAGTTCACTTCATAGAAAACGTAGTCCAGATGTGTTCCAGATGCATTTCTAGATGCGTTTGAGGCTTTCCAGTGCCTTTTATCCTTCAAAGAAAAATGGGGACATGTGCGTTTCGGTAAGGATTTCTATGCATTTTAACACATTCCAGTACAGGAAAATTGCAGCACGTTCTACTTTTTTTTTATCTGGAATGGAAATGCACTGAAGCTGACCGCACTGGTGTGAACTATGCCATTCAAAACCATATAACCCACTATCCATGCTTTTGATGCAGAAGAGAAAAAAAAACGCATTGGACATGTGGGGTCAACTGACCCCAAGATCAATAATTAGGAATCATGGTAGAGGAATTTGAATTCCAGCCTGTGTCTAAGCCATCAGCCCCAGAATAAAAGTGCTGGAGGTTGTCTGCTTCCACTGCAGCAGAAGCCAGCAAGGAGCAATCAAGAGGATACCTCTCCTTGCCCTTATGGTCTGTCCAGAGCTTTTTAGGCTTGATTTTCTTGTTAAGCAGAGTCTAGGTTCCCAAACCACAAAAAAAAATACAAAAATAAAAAAGTTTTTCTTTTGCCTTGACAGAAACTGTTCCCAGTGCATTCAAGAGTAGCCAACTTTGGAAAAGTTACGCTTACCGGTAACGTCTTTTCCAGTAGTCTTTTAGGACAGCCACAATGAGACCTAGGCTCCTCCCTTTCCACAGGAAACACTGCGCCAGCACCTATAAATTCTTACTTCCCCTGCCGGCCTTCAGTTTTTCTGAGAACACCTCCGGACAGCTGGGGAGACAAGAACACATTAATAGCATACTATTATTATCTCTATCATGCTGCGTTCCGGTCTTTAGTAAGACCCCCCAATCTTTTAGGGTGGGTACTAGGGCTGTCCTGAAAGACTACTGGAAAAGACGTTACCGGTAAGCGTAACTCTAATTTTCCCTATTCGTCTTTCAGGACAGCCACAATGAGAGGATAGACGAGCACTTACCAACTAGGGTGGGACTACAGCTTGCAAAACCTTTCGCCCAAAGGCTTGCTCACCTGCCGACACCAGATCCACTCTGTAATGCTTAACAAAGGTAGCGTAGCTGGACCAAGTTGCTGCCTTGCATATTTGTTCTGGCGTTGCTCCAGCCCTTTCTGCCTGAGAGGCTGCCAGAGATCTGGTGGAGTGTGCCTTTATTCCTGTAGGGACCTCTTTACCCGCTAAGGAATATGCCTGTCCTATGGCTGTTCTGAGCCATCTGGCAATAGTGCGTTGAGACGCCTTGTAACCCTTTCTGGCCCCAGAAAAACAAACAAACAGAGCGTCTGACTTTCTAAAGACTCTTGTCAGTTCAAGCTAGTGCAGGATGCATCTCCTGACATCCAAGGTGTGAAATTTCAACTCCCCTTCACCTGAGGGGCTTGGACAAAAAGAAGGCAAGATTACTTCCTGATTCCTGTGGAATTTTGAAGTAACCTTGGGCAAAAATGCCGGATCGGTCTTTAAAACGACCCGATCCGGAAAAATACAAAAAGGGGGTCTAATGGATAGAGCTTCTAACTCACTGACCCTCCTAGCAGTGGTCACTGCAATCAAAAAAAAAAAAAACTGTCTTTAAAGTTAGATCCCTTATTAGACACTTCTCTAAGGGTTCGAAGGGAGCGCCCGTAAGGGTCTGCAAGACCAAAGACAGGTCCCAACTGGGAAATGGTGGATTCTGAGTTGGTCTAAGTCTCGATAGGGCTCTGAAAAACCTGACAACCCAGGGATCGGAGGCCAGAGGTTTCTCTAAGTAAGCACTGAGTGCTGAGATCTGACTTTTAAGGGTAGCTATGGAAAGTCCCTTATCTGCCCCACATTGAAGGAATTCCAGGATGGACGTGGAATTATGGACCGAACAGGAACAGTCCGCACACCACTTGTTAAAGCGGAGCCAGACTCCGCTATAGATCTGGCGAGTCCTTTTTCCTACTATTAAGGAGGGTGGTAACTAGCTTTTCTGAAAAGCCCTTGGCTTTTAACATGCCCTCCTCAGTAGCCAAGCCGCTAGCCTCCATCTGTGTACCTGGGGGCAAAGGACTGGACCCTGTGAGAGGAGATCCTCTCGAGGTGGGAGGAAGAAGGGGGGTTCTACAGCCAACTGTTTGAGAACTGAGAACCATGCTCTCTTGGGCCAATGTGGTGCCACTAGAATCAGGGAAGGGTTTTCTACCTGAAACTTCCTTAGAACAGCGGGCAACAGAACCGGTGGTGGGAAAGCATAACACATTCTGAATTCCCAACTTTGGGTTAGTGCGTCCACTCCCAACTCTCCCTCTCCCCTGTTTAGAGAGAAGAACCAGGGGTTTTTCGCGTTTTTTCTTGACGTGAAGAGGTCCACCTCTGGTGGGCCCCACCTCCTGGTTAAGAGCAGGAAAACCCCCTGATTGAGGACCCATTTGCTCTCTCTCAGTTGTGTCCGACTGAGGAAGTCTGCTATGACGTTCCTCTCGCCTCTCAGGAAGATTGCTGAGAGTGAGAGTGTGTTGATTTCGGCCCAGCCCAGAATATCTGCTGCTAGGGCCGACAAGACTCCGCTCCTTGTGCCGCCCTGCTTGTTCAAGTAGGCTACGGCCGAAGAGTTGTCTGACCTCACCTGAGTGTGGTGACCCCAGAGTTGCTCCTGGAAAAACTTGAGTGCTAGACCCACTGCTCTCAGCTCTTTCCAGTTGGACGACCTGTTTAGTTCCTCTAACTCCCAGGTGCCCTGTACTGGAAGGGATCCCAGGTGTTCCCCCCAGCCTTTGCCACTTGCGTCCGTGGTTATCACCCGAGATACCGGGATAAACCACAGACGCCCCTGCGACAGGTTTGAAACCCTCCTCCACCACCAGAGGGATCTCTTTACCTGAGCAGGTACCTGAACCAGGTTGTCTAGAGCTTCTAGACTGTGGTCCCAAATCTTCAAAATGAAGGCTTGTAGTGGGCGAAAGTGCAGTCCTGCCCATTGGACTGCTGGGAGCGTGGATGTCAACAGACCCAATGTCGACATCAGATATCTTATTGTCACTTGGAGGTTGCTCTGAAGGGACGTCACTGCCCTGTCTAACTTCAGGATCTTCTCCAATCGGGAGAAATACTCTCAAAAGAGTTGAGTCCAAAGTGTACCCTAGGTACGTTATCCTCTGTGACGGGACTAGGCTGGACTTCTCTAAATTTAGAAGCCACCCTAGGTCCGTAAAGACACTCCTTGTATTTTCCAGGTCTCTGGATAGCTGTTCTGGGGATGCTGCGAATAGAAGCAGATCGTCCAGGTAAGCTATGATGGATACTCCCTGAAGTCGCAGAAACGCCAACGGTTCCGCCAGAACCTTGGTGAAAATGCGGGGGGACGAGGATAGCCCGAATGGCAATGCTTTGAACTGTAGGTGCACTACTGTTCCGTCTAGGTTGACTGCTAGACGTAGAAAACGTTGAGAGTTTTCTGCAATTGGGATGTGCAGGTATGAGTCTCTGAGATCCAGAGATACCATGAAGCAATCGGGGGGGGGGGGGGGGGGGAGGAGGGCCCTGACAGAAAAAAACCGACTCCATCCAGAATTGTTTGTATACAATTGATCTGTTCAGGGGCTTTAGGTTCAGAATTAGTCTGAACTCTCCGGAAGGTTTCTTTACCACAAAAATGTGAGAATAGAATCCCCTTCCCTCCTCTGCTTCTGGAACGCTGCATACTACGTTCTGACTTTCCAGATTTTCCAGAGCTCCCAACAAGGCTTGGGATTTCTCCCTGCACTTGGGAAGAGAAGTGACAAGATATCTCTGGGGGGGGGGGGGGCCTTGCAAACTCTAAATGGTACCCCCTTCTTATAATCCCCAGAATAAATTGGTTGGGGGAAATGGTCTCCCATAGTGGGAGGAAGATTCCCAGTCTTCCTCCCACTCTGACTAGAGAGTCAGGGGTTTTTCCTGGGCTGTTGAGGAGCGCAAAAAAAAAAAAAAAAAAAAAAAAAAAAAAAAAAAAAAAAAAAAAAAAAAAAAAAAAATCGCTCCACCTCTGCCTTTAGGGGGTCCAGGTCTTTGTTTTTCAGGCCTGGGAGCCCCCTTCTGACCCTGCGGATGAAACCCCTTTTTTGAAAATACTGGGGGCCTTCCGCTTGGGGGGAAAGGACTTCTTTTTATCTGCCGTCCGGTCCAGAACCGAATCGAGACCGGGGCCGAATAGTAGATCTCCCGTTAGGGGTATCCCACACAGCTTAGCCTTAGAGGCACTGTCGCCTGGCCAAGTCTTCAGCCAGAGGGCTCTTCTGGCAGAGTTGGCCAGGGCTGCCGATCTGGCTGACATGCGGACAGATTCCGCAGAGGTGTCCGCTATATAAGCAACTCCTTGCAAGGATAGTCGGAAAGGAAGCTAGAATTGTTTCTTTAGCCGTCCCAGCCTCAATGTGCTCCTGGATTTTAAGGAGCCAATGTTCCAAGTTGCGGGCCACAACTGTAACGGCCATCTCAGGCCTTAAAATTACCCATAGTAGAGTCCCAGGTTTTCTTTAGTAGGGAGTCTATCCTTTTGACCATGACGTCCGCCAAAGCTCCCATGTCCTCGAATGCTAGGTCCGTGTTCCTAGAGACCTGGGAGAAGGCGGCGTCTAATTTGGGGTTTTTATTCCAAATGGACATTGGGTCATCCAAGAAAGGAAATCTTCTTTTTAGAGATGTAGAAAAGAAGGGCTTCCTCTCGGGGTCCTGCCATTCCCTTTTGACAGTGTCAATCAGTACTTCATGTACAGGGAAGACCTTTTTCTTCTGTTCACCCAGACCCTTATACATTTTATCATGAAGGGTCAAGGGTTTTTTATCGGTCTGTATACCAAGGGTGGTATAAATTGCTCCCAAGAGGTCATCTACCTCATCCAGGGACAACTTATACCTGGGAGGTTTTCCTGGACTCCCCGTCCTGGGCTTCTCCGTCTGAGTCCTCTTGAGACTCAGAGGTGACACTATCTGGATGTGCCTGTTGTACACCGGAAGGGCCTGCAACCTCCTCTGCTCTTGAAGTACTGGCAGGGTTAGCCGGTACAGGGCCCTGAGCCGGTGGGGGGGTTGTATCCTGGGAAGTGGGAACAGAGGGGGGTTGAAATCTTTCAAATAAACTTTTGAAAGATGAAAAGGTGGACGAGAGCTCCTTCACGGAAGCTGCCAGTCCAGACTCCTGCTCTGAATTCCTTTCTTTCACCAGGGTGTCAATACAATTTTTACATAAGACCTTCCCCCATGCCTCCTTTAGCGTGTCCCTACAGGAGGCACACTTCTTTTTGGAGGTATGGGTTGATCTCGATTTCTCTGTAGCCTTCTAGAATACAGGAAGACAATAAAATCATACAAAAAAATTTAGTACAAAGAGAGAATATAACAAATAAGTACAACCCCCGGAGAGCGCTGAACCTTCTATATGTAAGGCATCAGTGTCTCCCCCCCCTGACCACCCAGGGGGATTACCCCCCCATGGACAGGAACCATGCATGGAGGGGTATTCCTAGGTAGAGAGGAACCCACCCCAGGGTACTCTTACCTTAGGAAGGCTGGAGGTGGAGTCAGTGTGGGTCGCTTGAGCCTCTGCTTCCGACATATTGACTGCAGGTGGCTGCCTCCGTTGAATCCCACGCTGCCTGTGCGCGATTTGGACTCTCTCCAGCTTCTGCCTGGGCCCCTATCAGCGCCGCGACCCGGAACCGGAAGTCGCGGGTTAAAGGGAAAGCATCCGCCCTCCGCCGGAAATGACGTCGCCACGTCGTCCGGCCTGCGGGTTCCAAAAATGCGGCATGTATCCATATACACGGAGGGCGGGCTGCCTCCTTGCTGCGGCCCTGTGGACGCGATAGGGGTCCCCCTCAGCCTTCAGCCGCACTCGACCAGGCTGGGGTGGCTCACGGAAGGTGGGTGACTAACCCACAATAAAACCCTGGAAGCCCCTGCTTCCTTTCAGGTAAGAAATGCCTCAGTCCCCTGACTGATTTAGTCTGGCTCCTTGCACAGTGTCTCCCCTCCGGAGGAAACACTAACAACTGAAGGCCGGCAGGGGAAGTAAGAATTTATAGGTGCTGGCGCAGTGTTTCCTGTGGAAAGGGAGGAGCCTAGGTCTCTCATTGTGGCTGTCCTGAATGACGAATAGGGAAAAATAAAAGACCTCCTATAAAAGGCCACTTTGGCATTCACGAAGAATCACCATATGCGCATGCGTGGCTAAATGCCGATGCAGAAACCATTGGCGTTTACCCAAGCGCAGCCGCATATAACCAGTCAGCATTTCAATAGTTAGTGTCACTGACCCAAAACCATAGCGCCAAGGACTTCTGACTTTTCTGATTTGCACAATTGTGCCAGGTCAGGGAAAGAATATGCTGAAGCTAGTAGATCAGCATAAAGACAAATCTGAATTTATAGGAGCTTTTTCTGGTGACACTTTAAAGGAATATCTATATATGCCTCATGCAGGATAGCTTATGACTAGGAGTCATATTGTAAATGGCGGCGCTTGTTATAAAATTTTACGATTGGTTTAGAAAGCTTAAAGTGGATGTAAACCCTCACATATACCCAGTGAAGCAAACAGCCTCAAAATGATACAAATCTCTCTACATACTTTTTACATGTATATCTGCTGTCTTCAGCTTGCTTAATTCTTTAGAAAGTGAACATCATGTTCGATTTGTTTCTCTTCCTGTTCAGCACTGGGAGTGAAGTCTTGGCATACACTGTGTGACAGCTGATTGGGAGGAAAGGCACACACCCCCTCTCCACATAGGCAGAGGAAGGAATGTACTGTGAATAGACCAGCTCTCTGCTTATCTATTTATAGCACCCACCCCGACCCAAATTTCAGGCTGGTTTTATCTCAGTTGTGGGAAAACTTGTCAGAAGTTATCATGCTGATAACGGAAGAATGCAGCAGAAATGGGACTTAGGCTGGTTTCACACGGGGGCGGTATAGCGCCGCTATTTTTAGCGGCGCTATAACGTCGGTATTGTTGAGCTATTCGGCCCGCTAGCGGTGCGGTTTTAACCCCCGCTAGCGGCCAATAAAGGGTTAATACTACCCGCAAACCGCGGCTACAGCCGCGGTTTGCGGGCGGTATCCCATGCATTTCAATGGGAAGGAGCGGTGGAGGAGCGGTAAACACACCGCTCCTCTCACCGCTCCAAAGATGCGGCTAGCAGGACTTTTTTACCGTCCTGCTAGCGCACCGCTCCAGTGTGAAAGCCCACGGGGCTTTCACATTGGAGAGAAAGGAGCCGCTGTTTAGGCTCGGTTTGCAGGCGCTATTTTTAGCTAAATAGCGCCTGCAAACCGCCCCAGTGTGAAAGGGGCCTTAGGAGAGAGATAAGAAAACAATACAGATATATTGTGCCCAGGTCAAATTTCAAGAATCAGGTTTACATTCACTTCAAGTTGACACAAGCTCACAACTTGCAGAACTTTGTTTAGTAGGAATTTTAAACAATTACCATCCTTGGATTTAATCACGATGCTTGAATTACACAGCTTTGATAAAAAAATAACTAAACTGTGAAAGCTGAAGCAATGCGAGATGGTGCAGTCTGGTGACATGTAAGGTGTGAATGTGTTACTTGCACTGTGACAGAGGTACAGTTTCTGTTCTGTAGAGAGGTCAGTGTGACTATTCCTCATTTGCAGCAAAATTAACAATTTGTAGGCAAAAGTACAATACAACAATCACTAGCACTTAATTAACTTATACAAGTCAGTACTGTACAATGCCACACCTGTGTCGTGTACTGGCATGTACTCTACATCCCGTATCCTTGTCTACTGACTTGTCAAGAACATTAATATTAAAGTGGAAGTCCACCACAACACAAAAACCACCACATCTATAGACATCCACGACCTACCACTAACTTATCTAGCCCTGTAAAGAAGAAATCAGTATATACACCTTTTTTGAAGGGGGGAGGGGGTGGGGTTGTTGGGTGACGTCACCCATAGAGTTACTGTGGGGTTTCTGTTGTCGGCTGTGTCCTCTGCACCCACCTCCACAGTGAAGTCGCAGCTGACAGCTCAGCGTGGGATCGGCTTCAGAAAAGGTATGTATAATTAATTTCTTCTTTACAGCGCTAGATAGGTTAGTGTTAGATTGTGGATGTCTATAGAGGAGGCGATTTTAGTGTTATAGGGTGGACTCGTACTTTTTTCCCTTATACCACATGTGATTAAACAAAAAAAAAAAAAAAACAGATGATACCCATCTTTCTATTAGTGGCGTTAAATCTTTTATCTCCTAGGAACTTACACTTGTGGTTGGGGCAATAAAAACATGGTTAAACTACATTTTTATTGTTCCCTAGCGGCTCCTGCTTAAAGTGGAGCTCCACCCAAAAATGGAACTTCCGCGTTTCGGAACTCTCCCCCCCTCCGGTGTCACATTTGGCACCTTTCAGGGGGGTGCAGATACCTGTATAATACAGGTATTTGCACCCACTTCCAGGGAGCGACTCCCACGGGAGTCACTCCACTTCCCGCGCCCCCCACTGCCTTCTGGGAAATACACTGGTCCCAGGACACAGCAAGGACCACTGGAATGCGCTGCGCTACTCGTGCATGCGCAGTAGGGAAGTGGGTAGTGAAGCGGCTTCACTTCCTGATTGCCTCACAGAGGATGGCGGCGGGGAGAGCCGAGAGATGAGCGTTTGCTCGGCATCGCTGGACTCCAGGACAGGTAAGTGTCCATTTATTAAAAGTCAGCAGCTGCAGTATTTGTAGCTGCTGGCTTCTAATTTTTTTGTCGCGGGACCTCCGCTTTAAGCTGCAGAATTAGCGAATAGGGGTGTACATATTCCATGGCAAAAATTATCCACCACGTACTATCCAAACTAATGTGGCCCATTTAAAGTAATGCTAAAGCCTTTCCCCCCCCCCCCCCCCCCTTTAAAAATAACAAACTTGTTATACTTGCCTGCTCTGTGCAGTGGTTTTTCACAGAGCAGCGCCGATCCTCCTCTTCTCGGGTACCCTGCAAGCGCTCCTTGCCCCTCCCCCATGTCGAGTGCCCCCACAGCAAGCGGCTTGCTATGAGGAGGCACACGAGCCACCTCTCCTTATTGGCTGACTGATTGACAGCAACAGAAGTCAATGGCGCATTAAAGGTAAAAAGCCTCCTGGGTGCAGCTCCCTCCCCATACTTACCTGAGCCCAATCGCCATCCAGCAATGTGCATGAGAGTGCTCTCCCAGGTCTCCCTCTCTCCTCATTTACTCACACAGCAGTGGGAGCCATTAGCTCCTGTCAATCACAGCCAGTGAGCCAATAAGGAGAGAGCAGAGTGAATGAACGATGAGGGGGGAGCCATTGCACAGAGCAGGGAAGTATAAAATTTTTTTTTTAGAAACCCTTTAATTGGTCTGGGTGTTGCTGCTTTGACAATTCCACTTGTGTCAGATCACGTGTCCCCTGCCAGCTGCTAACGTTTCACAGCTACGTCACGGTCTCCTGTAGTGATGTAGGAGAAGCCACAGCACCTGACAGGGAACATGCTATCCAACATACCCAGAAGTGTCAGATAGCAGCAAACACACAGTTTATTTACATTGTCCCTTCTATTTCTGTATGTGGATGATGGCACTGTAATTATTTTAAATGAAAAACATCCAAGTACCTTATTTTCTAAGCGATATATACATGACCCAGCTCTTCCCCTGCCTGTCTGCAGAGAAACATAGGCAGGAGCCTCTGGTCCTAGTCACATGTTTAACCACTTCCCGCCCAGTCAATAGTGAATTGATGTCCGGGAAGTGGTTGCAATATCGATACTGGACGTCATATGACGTCCTGCAGGATAATGCCTTGCGCGCGCCCGCAGCGATCGGGGACGGCATGTGTCCCTCGGACACAGCGCTTCCCCGATCACGGTAAACAGCCAATTTCATTGGCTGTTTACCATGTGATCGGCTGTGTCAAAGTCACAGCCGATCACCTGTCAAAACAAACTCGGCGGCGCGCTCCGTGCACGCCGCCACAGGCTTGCAGAGCGGGGATCGGGGAAGGCGAGTGTCCCTTGGACACAGCGCGTCCCCGATCAGAGTAAACAGCCAATGAATTGGCTGTTTACCACGTGACCGGCTGTGTCCAATCACAGCCGGTCACAAATGTAAACAAACTCCACAGGAGTTACTACCTGATCCCTGCTCTCTCCTCACACACCGATCTGTGAGGAGAGAGAGAAGAGATCAGTAAGTTAGCTCAGTGTAGTTTGTCTACATAAGTTTACAGTGCACAACACGCCCCCCCCCATAAAGAGGACCTGTCACACAGCCCAGCACATCAATCAGCCCATCTGTCAATCATCTGTCACAGGCCCACCTCCATCGGCACCGCCACACAGGCTACCAGTACCGCCATCGGTACCAGTACCACCACCAGTACCGCCACCAGGCCCAGCATCTATACTGCCACACAGGCCCGCTACCAGTATCACCACTAGTGCCGCCATCGGTACCACCACCACCTGTACCGCCATCAGTATCACCACCCGTACTGCCATTGGTACCACCACCATCGGTGCCGCCACCACCACCACCCGTACCGCCATTGGTACCACCACCCATACCGCCATCGGTACCACCACTAATACCTCCATCGGTACTACCACACAGACCGCCACCACTACCACCAGCAGTACCATTACACAGGCCCACCAATAAGCACTGCCATAATGTCCCAAAGGGTTTACACACCTGAGGAGGCATATGCCATTCTTGCCATGTCGGATGATGAGAGCAGCGGGGAGCTCCCATTATCCGATTCTGGTTCGGAATACGAGCCAGTGGAGGATAGTGGCTCAGAGTCCGAGTCCCCGGAGGAAACCGTCCCTCCCAAAAGAATGCGATCGGCACCAAGATCAGGAGAACTGCCCACCACCAGCAGCGCCATACCCCAGGAAGAGGAGCCCAGTACAAGCAATGGAAATGCACGCCCAACCCAAAGAATCCAGCCCCAATCCTACCTTCACGATGCCCTGGCAAACCCCTTATGGTTGCCTGCCAACTCAGGATCCGCTATCATCCCCCCTTTCACCGCACAGCCAGGTGTGCAGCCCGACACTACAAATTTTTCTAAATTTGATTATTTGTTTATTTTTCCCACAAGATTTGCAGAATATAGTGGATCAAACGAATCTGTATGCATCCCAATTTATTGCTGCCAACCCCGATTCTTCCTACGCCCGCATGTTCCAGTGGCGGCGTCTAACATTGGAGGAATTTAAATTATTTTTGGGCCTTATGTTCAATATGGGGCTTACAAAAAAGAACGAAGTCCATTCATATTGGTCCAAACGCCCCATCCAACACATGCCCATATATTCCGCTGTCATGTCCAGGAAAAGATACGACATGATTATGCGCTTTCTCCACTTCAATGACAATTCACAGTGCCCTCCCCGAGATCATCCCAACGACGACAAATTGTACAAGATACGCCCCCTAATCAATGCCTTTTCCCAGCGATTTGAAGAAGTTTTCATCCCAGACCAAAAAATGTGTGGACGAGTCCCTCGTACATTTCACCGGCCGACTGCAGTTCAAGCAGTACATACCAAGCAAGAGAGCCAGGTATGGGTTAAAATTAAATAAATTATGTGATCGAGCCACTGGATACGTCTGCAAATTCAGGATCTACGAAGGCAAAGACTCCCAGCTCCAGCCCCGTGATTGCCCCACATATATTGGAACCAGTGGGAAAATTGTCTGGGAGTTGGCATACCCCCTGTTTGGAAAAGGTTACCATTTATATGTTGATAATTATTATACCAGCCTGCCCCTTTTTCGCCACCTTTACAGTAAACAAACCCCGGCCTGCAGTACCTTCAAAAAAAACCGGAAGGGATTCCCACAAAATTTATTGACAAAAAAATTGCGACCTGGAGAATCGGCATCCATGAGGAACGAGGAGGTGTTGGCCATGAAGTGGAGGGACAAGAAAGATGTCCACATCCTCTCTACGATCCACAATGACACCATGGTGGAGATCCCAAGAAGACGCGGCTCCATTGTAAAGCCTGAATGTGTCCACGACTACAATTTGTACATGGGGGGGGGGGTGGATTTAAACGACCAGATGCTACAGCCCTACTTATCAACCAGAAAGTCCCATTATTGGCACAAAAAAGTTGCGTTTCACCTGGCCCTTTTTAATTTGTTTGTCTGCTACCAAAAAGCAACTCAAAATCACCGACTCCACTACCTCCAATATATCGAAGATATCATCGATGCCCTCATTTACCAACAAGATCCCGCCCCAGGAAGCATTCGCTCTGATAGTGTGAGTCGGCTTCACGAGCGACACTATCCCTTTAGCATCCCCCCCACAGAATCTGGTAGAAGACGCCAAAAGAAATGCCGTGTATGCAGCAGAGGAGGAGTAAGAAGAGACACCAGCTATTATTGTCCCGATTGTCCCTCCCAACCTGGCCTGTGCATCAGAAATTGCTTCAAAAATTATCATACATCCATTAGTTCCCCTTATTATTAACAGACTGCCATTTCCCTATTTGCCTGCTACCATGTTACTAACTACCTTCCATGTTAATTAACTGACCCTGGCCTGTTTACCGACGATGCCTCTGCCTGCCGATTTAAACCACGTTTCTGACTTCCACGTGTACCGACCTTGGCCTGTTAATCAACCATGTTTTTGCCTGCCACTTGGACTGATCTTTTGGCCATCTACTTTTAGTACACAGGGGTCTCACATATGTGAGGGGCTTCAGAATAGCGTTCTGA
The DNA here is from genome assembly GCA_029206835.1 of Rana muscosa. NCBI lineage: Eukaryota > Metazoa > Chordata > Amphibia > Anura > Ranidae > Rana > Rana muscosa. The sequence continues at coordinate 43,016,703 of CM055127.1, forward strand.
GTAGAGAAAACCAGTTTTTCGTTTTTTGTGCTCCAAGAACAGGGTCTGGTTGCCCGGAGGCTTCAAAGCGATTTGGGTGGGAGAAGCCTCTACCCCTGTCCCCAAGCTTGATGGTCCTTCCTGCTGCCTGGACCAATAATTTGGCTGTGCTGACCATATAACTGCCTGTAATGACCCATGACATTATGGACCATGTTTCTTCCTGCTGCTTGGACCAATACTTTGGCTGTGTTGACCATATATCTGCCTGCTGCCTCTACTGACTTGACAGCATTTCTGCCGGGACACCTCTGCCTGCTACCTGGACCTGTGCTCTGGCTGTGCTGACAGTATCTCTGCCTGTGCGAACTATGGACAGTATTCCTGCCTGCTGCCTGGATGATTGCTTTTGCTGTCGCTGACCTCATCCCTGCCTGCTGCCTGGACCGATGCTCCCCTCTGTGGACCACTGCACTTCTAAAACCACAGGTAATCTTTTGTTATTTGGTATGTACCTGCTATGTGTTAGATATATGAAGGGCCTTCAAAAATGTGATCGGTAGTCAGAAAATGATATGTGCAATTAATGCTGCTAGAATGACTGGAGGTGCTACTTGGATGTTGGGCCTCTGTATGTGGCCAAGCTGTGTAAAAGTCTCAAACATGTGGTATTGCCATACTCAGGAGGAGGAGCAGAATGCATTTTGGGGTGTAATTTTTGCTATGTACATATTATGTGTTAGAAATATCTTATAAATTGACAACTTTGTGTAAAAAAAAATGCATTTTAATTTTTTCTCCACATTTTCCAAAACCTTCTGGAAAAAAATGAACCGTTCAAAAGACTCATAATGCCTCATAGATTATACGTTGGGGTGTGTGCTTTCCAAAATGGGGTCATTTTGTGGAAAATTCTATTGTCCTGGTGCTCCAGGGCCTTCAAAATTGTAATAGGTGGTTGAGAAAGGATATGTGCGATTTATGCTTGTAGAACGCCTGAAAGTGCTACTTCAATGTTGGGCCTCTGTATGTGGCCAGGCTGTGTAAAAGTCTCACACATGTGGTATCGTTATACTCAGGAGTAGCAGAATGTATTTTGGGGTGTAGTTGCAATTATGCATATGCTGTGTGAGAGAAAAAAACTGTTAATATGACCAGTTTGTGTAAAAAAAAAAAAAAAAAATTACTACATTTTTCCAAGAATTGTGGGAAAAAAATACAACTTCAAAAAACTCACCACGCCTCTTAGTAAATACCTTGGACTGTCTACTTTCCAAAAAGGGGTAATTTGGGGGTATTTGTACTTTCCTCGCTTGTTAGTGTCTCAAGAAATGAGATATCCCTTCAGTACATCAGGCGTGATCAGATGTGATAAATTTTCAGTGATTGTCACCATAGTTTGTAGACTCTATAACTTTCACAAAGACCAAATAATATACACTAATGTGGGTTCATTTTACCAAAGATATGTAGCAGTATACATTTTGGCACAAATTTATGAAGAAAAATTACTTATTTGCAAAATTTTACAATAGAAACTAAAAAAAAAAAAAAAGTGTTTTTTTTTTTTTTTTAAATTGCTGTTTTTTTGCTTCTATCGCAAAAAATAAAAAACCCAGTGGCGATTAAATACCACCAAAAGAAAGCTCTATTTGTGAGAAGAAAATGATAAAAAGTTTGGATACAGTGTAGCATGACTAAGTAATTGTCATTCAAAGTGTGAGAGTACTGAAAGCTGAAAATTGGTCTGGGCGGGAAGGTGCATAAGTGCATGGTATTGAAGTGGTTAAATAGTTACAGATTTTGTAGACGCTATAACTATTGCGCAAACCAATCAATATACGCTTATTGCGTTTTTACCAAAAATATGTAGCAAAATACATATTCGCCTAAACTGATGAAGAAATTCGATTTTTTTTTTACATTTTTTGGGGGATATTTATTATAGCAAAAAATTTAAAATAGTTTTTTTTTTAAATCAAAATTGTTGCTCTTTTTTTGTGATTGGACACAACGTCCACCCAGAATGAGAGCTGCACCGTCCCGTCATTTGACGGTGGGCGGCAAGAAGTTGAACTGCAACTGCCATGGAGCTGCACATGTGATCAGTTCGGTCCCTTTCACACTGGGGCGGTTTGCAGGCGCTATTGTGCTAAAAATAGCACCTGCAAACCGTCCCTAAACAGCGGCTGCTGTTTCTCCAGTGTGAAAGTCCAAGGGCTTTCACACTGGAGCGCTGCGCTAGCAGGACTGTAAAAAAGTCCTGCTAGCTGCATCTTTTGAGCGGTGTGTTTACCGCTCCTTCCCATTGAAAGCAATGGGAAACCGCGGTAATACCGCCGGCAATGCGCCTCTGCAGAAGCGCATTGCCGGCGGTATTAACCCTTTAACGGCCGCTAGCGGGGGTTAAAACCGCACCGCTAGCGGCCGAATACCTCCGCAATTCCGACGGTATAGCGCCGCTATACCGCCACCGCCCCAGTGTGAAACCAGCCTTATAGCGCCAGCAATTTGATGGTTTGAAAGTTTGGTTGGGGGCACAAGCAAATGTGACAGTTAGTAATCCTGGCATTCCAGGAATGTAACCGTTTTTTAAAACCATTAAAATTGATGGGTTTCCATTTTGTGATTCACTGCTGTTTGGGGGGGGGGGGGGGGGATCTGGGTTTCAGAAAAACTTCAGCCTCCAGAAGAAGCAAGTTGTTATGGGTAAAGTTCTGCTTTATTAACAGAACGTATGTGAGCAGATGGCATCCATTTAAATCCATCTAAACAGAAAGCAATCCAGCCTTTTTCCACTGAAGAAAAAAAAGCAGAGAAAATGACTGAACATCTGTTTACATCTCTCCCCCCCCCCCCAACATACATTATGGTTTAGTCTGGAGCTGTCTGAAAGACTGGCAGATGGCCCTTTCACACGGGAGTGGATCCCTTACCTGTCCCAAAGTCTGTGCCACCTTTGCAGTCTTCAAGAGCTGAACTGGATGAAGAATGGTTTCTGTCCGACACTTCTGGTCCCACTTTGGTTTCATTCTCTGGCCCCTGATCATCACTGAGGACAGGGCAGAAGGAACCAGAGCGGGTGAGTTGACATACGACACACCCAAAGTGACCTTACCTCTTCATCAGATGGCTGACACAGCAGCTGGATGGGGACATAGTCATGCTTTTCTTTGCAATCAGGCCTCTATTTCTGTCAGTTTAAAACCGTGACAGGGCTGCTTTAAAATTATGTGTGTGCGCCTGGAATCCTCTGCTTAGTCACAGACCAAATTGTTCTAGGAGCTTGCAGGATGTACAGCCTGGTATATGATGCACAGAGCTCGGTGTATGTATAATGTAAAAGACGTGTGCGTGAATATAAAAAAAAAAAAATGTACAGAGCCCAGTGTGTGTGTGTGTGTGTGTATATATTTATTTATTTGTACAGAGCCCGGTGTATATTATGCACAGCCCTGTATATCATGTACAGACCGTTATGATGACTTCCCTGTTTTGCTGTGCAGTCTGATAACATCTCCTTCTCCAGTCACCTCCCTTCTCGAGGCCTGTTCTGCTGTTACAAAGCGAGCGAGTCATTCCAGTGACAGCCCTGCTCAGTACACAGCCATAGAAATGTAAGCAAAGCCTACAGTACTCTTATATAATCGCTACCCAAATACAAGGCAAGCCCGGGCAGGCCGTGTGACCATGTCACCTCTCCCCGCATATTTCCACAAGCAGCGCCCTGACAGCCCGGCACACACACCACCCTCTCTTACCAGCTGGTTGGTGCTCCTGTTGTCCCCCTCCGCCATTATTGTGTATACAGCTCGCCCTCACACAGCTCTACCCGGACCTCTCAGCTGAGCTCCAGCTATAAAAGAACTCCCGGCATCCTTCGCGATACACGGGCCGCCTAGGGAGCAGAGCGCACGCGTGCGTCATTGGTCCAATCAAGCCTAAACGTCGCCATAACAGCCAATGGGCGCTCGCTGCCTGACACCATGACGGTTCAGATTTGAATTGCATAAGAAAGCTCCAGGAGAGGATGTGAGGTGCTGGGACAGGCGGAGCCTCCATATAAGGAGAAGAGGGGCGGGTTTGTAGAGAAGAATATTCTACAAAGAGACAGACGTTTATTATTGTACTCCTCCTAGGTGTCATGTCACGTGATGATCGCTTACTGGAGAGAGTGCAATCAGACTCAAAATACAAAATCTGCCTATAGAATATGGTGACCAGACGTCCCCGGACTGATGACACTGTCCCCATATTTGTCCCTGGATTGCAGAGTGGGTGCTGAGGTAGAGGGGGCAACCCGCCCTAGGTGGCACACACTGGGGATGGTGTCAGGCTGGCGTCGCCCGCTGTGTCAGCTTTAATTTGAATTGCCAGGTGCCCTAGGGTTGCCACCTTATCCCTTTCAATCCAAACACATTGATTACACAGGTTCTGAGGCTAATTTAATGCAGATAAGGCACCAAGTGAGTTTAATTACCACCTTAATCAGCCACAGAACCTGTGTAATTAATATGCGTTTGGGTTTAAAGGGATGAGGTGGCAACCCTAAGGTGCCCACCGTCACATAAATTCCCGCCTCCTGGTATGGCTTCTTTGACAGACAGCACATTTGTCCAATGCCAGGATATGTGCTGCCTATCATAGGCGGGAGCCGATTAAGGAAGCAGGACTTATGTGACTGCGGGCACCCAGCGACTCAAATTAAAGCGGTTGTATACCCTCCCTGACATGTTTTACTTACAGGTAAGCCTAGATTAAGGCTTACCTGTAGGTGTTTGTAATATCTCCTAAACCTACATGGTTTAGGAGATATTTGCCACAAAGAATGCACCGATGTCTACGGCGCATGCGCGCCGTAGACAATGGTGCAGGCGCACTGAGAATAGCCATTCATAAAACCTGCTTTGACGGCTCCCGCGCGCATGCGCATAGTGATGTCTTTGCCGCTCCGGCCAATCACACTGCATTCTTTATGTAACGCACAGCTGAGCCCTGCATTCTTTATGTAGCGCACTGCTGAGCCCTGCATTCTTTATGTAGCGCACAGCTGAGCCCTGCATTCTTTATGTAGCGCCCTGCATTCTTTATGTAGCGCACTCCTGAGCCCTGCATTCTTTATATAGCATCCTGCATCCTTTATGTAGCACGCTGCTGAGCCCTGCATTCTTTATGTAGCACGCTGCTGAGCCCTGCATCCTTTATGTAGCACGCTGCTGAGCCCTGCATTCTTTATGTAGCACGCTGCTGAGCCCTGCATTCTTTACGTAGCGCACTCCTCAGCCCTGCATTCTTTATGTAGCGCACTGCTGAGCCCTGCATTCTTTATATAGCGCCCTGCACTCTTTATGTAGCGCACTCCTGAGCCCTGCATTCTTTATGTAGTGCACTCCTGAGCCCTGCATTCTTTATATAGCGTCCTGCATCCTTTATGTAGCACGCTGCTGAGCCCTGCATTCTTTATGTAGCGCACTCCTGAGCCCTGCATTCTTTATGTAGCGCCCTGCATTTTTATGTAGCGCACTGCTGAGCCCTGCATTCTTTATGTAGCGCACTGCTGAGCCCTGCATTCTTTATGTAGCGCATTCCTGAGCCCTGCATTCTTTATGTAGCACACTCCTGAGCCCTGCATTCTTTATATAGCATCCTGCATCCTTTATGTAGCACGCTGCTGAGCCCTGCATTCTTTATGTAGCACGCTGCTGAGCCCTGCATTCTTTATGTAGCACGCTGCTGAGCCCTGCATTCTTTATGTAGCACGCTGCTGAGCCCTGCATTCTTTACGTAGCGCACTCCTCAGCCCTGCATTCTTTATATAGCGCCCTGCACTCTTTATGTAGCGCACTCCTGAGCCCTGCATCCTTTATGTAGCGCACTCCTGAGCCCTGCATTCTTTATATAGCGTCCTGCATCCTTTATGTAGCACGCTGCTGAGCCCTGCATTCTTTATGTAGCGCACTCCTGAGCCCTGCATTCTTTATGTAGCGCCCTGCATTTTTATGTAGCGCACTGCTGAGCCCTGCATTCTTTATGTAGCGCACTGCTGAGCCCTGCATTCTTTATATAGCGCCCTGCATTCTTTATGTAGCGCATTCCTGAGCCCTGCATTCTTTATGTAGCACACTCCTGAGCCCTGCATTCTTTATGTAGCATCCTTTATGTAGCACGCTGCTGAGCCCTGCATTCTTTATGTAGCATGCTGCTGAGCCCTGCATTCTTTATGTAGCGCACTCCTGAGCCCTGCATTCTTTATGTAGCGCACTGCTGAACCCTGCATTCTTTATATAGCGCCCTGCATTCTTTATGTAGCGCCCTGCATTTTTATGTAGCGCACTGCTGAGCCCTGCATTCTTTATGTAGCGCACTGCTGAGCCCTGCATTCTTTATATAGCGCCCTGCATTCTTTATGTAGCGCATTCCTGAGCCCTGCATTCTTTATGTAGCACACTCCTGAGCCCTGCATTCTTTATGTAGCGTCCTGCATCCTTTATGTAGCACGCTGCTGAGCCCTGCATTCTTTATGTAGCACGCTGCTGAGCCCTGCATTCTTTATGTAGCGCACTCCTGAGCCCTGCATTCTTTATGTAGCGCACTGCTGAGCCCTGCATTCTTTATATAGCGCCCTGCACTCTTTATGTAGCGCACTCCTGAGCCCTGCATTCTTTATGTAGCGCACTCCTGAGCCCTGCATTCTTTATATAGCGTCCTGCATCCTTTATGTAGCACGCTGCTGAGCCCTGCATTCTTTATGTAGCGCACTCCTGAGCCCTGCATTCTTTATGTAGCGCCCTGCATTTTTATGTAGCGCACTGCTGAGCCCTGCATTCTTTATGTAGCGCACTGCTGAGCCCTGCATTCTTTATGTAGCGCATTCCTGAGCCCTGCATTCTTTATGTAGCACACTCCTGAGCCCTGCATTCTTTATATAGCATCCTGCATCCTTTATGTAGCACGCTGCTGAGCCCTGCATTCTTTATGTAGCACGCTGCTGAGCCCTGCATTCTTTATGTAGCACGCTGCTGAGCCCTGCATCCTTTATGTAGCACGCTGCTGAGCCCTGCATTCTTTATGTAGCGCACTCCTGAGCCCTGCATTCTTTATGTAGCGCACTGCTGAACCCTGCATTCTTTATATAGCGCCCTGCATTCTTTATGTAGCGCCCTGCATTTTTATGTAGCGCACTGCTGAGCCCTGCATTCTGTATGTAGCGCACTGCTGAGCCCTGCATTCTTTATATAGCACCCTGCATTCTTTATGTAGCGCATTCCTGAGCCCTGCATTCTTTATGTAGCACACTCCTGAGCCCTGCATTCTTTATGTAGCGTCCTGCATCCTTTATGTAGCACGCTGCTGTGCCCTGCATTCTTTATGTAGCACGCTGCTGAGCCCTGCATTCTTTATGTAGCGCACTCCTGAGCCCTGCATTCTTTATGTAGCGCACTGCTGAACCCTGCATTCTTTATATAGCGCCCTGCATTCTTTATGTAGCGCACTGCTGAGCCCTGCATTCTTTATGTAGCGCACTGCTGAGCCCTGCATTCTTTATATAGCGCCCTGCATTCTTTATGTAGCGTACTCCTGAGCCCTGCATTCTTTATGTAGCACACTCCTGAGCCTTGCATTCTTTATGTAGCTTCCTGCATCCTTTATGTAGCACGCTGCTGAGCCCTGCATTCTTTTTGTTTACAAATGTTTTTTTGAGGTATATCAGGTAAGTACAAAGTGTAAAGGCACCGAGAGGTCAGCAAGTACATTCATGAGACAGGGTACAGGTATAGAAGTACATCTCTCGTGTTACCTTTTAACAGAGGAAAATAATAGACTGTGAACCAAGTAATAAAAAAGTAAAGAAAAAACACAATCCATAAATGGAAATATATAGAAAAACAAATGTGAAGGTTATAATATAAGCAAACCAGATTACACCAGTGGGATGCACCAGAAGGGTAGTGGCTGGTATTGTTCATGCCGAGTAGTTTTATTTCCTTTTTTTAATTCTTTTTTTGTGTAGGGTCCTCATTAGAACTGTGTATATTATTTTAAGAAACCTCAGTCTGTCTGGTCACCGGGAATGGGGACTAAAGGGTCCCAGTGCATAACAGGTGGGATGTCCAGCTTCTCCATTTGCGGTCAAAGATGTGCATGGAGTCCAGGAGAGTATGATGCACTCTTTCCATTAGTTTAATGGATTCCATACGCATGAGCACCTGTGACCATGACACAGAGGGGCGTCGCCAGCTTAGTGAGACAGCCCATTGAATAGCACTGAAGAGTGTATGCGCTAGTTTCTGTTGAGGGGGGGGGGAGACCCCTGGGAGTTCAGCAAAGAGAATACACATTTGGTAAGTTAGGGTCACAGGTGCTCCGGTCAGCTGGAGTATCAGTGAGAAGGTTTTTTGCCATAAGGGTCCCAGGACCTTGCAGCTCCAAAATGTGTGGAGGAGAGTACCCCTGTCCTGCCATCCTATGAAGCATGTGTCAGGAACTAGTGGGTAGATTCTGTGCAATCTGTCGGGGGTATAGTACCAGCGGGTATGTAATTTGAGTACCGTTTCCTTGATGGGTATAGAGCGTGTACATTTATGCATGTTATTGATCATATCCTGCCAGTCCTCCAATGAGAACTCCTGAGCTGTCTCTGATTCTCATCCCACCATGGCTACTGATTTAGTTGTAGTATTGTGGTCATTGAGATATTGGTACAGGGTTGAGGTAGTCCCCCTATCCCTGGAGGCCTCTCCACATAGGTTCTTAAATGGTGATTTAGCCAATTCAACACCGTTAGCCAGAGTGGTAGAAAAAAAGTGTCATACTTGCAGATATTTGTAGAATTCAGATCTACTGAGGGCAAAATTCTGCTGTGTGTGTTCAAATGAGCAAAAAGTGTCCTGTAACAGGGAACCTAAGGTTACCAGCCCATGCAAGGTCGGTGAAACGATAAGCCTGTGTTGAAGGCTGGAGGGAACAGGGGTTCTTCTAGGAAGGAAGCCAAGCGCGACGGGTTAGATTGTAATTTAAATTTCACCCTGTAAAGAGACCAGTGATAGAGAGACTGACCCACAATATTGTTAAGCGGAGCAATATCTTTAGGGGATACAGAGCGTGACCAGAGTAGACCTGGTAGGTAGTATAGGGCAACCGAGATCCACTCAAATTGTAGCCATGGTATGGATGTAGGAGAGGTGTGCCATTGTGCCATTTGGATGATACGGGATGCCAAGAAGTATTACCGTAGATCCGGGCATCCCAGGCCACCTCTAGCCCGGGCCCTATACATCAACAAGTGGCACAGCCGAGGCTTCTTGTTTTGCCATATAAATTTGAGCAGATCCGACTGGATAGTCATTATCGTGGAGCGAGGGACGTAAAGAGGCAGTAATCTAAAGAAAAATAATAGCCTAGGAAGGATGGACATTTTGACTGGATTCGGCCCAAAAACGAGATTTGGTATGAGGACCACTGGTTGAGATGGCGTTTGATATTGGAGAAGGCTTGTGGGTAATTTTGTGAATACATCAGTTTAAGCGAGGGGGCAAGTTTTATTCCTAGGTATTGCAATGTACCAGGGCTCCAGGAAAAAGTAAACTTTTCTTTAAGGGTAGTTTGTAAAGGTTGAGGGATATTGATGGGTGAAGGAGGAAGCGGGCCTTAGCCCAACAAAGGGATTTTTCAGTGTGTTCTGAAAGTAGTGTGTCTATGGCTCTTCTGTTTTCATTAATTTGAAGGAGTAAAACTTTTGATGGGGTTTGACTGTGTCTGTGATAAAGTCTTTCAAGGTCTAAGATGAACTTATATGTTTCATTAAGTTTTTGGCGTTTTCTGGTGGTAGAGATTTTTATAAGGTGGCCCCTCACCACAGCCTTATGGGCTGCCCAAAGAGATGTGGGGGACATCCCTGCAATGTCATTATGTCTAAAGTATTCGGTAAGATGTTTTGTCAGTTGGGTTAAGACGATAGGGTCAGTGAGTAAAGAGTCATTGAGACGCCAGGTTCTGGTGGCGTAGGGAAGGCCTATACAGGAAAGATCGCAGGATACCATGTGGTGATCCGACCATGGGCAGACGTGTATTTCTGCTGAGGTGGAATTCGCAATTAAGATGGGGGTGCAGAAAATGTAATCAAGGCAAGAATAACTGTCGTGTGGGTGGGAGTAAAAGGTGTATCCTCGAAAGCCCATGTTGTGTGCCCTCCAGGTATCTATCAATTGGTAGGACTTAAGAGAGTGTTGAAGGGATTTTGGGAAGGCGTAATGCCCCATACACACGATCGTTTTTCATGCCGTTAAAAATGCCATTTTTAAAAATGGGCATTAAAACCGATCGTGTGTATGCTCCAGAGCATTTTTAACGGCGTGAAAAACGGCCATTAAAAATTTCGAACATGCTCTATTTTTTCACGTCGTTTTTCATGTCGTTTTTTTTAACGACGTGAAAAACGATAGTGTGTATGCTTTCACGAGGAGAAAAAAAACGCGCATGCTCAGAATCAAGTATGAGACGGGAGCGCACGTTTTGGTAAAGCTAGCGTTGGAAATGGAGATGGCACATTCGTCACGGTGGAATTAATAGCATCGTTTTAATGCTGCGCATTCCGTTCTTCTTTTGATAATGCTTAAATAATTACCTTCTTTTGCTAATGATATTCAGAGTTATGGCAAACTTGTTTCTTAAGTAATTCCTAATTGATCTAATGATTGTAAAATATTCTTGTTAAGCCACATCTCCCTCATAAATTCATAACTAAATGTCAAGCTCACAAAATTTGTGATTTTTAAATTATTATTTTTTTATTGTTTATTTTTGTAATTAAGTTAGCTTTATTAGTATTTTGGGCTTCTTTGATATATGTAGGCTTTTTTTTTTTGATTTAGAAAAAAATATTTGTGTGTAAAGTTACCACACCAACCTTCTAAAATGTTCTCATTTTGCCTCAAGGAGGTTTGTGTCCCTTGTTAATAACAATAATATTATTTGAAATGTCCGTGCCTACTCCCTAGCAAACTCTCTTTTAAACTAGAAATCACATAGTCAAGTATTTTAAGCAAAAAAAAAAGAATCCTTTATTTAGGTACATTACAAATTAAAGGGGAAGGCAGCACTGGAGAGCCTGCTTGCATTTGTGCATCCTTTGGACCCCACAACAACCATCCAAGATGTGAAAACCAAACTCTTGAATTCCTAAAACAAAAAGGAGCCCAATCTTGGCTTGAACTCCCAGAGGTCAGGAACAGCAGCAGATAAGTCAGATATGTCCCCAGTCTGTGGTACTACAGCAGGCATTATTTTTTCCTCTTCCTTGTAGCCTTCTCTCCAGCCTTCTCTGCAGCCTTTGTTGCTTGCTTCCTCGGAGGCTGGGGATCAGGAGGAGATTTTGTGGCAGGAGGAGTAGTAGGAGGAGGAGGAGAAGGAGGAGGAGGTGGAGGAGGAGGGACAACCTCAGTGAGGTCTGTGAACTTGGTCAGTTCCCCGAGCAACCCCCTGTTAATGACCTTCAGCATAAGGTTCTCACTATATAGGCGTTGCCTTAAGTCCATTTGGTTAACTTATGGGCCAGGACTGCGGCATAGCCCTCCTCAGCAGGGGGTGCCTCTCTGAGGGCCGCAGTAGCCTCTTTTAGGAAGGCTCTTGTTTCCTCCTCCACCTGCCTAGCTCTCCTTGGCCCTCGTTGGATAATTCTCAGGGGAGGCATCTGGGCTCTTGTGCTGGGCCCAGCCTCCTCCTGGTCCCCAACATCACATTCTTCCTGGCTCTGCTCTGGCTGTAAAAAAAGAAAGGGACATTCTTTATTTTTTGCCTCCATCAATCACACACATTGTTCACCTCCAGACATTTTTAAATTGAATGGCAAAAGGGATTAAATTTCCATAGATTCCGCCTCATGATATTGTTGCCTTGTCCCCATCAAATTTGACCACTACTATCTCTTGCTCTGTAAATCCTAATTTTTTCGAACATTAAATACCTAACAATACTAACCTCAATTTAAAATCATCACTTTTGTAACATATAAATGTAGATATCAATACTTTACCTGGCTCCATATATCCAAATCTGCCTCCTCAACGACCTCATCTTGATCCTCAGAGGAAGCCCGAGCAGGGTTGCTAGGAAGGCTGGAGGGCTGGCTGCAAGGAAGGCTGGAGGTTTGGCTACAAGGAAGGCTGGATTGACCTCTGGGGGGAAGGGTGGACAGAGATTCCCGCACTTCCAGCTGGTCATCCAGAAAAGATAACTTGCTGTAGTACCACAGACTGGGTTTATAAACCTTATCTGCTGCAGCACCTGACCTCTGGGACTTCAGGACCATATTCCTCTGGGTCCTGTATGTCCCCCTGATAATAGCAATTTTGGTTTTCACATCTTGGAGAGTTGTTGTGGGTATCTGGGTTTGGACAAATGCAAGCAGGCTCTCCAGTGCTGCTGTCCTGGCCGCTTTATTTTTATTGCCACCACTTTTGGTCTGCCACAGGATAGGGAGTTCCTTCCATCTATCTATGAACTCCCCCATAAACTTCGGATTTTTGAAAGTATTCATTCTCTCTGTAAAATCAAGAACCAAGAAAATACATATGTTTCAGGCAACATTCATCAAATCAGCATTTTGGACAGATATAAAAGCCCCAAATCTCCTCCTCTGATGAAACCCAAATCCTTAAAATGTTATGTACCTGGGTCAACACGTTCGTTGCTAACTCCCTCTCCCGGCAAATGAACGTATTTTCGACACATGGATCCTCACTTGATATACACTGCGCATGCGTGAAACTCTGCACGCTTTCCCCGCCCCTGACGTTCGATATTGTACTTTCCCCGCCTCTTCTCGCTCGTCGTAGTGCTTAACAACATGGCGGAGACACAGGTGGCTGAGATTACCTCTACAGAGGAGGAAATTCCTGAGGAGCCCAAATCCCGATTCCGGAGATATAAGGCATCCAACATGTTATTCGAGGAGATGGTCGCCATTTTGAGGAGGGAGGATTATGATGCCAAGCATGGGCCATATAAAAGGCCTAATCTTGTCAAGACAAAAATTATGGGCAAAGTGGTCAAAACTCTTCACCAAAAATTCAAGGTGTGCAAAACGAAGGAACAGCTCAGAAAACGATGGTCTGATCTGAAGTTGCGGGAGCCCGACCAATACAAAAGAATCAAGAAAGTTTTAGGAAAAAGTAAGTAATTTTTATACATTTTCCCTGCTAAAGATTATTACTTGTATTAAGTCGTGTATATTTGACTTTGATATAGTACAGTGAAAGATACCAACTTTCATGTTCGTCCGCACAGTAAACGGACGTAATAAACCTCTTTCTCCGTACAGTTTATAAAACGATGTTTTTGGATCATCCAGTGTGAACACCCAAATTTCTACGTTTTTTTTGGGGAGCTAATTTTGTAAACAAGTTGCTTTATTTTTATAATCCAAATGACATTTTTTTTAAATTAAAAGGGTATGCATTGTAATGTTAAGGCAGAGAATGCTCAGCAGCTGATTAAACATCTGAACGCAGTAGTACAAGTGTGGGCCAAAACCCCAACATTTTTAGAGTGTCACACACAGGTGATCCTGTGTATATACTTTGGGGTGTTACAACGTGTCAAACTTTATTTTAAAAAGTATATGCTCTGGTTTTGGCTATGTATCCAATCATGTGTTCAGGTTGTCACTGGGGGTACATTTAAAAATGGACCACACTTCCAAATAATCTTTCAAAATTTACTTTTCAGGGTTTTTGTTGGAAAATAATTATTATTTACTAATGAAACTATACCTTTTAGTGCAATCTCCATAGGGCTTCAAAAAGCTATGTCAGATGAGCCTATAAATCCAACACCTTCAACAATACCACCAGAACCACATGATGGAGAGGAACGTGAAGTTGAGGAAGTGGAAAGTGGCACCACAACAGGTCAGTGTCAAACCAGACAGATGCAGGTTAATAGATGTAGGCCTACATATTCTATACTACATGTTTTTTATTTTATTTAGGTGCAGTTCTGGCCGAAGACCCCGAAAAGTTTTCACATCACAGTGCCCAGATCCTGATCCAATACCTCATGGTCTGCTGTCGTGACCTTGAAAAAATAAAGGGAGACTTGATAGAGATCAGGGAAAATACCAAGCGGGTTGAGGAAAGGCTACAAAATATCATGGCTGTGCTTGGGCGTGTATAATGTTTTAACACAAAAGAACGTTGAACTTGCTGTGTTTTTGCAGGTTTTTTTTGCTTTTAAGCTTTAATGAATAGTACATGTTTACATTTACACGAAATTTTTTAAGATTGTTTTTTTATGCATGGCTGTTCATGCGTTTTACCCCCATAAATATTTTTTATACATCTACATTTAAAAGGAAGTTTACTAAAACAAAATAAAAAAAGGTATTTTCTTACCTAGAATTTGTGGCTTCATTATGTAAATGTTGTGCAAAGTGAACTAATCAATGTTTTGTGTTTACACTGACAATGAAGGCTAATTAAGAATGCTAAATACACATGGCACTACAAGTGCACTAGGTAAACCTACGAGAAACCTAAAAGAATATTAAATTAAAACACAATACCAATATTTTCTCTTAAAAAAGTTTTATTTTAACAAATAATAATGTTAAACATCCTCAGGCATATCAATGGCCCCCCTACCCACAAAATATTAGACATATTTTTGTCTGACATCACGTCCGGTTTGGGGGGCCAAGCCTGGATGGCCAGCTTCCAGGGCCACTAGATTATCTGATTCCAATAATGAGGCCTCAGGCCCACTCAAAGTCATATAATTTGAAGAATGCACCCTCAGAAAATTATGGAGCACGCAACAAGTCATTACTACATGGTTCCATTTATAAGGGGCAAGGTGGATGGAGGTGAGGAACAGGCGGAATCGGCTGGCCATGATGCCAAAGGCATTTTCCACCACCCTTCTTGCTCTGGCCAGCCGATAGTTGAACACCCTCCTCTCAGGGGTGAGGGTGCGTTGCGGGAATGGCCTCATCAAATGGGGACCCAGGCCAAACGCCTCATCCGCCACAAAAACAAATGGGAGTCCCTCCACATTCTGCTCCGCTGGTGGCAAGGCTAGCTGATCCAATAGGAGCCGTTCCCCAAACTCAGTCTGTGCAAAGACTCCTCCATCTGACATCCTGCCATTCTTGCCAACGTCCACATACAGGAATTCGTAGGTGGCCAACACCACTGCCATCATGACGATGCTGTGGAACCCCTTATAATAATAATAAAAGGATCCCGAATGGGGTGGTGGGACGACCCGAACATGCTTGCCGTCGATGGCCCCTCCACAGTTTGGAAAGTTCCATCGTTGGGCAAACTCAGATGCCACATTCTGCCATTCATGTGGCGTAGAAGGGAACTGTGGAATTAAATTAAAAATAAATTAATACTTTGAGACAGAAACATTGAAAGCAGATTTAAGAAAACCATTCATGGCCAACATTAGGAGAAACAGAAAAATTAAAACATTATTAGTAAGCAACAACAAACCAAAAACAAACCCAAAAGAAAAACTGGGGGGGGGGTTGAAGATGAGTTGGGGAGATCACAAATGAAGGCTGTAGCACTCTGTATGAAGTTTAAATAAATGTAACATTCCTAGGCAATCTTTAGGGTGCGTTTAGGGTAAAGCACTACAATGGAGCATAGAATAAAATACATGGAAATGACTAGGCAAGGTGGGTATGGCCCCAGGATAGCATGCTGGAGAGGTTAGGTAAGGCAAATTTAAATGTAGGCCTAATGAAAACATTCCAAAAAAAAAAAAAAAAACATGTGGAGAAAGGGGACATTCCCTGCAGCTAAGAATCATGGGAATTAGGGACTGCTAATAAACCAAAAAAAAAAAGATTAACAAAGAAATACATACAATGTGAGGTTTTAAATAAGAACACTTACCTTAATATAGTCCTCCTGCAAAACTTGAAGGATGGCAGAACACGTCTCTGGTATAATGATACCCAGAGCCTGGGGGGATATGCCTGTGGAGAACTTTAGGTCCTGCAGGCTTCTCCCAGTCGCCAGGTATCGCAACGTGGCAATGAGCCTATGCTCAGCACTGATGGCTTCACGCATAACGGTGTCCTGCCTGGTAATGTAGGGGGACACCAAAGCCAACAGATGCTGAAATACGGGGTCAGACATCCTGAGAAAATTCCTGTAGTCCTCAGGATTATTCTCCCTGATCTCCCGCAACAAAGGCATATGACAGAACTGGTGCCGCTGGAGCAACCAATTCTTGGTCCATGAACTCCTCCTCACCCTGTTCATGGCCTGGAGTTGGAATACAGCATGAACCCCGGCACCAACTACAGCACGAACTCTACGACGAGTACGTAGCCGCAACATGGCTAGATAACGGTCGGCAGCTCAGAACGAACTAGAAGAACGAACGGAAGAACAGCAAGGCCTATGAAGAACAAGCTGAAAAACAGGAACGAGCAGACAAGAACGCACTAAATAAACAGATACGAACTGACTACAAGCACTGCAAGACAGATACGAACCCACAGGCACAAACTGAACTCCACAAAACGATCTTCAAAGCACGAAGACTGAAAAGCGCGAATCGTCTCTAACCAAACTTTTACTAACACGCGGTAACACAAAATTAGCAAAAGCGTCCCAAAGGGTGGCGTCATTAGAACGGAACTTCCCCTTTATAGTGCCGTTGTACGTGTTGTACGTCACTGCGCTTTGCTTGAACGTTTTTTTTAATGATCGTGTGTATGCAAGACAGGCTTGAGAGGAAACATGAAAAAAAAACGATGAGAAAAACGTTGGTTTAAAAAATGGCATTAAAAACGTACGTGTGTACGCGGCATAAGAGGAGGATCCTGTGCGTTTTCTGTCCATGTTAGAATGGGCCACTAGATTGAAATCTCTTCCTATCAGGAGATGGAGAGAGTGGACTCTATCAAGGACCTGGAAGAAATTTTTAAAGAATGCAGCCTGAGACCCATTAGGGGCATACACTGAGGCTAGGGTTATAATTTTGTCCTGAATAGAGCCCCTGACTATTACAAAGCGACTATCTGGATCTTTGTAGGTCTGATGAACCTGAAACATGACAGAATTTTTAATCAGGATAGCTGCCCCTCTAGAGTTGGACTCATAGGTAGAGAAGTAGTACTGTTTAAAGGATTTATCAAAGTGAGATGGATGGTTTTGGGTGGAGAAATGCATCTCCTGCAACAGGAGAATGTCAGCTCCTAGTGATTTATAAGATTTAAATGCTTTTCTCCTTTTAGGAGGAGAGTTAAATCCCTTTATAGTATGGGAAATTACTTTAAGACCCATAGTAAATTAGGTGTAGGTGACTGGGGGTCAAGGAGGAATCCAAGTCGAGAGGAGTGCTTACAAGACCGCCCATAATACTCAAGAAAGCAAACACAGTAGGTGTATGAGGCATGTAGGGGGAGAATCGCTCCATCTGGCGGACACATCTGGTACAATGGCTAGAACAATAAGACATTTGTGGTGTATGACAAACATTATCAACCAAAAAGAAAGAAGAAAACAAAGTCCGTGAACGGAAAAACTAGGCCAAAAAATGGCAAAGAACCATTCTCGGGGGGACAGGGGAGAAGCTCTCCCTCTGACCCAAAGAACAGTGTCAATTCGGACCATAGGGTCCATCACTCTAAAGCGGTGGATCCATCAAGTAAAGTGAACTGTGAACAGTTATGTCCAAGTACCTGTGGGGGGGGGGGTCAACCAATCCGGAGACTCCTGAGTAGGTGGGAGGCCAACAGGTGCCAACCAGAGTAGAATCTTGAATTGGGACTCACGTGTCCGGCCGCTGCTGGTGAAATAAACACCCAGGGAGCTGGATCGAAGCCGTGGAGTCCACTGAGGTTACGGGGATCGTCTCCACTTCAGTGGCATCTCTCTAGGTTACGTTTTGGTGATATTTAATCACCACTGGGTTTTTTATTTTCTGCAAAAAAAAAAAAATGCAAAAAAGACCAAAAAAAAAAACGTGTTTTCTTAGTTTCTGTCAGCAAATTTTTTAAATAAGTAATTTTTCTCCTACACTAAATGTGCATTGATGAGGCTTTACTGATATGCTGCACTGATGAGGTGGCACTAATATGCAGCACTGAGGGCCAGGCACTGATTGGCATAACTGATAGGCACTGTTGGGGCTGCATTTGTAATCAGGGCACCGATGATCAGTGCCCTGATTACCTTTACACATTTTTCCTGTGGGGAGATGCCGCTTATCAGCTCTCCTCACCTCACACTCTCTCAGTGTGAGAGAGGAAAAGTCGATAAACAGCACTTCCTTGTTTACATGTGATCGGCTGTGATTGGACACAGCCGATCAGATGGGTAAAGATCTGCGGCTGCGGCTCTATGCCAAAATCGGGGTCGCACTGTGTCCTGTCCTATGATGTCGTTCCAAGTATGAGAGCCGCACAGCTCAACAAAATATTGTGGAGTGAGAAACCTATTTCCCCTACTTGAGGACCATCAGGAACAACAAAAATAGAACCAGTCTAACGGAAGCAGTGACTAGGAGGTAAACCTGTACAACGCAAACTACATCCAAGCGGTGAATGGAAATCTCCTTTTGATGCCATGGAGTTGGACACAGCTGAAAGAACAATGTACTGGTTGAGCTGAAATGTACCTTAGTAAAAAAGGAGGCTCTGGGCCGCCTCAGTACCACTTGGTCCTTGTGTAAGGCTAGAGAAGGTACTGTACAGGAAAATACCTCAGAAACAAGCCTTTTAGAGATCATGGCAGACAGTGTAACCCTCTGAGTAGAATATCCTGGATAAGTTCAAAAGCTGGTTTCTGAAAAGCCTATAAAATCAAATTCAAATCCCACAAAGTCACAGGAACTACATGCGAGACTCCCTGTAGAAAAGTCCTAACCCATGAATGAAAGGCTGTCATCGGAATAAGACTAAGAGCTTAAATTTGTCCCTTGACCCTAACCTCTTTTATTCCTTAACTTGACTT
Source organism: Rana muscosa (assembly GCA_029206835.1). Classification (NCBI taxonomy): domain Eukaryota; kingdom Metazoa; phylum Chordata; class Amphibia; order Anura; family Ranidae; genus Rana; species Rana muscosa. The sequence continues at coordinate 43,035,656 of CM055127.1, forward strand.
GGGGATGTTTACACGAATAGTAATCTTAATATAATTAATATTTTATTCTTTGTACAATTATCCACTCTTCCCCTTATTTGACCTTATTCCCTTTTATTTCTTTTAATATATACTACATTATCACATGAGATATTTAGATTACCTTGTTTAATTTATTTTATTTAGTTCTGTATAACGGAAAATTTATTACCAAATACTTACCGTAATTTTCCTTTCCTGATGGACTCCATGGCAGCCTACGTGTGGGTTAACCCCGCCTCCTCTCCAATGCTATAGGACCCCATACCCATAAAAGTAAGCTCACCTCTCAGCACTGTGTTCCGTAACTAGCCGACTCTTGGACACTTACTTTCTTTTATTAATATTTTCTTTCAGGGTGGGAACTCCGTCTGCCATGGAGTCCATCAGGAAAGGAAAATTACGGTAAGTATTTGGTAATAAATTTTCAGTTTTCCTGACTGACTCCATGGCAGCCTACGTGTGGGAAATAACTAGCCAGACCACACGGGTGAGTATGCTGAACAAAAAAGTTTTAATTTGTCCTGTCAACCGACAGGATTCTTAACCCAAAATTAACAGACTACAATGATGCCGGTTCAATGCAGTAATGGGCCATAAATGTATTGATAGAGGCCCACGAGGCCGCTTTACAAATGACATCTGGAGCCACATGTTGAGCTGCCGCCCAGGAAGCTGCCATCCCTCTCGTGGAGTGTGCCGTCACCGCCTGTGGAGGAGCCAAGCCCTTAGCCCTGTATGCTTTTGCTGGATTGTTTGGACGATCCATGATGCAATTGTTGTGGTTGATGCTTTCTTCCCTCTGTTGTTTCCAGAATGTAGAACAAACAGATGATCAGATCGTCTGAAGGAAGAAGTAATTTGTAGATACTCCTTTAGGATTTCACCCATATCCAGGGGATGAGTTTCACTGGAATCTGGAGTCTTAAATGTAGGTAGAACTATTTCTCGATTTTCGTGAAATACCGAAGACACCTTTGGATTTGAACCCAACATGGGTATAATAAGGACTACTCGATCCGGAAAAAATGTTAGAAAAGGTTCTTCATGACCTAGAGACCCGATCTCAGAGACCCTCTTAGCCGAGGTGATGGCTACTAAGAAGGCTACTTTTGCTGAAAAGTCCTTAATGGAGGACGGGGAGGGCCCCGACATACTGAGTCCAGTCAGAGAATCTAGAACGAGTGGAAGATCCCACTTGGCAAATCTTGGTTTTCTTTGGGGCTTAAATCTTGATGCCCCCCGAAAGAATTGTCTGACTAAGGGATGGACTGCCCATGAGACTCCAGAGAAGGCCGACAAGGCCGAACCTTGTACTCTTAGAGAGCTAACAGATAAGGGTAAGTCTAGTCCTGTTTGCAGAAAACTAAGAACATCCTGAACTCCTGGATTTTTGAAGGAGGGGAAACCAAGGCCTGTTTGGCCAGTGAGGAGCCACTACTGTTATTTTGGCTGATTCCGCTTGAAGTCTCCTCAGGAACTTGAGGATTATCGGGATCGGGGGAAAAGCGTATGCCTGCCTGAACCTCCATCTGTCCGTCAGGGCATCAGTTCCGACTGCCTGGCTGCAACGGCCCCGAGAATAGAACTTCACAGTTTTGTGATTGTAGGGGGAAGCGTATAGGTCCACTTCGGGATTGACTCCCAGAGACAGAATCCAGTTGAAGGACTGTACATGGAGGGACCACTCGTTGTTGTCTAGACGAGTTCGAGAGAGGAAGTCTGCCTGGGAGTTCTGGACTCCCGGAATGAAAACTGCCGAAATATTGGCCAGGTTTTTCTGGGCCCATGTTATTATAGGCTCGACCTCTAGAAGGAGAGTAGAACTCAGAGTCCCCCCTTGCCTCTTCACATACGACACTGCTGTTGTGTTGTCCATCCTTAACAATACCGACTCTCCTTTCAGGAACTGGGAGAAAAATTGGAGGGTGCACCAGGCCGCCCTGAGCTCCAGGACGTTTGAGCCTGGTTTGTGAAGACAAGCATCCCATCTGCCCTGAGCTAGGTTCTGACCACAGAGAGCCCCCCAGCCTGAGCCGCTGGCGTCGGTCGTGACTGTAACCCAGGAGATGGGGGCAATGGAGTGACAATTTTGCAAATTCTTGAGTTGGAGCCACCAGAAGAGGCTGTTTCTCATTTTTGCGGCTATGTGGATGAGTTGACTCTTGTCCCCTGACTTCCACTGCCGGAGGAACCCTGACTGAAAAGGGCGTAACCTCCAAAGAGCCCATTTGACCATGGGGGACGTGGAGACCATTGTGCCGATAATTCTTAGGCATTGTGATGCTTTCAGATGAGGAGCATCCAGAGCACGAGAAATCCTCTTCCGAATCACCGGAATCTTCTCTGTCGGGAGGGAGATAGGGGCTCTGTTCAACACAGTGGAGAACACCAAGTAAATTAAGTTTTGGGCTGGATCCAGGTGGCTTTTTTCCAAGTTTAGAAGCCATCCAAAGCTGGAAAGGGTTGAGATCACTTGTTCTCTGTGCACCATAAGCCGTTCTCTGTTTTGAGACAGAACTAGGAGATTGTCTAAATAATGGTAAAGACGCACACCTTTTAGCCTGATGAGGGCCACTACGGCCAAGAGGACCTTGGTGAAAACTCGAGGAGAAGTTGTCAAACCGAACGGTAGGCAGATGAATTGAAGATGTTCTTGCCCGATATGGAACCGGAGGTACTTTAAAAAGTCCTTTGCCACTGGTACATGGAAATAGGCATCTTTCAGGTCTATCGAAATCATCCAGTCGCCTGGTTGAATGGCTTGCTGGATTGTTGACAGAGTTTCCATTTTGAATTTTCCGTGCCTTATGAACCTGTTCAGGTACGTCAGATCTATTACCGGGCGCCAAGCACCGCTTTTCTTTTGGACTAGGAAAAGGGAGGAGTATACTCCTTGGAATTGTTCTTCCTCTGGGACACGTACTACTGCTCCCTGGGTTTTCAGCAGGTCTACGTAGGACAGTAAGGCCTGTTTTTGTTCTTCCATACTCGGAAGTAGGGTTGAGATAAATCTGGGGGGAGGAATGCTGGAGAAGGACCATGCGTGACCTGACGACACTGTCCTGACGACCCAGAAGTCTGAGATTGAGGCCACCCACACGTGCCGGAAGAGGAGCAGGCGTGCCCCTACCTGACCCGCCTGGGCGGGCAAAATCTCAAAAGGATTTAGCCTGATCGCGACCACTGGACGCTTGGTTGTTTGCTGGCTTGCGGAAGGACGCTTGGCCTCTACTCCAGTTTCTTCTGAAGTCCCGGCCAGGTCTATAGGAGCGTGCTTCTCTTGAGCGCTCCGGACTGCATCTTCTGAACTGGGGCCTTCTTCGATTCTGTGGACGCCTGTCCTGTGGAAGAAAGCCAGATTTTCCGCCTGTGGCCTTTGCTATGGCGTCATCTAGTTTATTACCAAACAGGGATGATCCTTCGAAGGGAATCTTGCACCATGTTTGCTTAGAAGATGGGTCAGCCTGCCAAGGGCGTAGCCATAGGGCACGTTTAGCTGTAACTGAGGATAGCATAATGCTGGACAGCAGACGGATCAGATCAACTGGATGCTTCACCCAAGAAGGCCACTGCTAGTTTTAGCTCTGCTGCTGCTGAGTTATTTGCCAGATCTTCTGAAACACCTTTGAGAAATGAATCTACATTCTCAGTCCATGCCTCTATAGCCTTAGATACGGCTGCCAAGGCTAGAGCGGGTTTACAAGCTGTCCCAGCAAGACCGTAAATTCTTTTAAGGTCCTGATCCATTCTTCTGTCAAGACTGTCCTTAAAGGAGACTGTGTCTTCAAGAGGGAGTGTGACGTGTTTAGCCAGACGCATTACCGCTGCGTCCACAGGAGGAATATTCTCCAGGTATTTCACCTCTTCTGACTTGAATGGATACATTCTGGAGGCCTTATTTGTCATCGAGGACTTCCTGTCCACTTTGCTCCACTGTTCATCAAAGATGCCTGTCAAGGTCACCTGTGGCCAGGTGACAGATGCACACCGTAGGGGGACAGGAGTGCACCGCGAGGTAGTGAACCCTATGGCTGGCTTCTGCGGATAGGAAACTGGGTGGTTGTGGAAAGCGGGACCAGAGGAGCACAACCGGGATCCTAACGGAAGCTAGAGCCAAGATTCCCCAGGGCGCGGAGTCTAAGACCCAGCAGGTCTTCTCCAGGGCCTCTAGTGGTGAGGATGTTATGCTGCAGGCTGGGACCAGGTCGCGGCCCCTGGAGTTTCCTAGCTCACGCCCCGTAGGATAAGGGGAAAAGAGGGGAAGCAGCAGCACAAGATATGAGAGAACCGAATAACAAGCTGAAGGTCAGGGGCCACAAGCAGACAAGGATAACGAAAGAACGAGCCGAAGGTCAAGGGTCACGAGCAGACAGGGATAGTCGGGGACAAGCCAATAACGTAACAGAGAGACAGACGTAGCACACGGCAGGCAGGAACCCAAACACACAATGCCTAACAAACACGTTGATCAGCAAAGCAGGCTTGCAGTGCACAGGTTAATATAGTGTTCTGTGATAGGGCCTGGGGTGGAGTCAGGCTGGGAGGAGATTATAAAGGAAGCCAGGTGAAAGGGCTCACGCCTCTAAGATGAACACATGGGAAGGAAGGTAAGCTGACAGACAAACACTACTGCATATCCATGACAGTACCCTCCCTCTTATGGGCCCTCCCCCGCCTGGGCCCAAGCTTAAAGGGAAATCTCTGGTGAAATCTCCTCAACAGACGAGGTGCAGCGACATCAGATGCAGCGATCCAAGACACCTCCTCAGGACCAAAACCTCTCCAATGCACAAGGTACTGAAGAATGCCTCTGCAGAGCCGAGAATCCAGAACTTGTCTAACCTCGTACTTAAGATTATCCTCAGAGACCGAAAACGAGGTAGGGAGATGACAAGAAGATCTATTGAGGACCAAAGGCTCTCTAGGAATAAGCAAGGGCATGAGAGGATCAACAGGAATCTGAGGAGGGTCCCCTAGACCCTTAAAGTGGGACTGGTCATCTTGCACAGGACCATCAGACTGGGCAGATGTCAGTGGAACCCTGAAGTCAGGTTGGTTAGAAGGTGACATGTCGCCGGAGTCAAGCTGAATAGCTGAAGGACAAGCAGAATGTCCTGAACAAGAAAAAGTAGGAGACTCACTGGGCATGGGCTGGAGTGGCATAACTAGTACAGAGGCAGAGTGAATAGCTGAGTCAGGTGTAGCGACTACCTGAATCGCATCGCAAGACGTAGCGACTGCAGGACTTGTAGACAAGCTAGCCTGGCTGTGCGTCCAAGGGTGGTTAGGGACAGAGAAATGTAAATGGGTATGCAACCTGGAATGAATGACCGGCTCAGGTTCACAGGGGGCAACCTTGGGTAGGCAGGACGAGGAACAGGAGGAACCCCAAGCCAGGATCTGTCCAGTAGTCCAGTCCACATGAGGAGAATGGAGCTGTAACCATGGGAGACCCAAAATTATAGGCGTTGAGGCCTTGGGTAAGATAAGGAAGGATATCCACTCCTGGTGGAGTGTCCCTACCGACATCTTAACAGGGAGGGTCTGGAAGCGGATAGGTCCCCCTGGGAGAACAGTACCATCTATCGCCAAGACCACCAATGGCGTGGTGAGGGGCAAAAGAGTAAGTCTCATGGACGATGCGATTTCCCAGTCCATGAAATTACCAGCGGCTCCGGAATCCAGATATGCTGAGACCGAATGAGAAGAAGCACCAACATGAAGGAACACAGAAAGCAGAAGACGAGAAGGGGAAGGTGATATTTCTGGGTCCAATACTCCACTTTCCAGATGAAGTGGACCCGAACGTTTTTCTGGACAAAGAGAGCAAGTGTCACGAAAATGACCTTTGCCCCCACAGTAAAGACACAGACCAAGAGTTCTGCGCCTAGCACGTTCCTCGGGGGATAGCCTGGTCCGACCCAGCTGCATGGGTTCCTCAGCTGGTAGGAGATGCTCTACGGGTCGAAGAGAGGGGAGCTCAGGCTGACTAAGAACCAAGGAGTGCTGGCGTTGCTTTTCTAAGGTCCTCTCCTGAAAGCGAATATCGATCTGGTTACACAAGGAGATAACGCCGGCCAGATCAGTGGGGATGGTTCTTCCTGCTAGTTCATCCTTCACTCTATCAGACAGGCCATGCAAAAAGGTTGCGACTAAGGCCTCATTGTTCCAGCTCAACTCAGCCGACAGTATGCGGAAATGAAGGGCATACTGTCCCACAGAAGCAGACTCTTGGCGGAGACGTAAAATGGGCCCTGGCCGCTGAAGAGACACGAGCCGGTTCTTCGAAGATATTCCGAAAAAGTTTCAAGAAGCCAGACAGGCTAGAAACCACTGGATCATTCAGTTCCCACAGAGGGGCTGCCCAGGCTAAAGCTTCACCAGAGAGGAGGGAAATGATATAGGCTACCTTAGCCCGATCAGACAGGAAGTTTTGGGGCTGGAGCTCAAAATGAATTGTGCATTGGCTAAGGAACCCCCTGCAAGCCTTGGAGTCCCCAGAGAAATGGGACGGAGCTGGCAGTTGTAGTGAGTGTGTGGCTGCGACTGGTGCAATAGGTGCAGCCACTGGTTGTATTTGAGGTTGCGGATTCAGAGTTCCCAAGGAGGTCTGAAGCTGCTCGAAGCGAGAAGCTAGATCCTGGAGGAATCGCATCACCTGAGTCTGATTCGATTCCTGGGTTTTAAGTCTGCAAACTATGCCCTGCAACGGATCATCCACGGGTAACGGGATGTCAGCCGGGTTCATGGCTGATCAAACTGTCAAGGTCACCTGTGGCCAGGTGACAGATGCACACCGTAGGGGGACAGGAGTGCACCGCGAGGTAGTGAACCCTATGGCTGGCTTCTGTGGATAGGAAACTGGGTGGTTGTGGAAAGCGGGACCAGAGGAGCACAACCGGGATCCTAACGGAAGCTAGAGCCAAGATTCCCCAGGGCGCGGAGTCTAAGACCCAGCAGGTCTTCTCCAGGGCCTCTAGTGGTGAGGATGTTATGCTGCAGGCTGGGACCAGGTCGCGGCCCCTGGAGTTTCCTAGCTCACGCCCCGTAGGATAAGGGGAAAAGAGGGGAAGCAGCAGCAGAAGATATGAGAGAACCGAATAACAAGCTGAAGGTCAGGGGCCACAAGCAGACAAGGATAACGAAAGAACGAGCCGAAGGTCAAGGGTCACGAGCAGACAGGGATAGTCGGGGACAAGCCAATAACCTAACAGAGAGACAGACGTAGCACACGGCAGGCAGGAACCCAAACACACAATGCCTAACAAACACGTTGATCAGCAAAGCAGGCTTGCAGTGCACAGGTTAATATAGTGTTCTGTGATAGGGCCTGGGGTGGAGTCAGGCTGGGAGGAGATTATAAAGGAAGCCAGGTGAAAGGGCTCAGGCCTCTAAGATGAACACATGGGAAGGAAGGTAAGCTGACAGACAAACACTACTGCATATCCATGACAATGCCCTTTAGTTCGGCTAAAAGCGGAAAGCTTGGGCGCTCTTTCCCCAGGCGCTTGAAAAACTTTTTCTGTTTAGCTGGGGGAGAAGGGTCTTCCCACATAAGGGCCTCTTTGACCGCTTTAATGAGCGGAGTAACTTGAGAGAAATCAAATTCCACACTCTCTTCATCACTCTCTAATTCTCCTTCCGAAGGAAGAGGCGAGGATGCGTAGGGCTGGGAAGGACCTGGAAACTTCACGGACCACATCAGCCGGGGAGCCGGATCGAATAGTGCTGGACTGGCTTTGTGCGTGGGAAGCATCCATCTCCTTAAGAGAACGTTGCACCACCTGTTTTACTAGAGACTCGATCCGTTGATCTTCTGTCTCTTTTTCCCCAACCGCATGGGCATAGCAATGGCTGCATAATGATTTGCCCTCTGGGACTCGTGAGCCGCATCCCCAGCAGGCTAACTGTCCTGGCGGTGGGAGCGGTGTCTGGAGGAGGAATTGGAACTTCTCCTCTGGTGGTGAGATGCAGACGGGGAATCACATCTGTGTTTTGATTTTAATGAATCCTGCGGCATGGCAAGGTCTGAGTCGAGATGAAGATCTGCGGAAGGGCTAAAAAAAGGAAAAAAGGGGGATTGGGGAAAAGAGATAAGCCGTCAAGCAACAATACTTGCGACTGAACCCCACGCCCTCCCCTCTCCTGCACATACCTTGTGCGTGAGGGCTGGCCACATGTAAGCAGTGAATTGTCCATAACTTCTGGACTAAGGAGTCACAATAGAGACAGGTCGACCAAAAAAACCTACAGTATTTATACAAAAAAATAAATTGGTAACTTGCCCTTTAAGGAAAGTGCACTATATAATGATAAGCGATATATGTTGAAAAGACACATTATGTACATATACACTGTGACAGCAGGAAGGTAAAGTCACCTGGTTGCATCCAGGGGGGTAGATATATTTCGCCCAGATTCAGGCTTTACGCCGACTTATACAACTAGGTGGAGAGTTGTATAAGGCTAGTGGGCTCATGGATGACTCATACCTCTAGGGAGAGGGCTGGGCGTCGTGCAGACAGGGAGTTGATGAGACCAGCTGAAGCTTGTCAGCTCATTTAGGCCTCTATAAGAACTCCCAGCTTCATTAGATGTTAGCTCATGCCTGGAACCAGACCTGTGTGGACTGTCTAGGGAGAGTGAACCCCTGTGCGGTGAGACAAAGCCTGTGTGGCTATTTGCTTGGACATTTAAAACCAGGGACTTAGGGACTAGGACAGCACTAGGCTGATCCCAGTTGTTAGGAAACCTGTATGTTTAGTCAGAGGTCAACTTGACTAGGATTTATTTTGGTTATGTTTCTTTTGCTTTGCTGTGTTTGGTCACTGTAAATAGAAAATAAACCGCACCTTTTTGATTTTGAAAACCACAACCTCCGTTTGCTGGGCCTGTTTTGTGTGGGGAGCCCATCCCGGGGGTCACGCACACCCGCTGCCGAGCTAACCCCCTCACAGTTGGTGGAGAACCAGTGGCAGTTTTTTTTTAAGCCAGCATGGAGGAGATACTGAAGCAGCTGGCTCTAGCAAATGCCAATCAACAGCAGACAAATGCAGGTTTGCAAAAGAGCCTTGCAGCTCATCAACAGAGCCTTGCAGCTCAACAACAGAACTTCGCAGCCCAGCAGCAAGCTCATCAACAGAGCCTTGCAGCCCAGCAGCAGACAAACGCAACTTTGCAACAGAGTCTGGAGGCTCAGCAACGAGCCCAGCAGCAATCTGAGGCCCGCTTCATAGACCTGTTGCAGAAGCAAGAGCAGAGACTACAACAACAGATGGAAGCAGTAATGCAGCAACGTCCGCAGACCAGTGAGGAAAGCCGTCCCACTAATACCGCGTCCTTTGGGGTGAGTCGTTTATTGACAAAAATGACTGGAGAGGATGATCCAGAGGTATTTTTGACCACATTTGAAAGGACCGCTGAAAGAGAAAAGTGGCCTGAGGAGCAGTGGGCTGGACTGGTGGCTCCTCTGTTAACTGGTGAATCGCAGAAAGCTTACTATGACCTAGAGCCTAACCAAGCAAAAGACTATGTGATGCTAAAAGCTGAAATATTGGCAAGGCTGGGTGTCACCCAGGCTGTCCGGGCTCAGCGTGTGCATAACTGGACTTTCCAGCTTGGAAAACCCCCCAGGTCTCAAATGTATGATCTCATTCACCTGAGCAGAAAGTGGCTACAGCCAGAGACTTTGTCCGTACCAAAGATTGTGGAACGTGTTGTAATGGATCGGTTTTTGAGAGCTCTTCCTACTGCCATCCAAAAGTGGGTAAGCCATGGAGACCCAGAGACGGCCGATGGTCTTGTGGATCGTGTGGAGAAATACTTGGCTACAGAGAACCTGACGGCCTCTTCCAGAGACACTCGGACTTTCCACCCTAAGACCAGACCATCCCCAGGGGCGGATAAGAGGATTCCAAGGGGTGAGGGTGGAGAGAGTGAGAGGGTGGGAGCTCTACCCCAAGTTTGGCGAGAACAGCCTGGGAAATCAGCGGCTCAAGAGGCGGCAAGAAGGATCGTTTGCTACCGCTGCCGGCAAGCGGGACATATTGCAGCCAATTGCCCGGTTGTGGAGGAACCCATGCAGTGTGACTTTCTGACGGGCAGACGTCAGTCGCTGTGTGCGACAGTCGCATGCACTGCCATTCGAGGAACTGAGAAACATTTATGCAAAATGTGTGTTAATGGTAGAAATGTTGTGGTATTGCTGGATTCAGGTAGCCTTGTGACCCTGATAAAGGCTGAGTTAGTTAAAACAGAGGTCTCTGGGAATAGCAAGGTAGCTGTTATTTGTGTGCATGGGGACACCCGAGAGTATCCAGTGACTACAGTGTGTTTCGAGACCCCCAAAGGTACCCTCTCTCATCCAGTGGGCTTAGTATCTCAGTTACCGCATGACGCCATTGTGGGAAGGGATTTTCCGAAGTTCTGGGAACTGTGGGATGATCCTGAGCCCCTCACTGGTGCCCCTATGTACCAGGAATGTGATAGCCAGAACTCCCCTGAGAGTGGTGAGGACTCTCCGGAATTTCCCTTATCAGTATTGGCAGGGGAGACTCAAGAAACTGGAGAGGAGCCCACCTCCTCAGACGAAAACCTACCGTCTGTGGAGTTTTCTGATCTTGAGGTTCACAGGGAAAACTTTGCCACAGAACAGTTGAAAGACCCCGCCCTAATAAAGGCACGGGAAAACGTAGTGAAAATAGATGGCGAGTTAGTGAACCCAGATAATACCTGCACTTACCCATACTTCAGCGTAGAGAAGGACCTACTGTATCGGGTGGCAAAAAGGGCAGAAGAAACCGTTGAGCAGCTTGTGGTGCCCAAACCTTACAGGAAGTTGGTGTTGGAGTTGGCCCATGGGCACATTCTTGGAGGTCATCTGGGGACAGAGAAAACCCGAGAGAGGGTATTACAGAGATTCTATTGGCCGGGGGTGATGAAGGACGTAGAAAATTATTGTTCCTCCTGCCCTGTGTGTCAGAGGTTGGCCCCGATGCCACATTTCCGTAGCCCGCTGGTCCCTCTACCCATCATTGAGGTCCCGTTTGAGAGGATCGCCATGGATTTGGTAGGTCCTATAATCAAGTCCGCTAGGGGGCACCAGTACATATTAGTTATAATGGACTATGCCACCCGTTATCCAGAAGCGATCCCTCTCCGAAATACCTCGGCCAAAACCATAGCCAAAGAGCTATCTCTTGTTTTTAGCCGGGTGGGTATTTGTAAAGAACTGCTTACGGACCAAGGTACACCCTTTATGTCCCGGGTTATGAAAGAGCTGTGTAAATTGTTCAAAGTGACGCAATTGCGTACGTCTGTGTATCACCCCCAAACCGATGGGCTGGTTGAAAGATTCAACAAAACCCTAAAACAAATGTTGAAGAAAGTGGTGGATAGAGATGGAAAGGATTGGGACTGTTTACTTCCTTATTTGATGTTTGCTATTAGGGAGGTGCCCCAATCCTCTACGGGATTCTCCCCCTTTGAGTTACTGTATGGGAGACACCCAAGAGGGCTGTTGGATATTGCCAAGGAAACTTGGGAAAGTGAGAGTTCTCCCCACAGGAGTGTGATTGAGCATGTCGCCCTGATGCAAGATCGAATTGCACAGGTAATGCCCATCGTGAAGGAACATTTGGCCCAAGCGCAGTTGGCACAGCAGAGAGTGTACAACCGTGGAGCCAAGACCCGTACCTTTTCCCCGGGGGATAGGATATTGGTACTTGTCCCTACGGTTGAAAGTAAATTCCTTGCCAAATGGCAAGGCCCCTACGAGATAATGGAAAAAGTGAGCGAAGTGAATTACAAGGTCAGACAACCAGGAAGGCGAAAGCCCGAACAGATCTATCACGTTAATCTGTTGAAAGCCTGGAGGGATAGAGAGTCCCTAGTCGCAGACACTTGGTCACCAGCTCAAACTGGTTGCGTGATTCCTGAGGTTGGAATAGCAGCCACCTTGTCACAACCCCAACAACAGGAGGTTAAGGAGTTTGTGCTTCGCAACAAGGAGGTATTCTCTGAGCTGCCGGGACAAACATCTGGGGTAGAGCATGACATCATTACCCCGCCCGGTGAAAGGGTGAAGTTAAAACCCTATCGGATCCCAGAGGCTCGACGGGAGGCAATACGGGAGGAAGTACAGAAAATGCTGAACTTAGGGGTGATAGAGGAGTCCCAAAGTGATTGGTCTAGTCCCATCGTGTTGGTGCCTAAACCGGATGGGAGCTGGCGATTTTGTAACGATTTTCGTCAGTTGAACAAAGTTACAAAATTTGACACCTACCCCATGCCACGTATAGATGAGTTGATCGACCGGCTGGGAACAGCCCGATACATGACGACTCTTGACCTCACAAAAGGGTATTGGCAAATCCCCCTGGCCAAGTCGGCCAAAGAGAAAACCGCATTTGTAACCCCAGACGGGGCGTTCCAATATAAAAGAATGCCGTTCGGGTTACAGAATGCGCCGGCCACATTCCAGCGGAAAATGGACCAGATGCTGAGGCCCCATCGGAAGTATGCTGCGGCTTACCTGGATGACGTAATTGTCCATAGCACAGATTGGGCCTCACATCTGCCAAAAGTGCAAGCAGTCCTGGACTCTGTTCGGGAAGCGGGGTTTACGGCTAACCCCAAGAAGTGTACCATTGGGCAGGAGGAGGCCAAATATCTTGGGTACACCATTGGGAGGGGAGTAATAAAACCCCAACTCAACAAAGTCGAGGCCATCCAGAGTTGGCCACGTCCCAACAGCAAGAAGCAGGTACGAGCCTTTCTGGGAATCGCTGGGTATTATCGGCGATTCATTCCCCACTTTGCTTCTAAGGCTGTGCCCCTAACCAACCTGACGAAGGGGAAAGGGTCGGTCATGATTAAATGGACCCCCGAGGCTGAGGCAGCATTCCAATTCTTGAAACAAGCCTTATGTAGCCAGCCAGTGTTGTACTCACCCGACTTCTCTAAAGACTTTGTCGTACAAAGTGATGCGTCAGATGTGGGGTTAGGAGCAGTATTGTCCCAGGTCTGGAACGGGGAAGAGCACCCAGTCATTTACCTCAGCAGGAAGTTGAAGTCCCATGAGGTAAATTACGCCACCGTTGAAAAGGAGTGTTTAGCGGTGAAGTGGGCTCTAGATTCCCTTCGGTACTACCTGCTAGGTAGGCACTTTGACATGGTTACGGATCACGCTCCGTTAAAGTGGATGGCTCAAAACAAGGAAACAAATAGAAGAGTGAATAGGTGGTTCCTGGCCCTCCAGGAATTCAACTTCACAGTAAAGCATCGCCCTGGCGTTCAAATGGGGAATGTGGATGCTTTGTCTCGAGTACATGAATGCCTGATTGCTGGTGTTCCAACCCCGAGGTTAAAACAAGAGGGGGGGGGTATGTGACAGCAGGAAGGTAAAGTCACCTGGTTGCATCCAGGGGGGTAGATATATTTCGCCCAGATTCAGGCTTTACGCCGACTTATACAACTAGGTGGAGAGTTGTATAAGGCTAGTGGGCTCATGGATGACTCATACCTCTAGGGAGAGGGCTGGGCGTCGTGCAGACAGGGTGTTGATGAGACCAGCTGAAGCTTGTCAGCTCATTTAGGCCTCTATAAGAACTCCCAGCTTCATTAGATGTTAGCTCATGCCTGGAACCAGACCTGTGTGGACTGTCTAGGGAGAGTGAACCCCTGTGCGGTGAGACAAAGCCTGTGTGGCTATTTGCTTGGACATTTAAAACCAGGGACTTAGGGACTAGGACAGCACTAGGCTGATCCCAGTTGTTAGTTAGGAAACCTGTATGTTTAGTCAGAGGTCAACTTGACCAGGATTTATTTTGGTTATGTTTCTTTTGCTTTGCTGTGTTTGGTCACTGTAAATAGAAAATAAACCGCACCTTTTTGATTTTGAAAACCACAACCTCCGTTTGCTGGGCCTGTTTTGTGTGGGGAGCCCATCCCGGGGGTCACACACACCCGCTGCCGAGCTAACCCCCTCACAACACCTATATGTATAACCAAAAACTATGATTGGAACAGACAAAAAACAAATCCGCACTGCCTTTAAGTCTTTTAAATAGTGCACTGACCTGATTGAGAGACAAGAGCCTCAGCAGGGAGATCCAAGTAGCCTCTGCTCGCCTGTCAGGGGAGATCCCAAAATGACACCGGCGAGCCTAGCTTTTAAATTACCCGCCCGTCCCATCACCGCTGTCAATCCAGCTCACCTGCGTGTGGGAGGATCTCCCATCTGCGCCTGTGCGGCCGCCTAGCGGCCCGCTGGACCGCGCATGCGCGAACCAAGCCTCGCTCTGGGAGCGGGCACTGCGCATGCGCGAATGGCGACCGAGAATTGGGTCACCGCTGTGGGCTGGAACGCAGAGCGTTCCAGCCGCCATTGGGGAGAGCAGGGGCATGTTTTAACAAACAAACAGACAACAAATATAAAAAAGATGCGACTGCCATGGAGCATGGAAAAAATAAGTAGCAGACCTGCCAGCCGGGGGAATTCAGGGCACACCGCAGCAACTTCCATTCAAACCTTCATGGTTGCTGTAAGCTCTCCACCCGCCCATGGCTGGGTTCCGAGCTGCACCGCTAAAGGTGTGCCAATCATCCATCGATCCATCCATCCGGAAATCTGCACAGCCGTGCGTGCTTCAGGTCCATTGGAGGACAAAAAAGGAACACAGTGCTGAGAGGTGAACTTTCTTTTATGGGTATGGGGTCCTATAGCATTGGAGAGGAGGCGGGGTTAACCCACACGTAGGCTGCCATGGAGTCAGTCAGGAAATTTTATTTTTCAATACATTCTATGTTTTACTTGCTCATAATATATATTTAATACACTTTATATTTATGAATATTATTCTGAACATGGAATTTCTTTTACTATTTCTAATGATTTTTTTTATATAATGTTATTTATACCCCCTTTTTTTTTATGTTGAAAAATTTAATAAAAACATTGAAACTAAATTTGTCCCTTGATGGTACTTTGGGTCAAATGCTGATCCAGACCAGATTGCAGAAAGGCAAGGATTCTTCCGAATATTTCCTAGGTGAAAATTTCTTTCCTTGTGCCAGGCAAAGTAAGCATTCCATGGGCAATAGCTTTTGTGAGAGGTAAACTTTGTAGCTTTTAATAGCATGGGAATTACTAGAATTAGAGAGAATCCTATCTCTGTAAACCTTGGTTTCAACAGCCGTACTGTTAAAGCCACCATGCAGCAGGGTAGTAAACTGTTACTTAGGTTCGGAAATCCACCCCCCTGGGTCAGTTGGGTGTTATGAGAATCAACAGAATGCCCGGCATCTCAATCCCCTGGAGTACACAAGGAAGGAGCTTAAAGCTGGACTTTCTTTTCACTAGAAATAAATACACATGCTCAATCCCAGCATCGATCATACCACTGTGCCATGTTGCTCTGCTGTCTGCAGATCCCTTGATATTGTGGGTTTATTTGTGGCTTTGTGTCCTGTGACACTGCGTATTCTGCTGATAGACTCTCTTCCTTCCGCAGTCACTTCCTGCAGTGCCCAGAGTCAGTAACACTTCCCTTTGTGGTCTTTCAGACTCTGCAAATCATGTAACTTTCTTCACAGCTCTGACAGTGGGTGGGATTGAACACATCCTAATTGGCATTCAATCCTGCCCAGTCGTACCCTATAGGAAGAGCCCAAACCTCCCAAGTCCTGCCTCACAGATCACAGCATTATTCAAGAAGGAAACCCCCTTATACTCAGCCTGTTCTGAACACTAGCTGTGCTGCTGCTGAGTAGGATTGAATGGATCACAATTAGAATTCACTCCTGCCCGATTAAATATGCCGACCAGTGTAAACAGGGAAAGTCACAACCCTCAGATCCTGCCCTCCAAGAGCCCTGCTCTCTGTGAAGTGATAAATTTACATATGAAGGAAACACCTTCATAATAACCTCCCATAGCCCTTCTTCTGTAGTAAACCATTATTCTTTGGCATGCTGCAAAACAGGAATGACACGGGAGGAGATATGACACGTGGACACCTTTTACCACCCACATGAAGGCCCAGTACTGGTAAAAGTGACTCCCACAGCCCTAAAACTACAGAGGCTCAACGGATAATGGGACATGTAGTATCAGGACTGGCAAGGGAAGGAAACAGGAAGTCAGAGAACTTTAAAATTTAGCCAGGAGGCGGAGAGACATCACAGACAAAGAAACCTGCTGTATACACCTAAAGGAGGTAAGTTACACAAAAACTGACAGTGGGGTGGCGATTCATTTACATGCACAATGCATCTGTTGTTCTGGGGAGGAAAAGCTGGAGTTCTTTAGGTGCCGGAATAGCATAAAACGGCTGTATAGATCCCACTGAGCCACTAAAGCATCCACTGCTTCTGGCAGAGGATGTCTGCACCCTGAGACAAACCTGTGGTTTGTTGTTGAATCTAGAAGCTAAAAGTTCACAACTGATATTTTTCACCTGTGACACAGGTTCCGGAACTGTTCCCTGGGGTCCAGTTGCTGCTGGCCGAGGGATTCTCCCTTCCAATGTCAGTTGATAAGGCCATAATGTGCTGCTCTGGCCAGACTAGAATACTTTTTAGCACAGCCATACTTCTTGTTTTTGACTGATGGTTGATGTATGCCACAACTGTGGCATTAACCGACTGAATTGTGATAGTATGGGCACATAGATGGGGTTTCCAGGGTTGTAGGGCGAACACGGAGCTTTAGAAAGTTGATCGGAAAACAGGATTTCTCCAACGTCCAAATCCCCTGCACCAAAAAGGTGTCCAGAACTCCTCCAAAAAAAAAAACCTTTGGCCTGGATTGTGTATAGTATAAGACCCACAATATTCCAATAGATTTGTTGGTTCCAGCATTGATTTCCAAAAGTTTGTGATTAAACCAAACTATTGTTGGTCAGAATTTGATTAAATATCACATTGTTGGTCAGAATTTGAGCTGACTGTTCACTTAGTAAGAGGTTGTCTAGGTATTCCACATTGGAAATACTCTAAGAGCATAGGAATGCTAGCAGCCGGGCCAGAACCTTGATGAACACTGTCAGTGAGGGCAAAAGGCCAAATGGTAGGACTACAAACTGATAGTGTTACGCCCACAGCAAAACAGGATAGAGTTGATATGCTGGAAAGATGGGGATTTGCAAGTATACATCTTTTATGTCCATCAAGGCTAAAAAGTCTCCCTAATGGAGACCATATATGATTAGAAATTGGTGGTTGGAATGCGAATAAAACCATCTCGAATTCCTCCAGATGAAGCCACGTGTGAGGTGGTGAAACTACTAGAGGTGGAGCCTGGCGGTTGAACCTTGTTACAACAACTTCTCCACAATAACTTCTCCGCAGGATGTGGAAACCTTGCAAAAAGATCTGAACAAATTAACAGGGTGGGCAACTACATGGCAAATGAGGTTCAATGTAGAAAATTTTAAATAATGCATTTGGGTGGCAAAAATACGAATCCAATTTATACACTGGGGGGGGGGGAACCTCTGGGGGAATCTAGGGTAAAAAAAACCAGAAAGAAGAAAGTACCGCCCCCCCCCCCCCCCCCCGGTACAGTGGGACTTTAGGGGCGAACTCAAGATGAATACTATATCATAAAATGTATCATTTATTAAGAAATAGATTTTAAAACACATATAGGTAATAACAAACACATCAGTGGTTTGTACAGTACATCATGTGAAGACAATATTATACTCATAATGAGCTATACAAATTCCAGTGGGAGTAATTTTTTTCTCCTTTAGCTGACGCGTTTCCTGAAAATTATTGTCATCCCTTCTTCAAAGGCATTATAGGAGAGAATGTACATACAGTGGGTACGGAAAGTATTCAGACCCCCTTTAATTTTTCACACTTTGTTATATTGCAGCCATTTGCTAAAATCATTTAAGTTCATTTTTTTCCTCATTAATGTACACACAGCACCCCCATATTGACAGAAAAACACAGAATTGTTGAAATTTTTGCAGATTTATTAAAAAAATGAAACTGAAATATCACATGGTCCTAAGTATTCAGACCCTTTGCTCAGTATTTAGTAGAAGCACCATTTTGATCTAATACAGCCATGAGTCTTTTGGGGAAAGATGCAACAAGTTTTTCACACCTGGATTTGGGGATACTCTGCCATTCCTCCTTGCAGATCCTCTCCAGTTCTGTCAGGTTGGATGGTAAACGTTGGTGGACAGCCATTTTTAGGTCTCTCCAGAGATGCTCAATTGGGTTTAAGTCAAGGCTCTGGCTGGGCCATTCAAGAACAGTCACAGAGTTGTTGTGAAGCCACTCTTTCATTATTTTAGCTGTGTGCTTATGGTCATTGTCTTGTTGAAAGGTAAACCTTCGGCCCAGTCTGAGGTTATCAGGGAAATAGACACTTTGATGCGCATGCGCGCACAAGGATGTGCGGCACCATGGTTGGGCAGGCGCGCGCCGGGACTAGGCGGAGGCGCGGCGCCGTGACGATGCGCACGCACATGCGCCATGACGATGCGCACGCACATGCGCAATGGCGCACGCCCGGCGGGATGGATGCCCGGCCTATTTAAACTCACTGCTGACAGTGGCGCATCGCTGGTGTATCTTCAGCTTGTCTGCGTTCCTGTGTCCTGTGAATCTGCTGTTCCTGATCTGTGTACCGACTCGGCTTGTCCTGACCTGATCCTTCTGACCCCCTGGCTTGATCCTTGGCTTGCATCCGACTTCCCTCTGCCTGCTTCCTGCATCTGATCCTGGACTGACTTCCTGTGTTGACCCCTGGCCTGGCTCCCGACTCCGTTATCGAGACTGTCCACTGGTCCCTGCTTCCTGGACCATCCAAGCACGCCTGTCTCCAGTTCCAGCTACCAGGCACCCGTGCTTCTGTGGGCACCACACCTGCTGTGTCACCTCCAGTGGTGTGCTGCGCTCGGCCGCAAGGGGAGCCCTCCTAGCATCTCGGCCTCCTACCAAGTTCCTGACAGTATACACCAGCCATGTCAGAGGCCGACAGAGGTGTCTCCCCCCTGGAAGTCGTTAACCAGCACGTCACGGCTCTCTCTCAGGCCATCCAGAGACTTTGGGAGTAACACTCCCAAATAGAGGCCCGCCTGCTGCATCCACTAACCACACCGGTCTCCAACGTCCCGGATTCTTCCTCAGACAGCTCACCTGTGACTCCTCCTACTGCCGTGATGTCCTCTCCAGAGCTACGAGTACCCACACCTGAACGCTTTTCTGGAGATCGGAAGAAGTTCAGGGCCTTTAGAAACGCCTGTTATCTGTACCTGGACTTGCAGCCACTGACTTTTTCCATTGAATCAATAAAAGTGGGGTTCATCATTTCACTGCTAAATGGTGACCCACAAGTATGGGCCCATGGCCTATTGGAACAGAAAGACCCTGCTATAGACTCTGTGGAACAGTTCTTTCAAACCATGGCTCGGTTATATGACGACCCCTTGCGGGTAGCCACTGCTGAGGCTACTCTGCATGCCTTACGGCAAGGCCATCGCCCTGCAGAGGATTACACGGTGGAATTCCGCACATGGGCCACAGATTCAGGTTGGAATGAGGCAGCCTTAAGATTTCAGTATCGGCTGGGGCTGTCCGATTCCCTCAAGGATGAACTAGCCAGAGTATAGACCCCTTCAACTCTAGAAGGTCTCATTCAACTCACAATTAAGCTTGATAGACGCCTACGTGAACGCCAGTCTGAACGCATGCAAACCTTCCGACCTGCTCGGATACGATCTGAAGCACTCCCCATGTCTAATTCCATGCATGTTAGCCTAGTCCGTCCAGCATTATCTTCAGAGGAGAAACTCCGCCGCTGACGGGCGAACCTTTGCTTCTACTATTGGGGCTTGGGACACTACATAGACAATTGCCCCATAAGACCTGGGAAACGATTTCCCCGTACGCCGGTCTATTATCAAGTATCCAAGTCTTCCTCCGCTCATGTTGCTCTTCAGATCACATTACAGCTGGCAGGAGAAGAAATCCATCTCCAGGCAATACTCGACTCCGGGGCGTGTAGTTGCTTTCTGGATCTAGCTCTGGCAAAAAGACTTACTATTCCTCTTTATCAGAAGCTGACCGTTCACCTGGCCGATGGCTCAATGCCCAGCTCCGGGCACGTCACTCTAGAAACTGCCCCTATCCTGACCTCTATCAATTCAGGCCATCAGGAATTCCTACGTTTTGACGTATTGAGCTCTCCTCTATTCCCTGTCATTCTGGGAATCCCATGGCTCCAGGCGCACAATCCTCAGGTTGATTGGTCCAAAAAGGAAGTGCTCTTCACCTCTTCCTACTGCCAGCAACATTGTCTTGTTCCCGTATCCAAGAACGCTCCCAGTTGTTTGTCCGTTCAAACTACGCCTAGTGTGGACCATAGTATACCTGCAGCCTATCAGGACTTCCTAGATGTCTTCGACAAGAAGAAAGCCGATACTCTACCCCCACATCGTTCTTATGATTGCCCCATCGAGTTGCTGCCAGGAGCAGAGATTCCGTTCGGACGGATTTTTCCTCTTTCTGAAACTGAACTTGAGACACTGAGGCAATATATAGATGAAAACCTTGAGAAAAAGTTTATCCGCCCGTTCTCATCCCCTGCCGGTGCCGGTATCTTCTTCGTTGAGAAGAAGGACAGGACGTTAAGACCCTGTGTGGACTACCGGGAACTAAACAAGGTTACCCTTAAAAACCGCTATCCGCTCCCCCTCATCCCCGAACTCTTCCAGAGATTTTGCACAGCCCGCATCTTTACCAAGCTCGATCTACGCGGCGCTTACAACCTAATCCGCATACGGGAAGGGGACGACTGGAAGACAGCATTCAGAACAAGATTCGGGCATTTCGAATATCTAGTAATGCCATTTGGACTGTGCAATGCCCCAGCCACATTTCAATATTTCATAAATGACATTTTCCGGGAGTACCTAGACCACTTCGTTGTCGTCTACCTCGACGACATTCTTGTATTCTCCGCCTCTCTGGAACTTCACAGAACGCACGTAAGAAAGGTGCTGAGCATCGTCAGGATTCACGGTCTGTACGCTAAAGCTGAAAAATGTGAGTTCGAGAAGACGTCTGTAAGAGAACTGATAGGAACTCTCCTGCGCAGGCGCGCGTTCGCCAGCAGTCTCGGAATACTGGCGCGCGCACCCCCGGGCTGCAGCAGCCCTTCCAGAGTGCTAGTACACGTGCGCGGGGACGACGTGCACGCGCGGGTGCGCGCCCCTAATCTCCTTTGGCGCCAGTCTGCAAGGATCTCACCTGCTGGTGGTAATGCATGTTCCACGGACTGTAGTACCGGTGTCCACCAGCGGGTGTATTCCGGCAGTGTGGGACAGGCAGCACTTCCTGCCCTCAGCTGTGACCTGAAGCCTGATTACAAGACTTCCTATCTATTTAAGGAAGTCCTGACTCTCAAGCAAGTGCTGACTGGTCTTCAGCTGTGTCCTGAAAACTTCCTGGTTCCTGTTATGCTGCTTGATAACCGTTGCTGACTGTGGCTTTCCCTGACTCTGTCTTTGGACTCTGAAACACTTCCTGATTACTGGCTTCTGATCCCGGCTTCCACTGACCCTGCTTCTGATTGATCCTTTGTACCGTGCCGCCTGTCTGTTGCTGAACCCTGGCTATCCTCCTGACCTCTGTTCCTGTGAGCTTCGTTCCCAGAACCTGCAAGTGGGTTGGAGTTCCCCTCAAACCTCTACCCATCCTCCAAGTGTTCCTGTGTCCAGTGTCTGTCCGGCTGTCTGGGTCTCCAAGCCACATCTGTTCCAGCAAGTCCTGCAAGCAACTTCCTCAGGCACTCGTGTTCCTCCTGGCCCTAGCCACCATCTGTTCCACCCTCAGTGGGGCTTGGACTGGAGATACAAGAGAGGCCGACCTCATCATATCAGACTCCTACCAGGTACATGACAACGTCAATCCAATTCTTGGGGCTCATCATCACCATTGGTGGAATAGCTATGGATCCTCAGAAGGTCAAGGCTATCCTGGAGTGGCCAGCACCTTCCGACAAGAAGGGTGTCCAGAGATTCATTGGCTTCGCCAACTTTTACAGAAGGTTTATAAAGAACTTTTCCACCATTGTTTCACCTATCACTCAGATAACCCGCCAACATACCAAGTTCTTTTGGTCTGAAGCAGCGCAAGCCACCTTCAATCAACTCAAATCTTTCTTTACCTCAGCACCAGTCTTACAGCATCCAGACCCTGCTCTACCCTATGTCCTGGAAGTCGATGCTTCGGAGGTGGCCACAGGAGCAGTACTATCTCAACGTCAGGGTCCTAAAGCACTGCTTCACCCTGTGGCCTTCTCTTCACGGAAGATGAGTCAGCCAGAAAAGAATTATGACGTAGGGGATCGTGAACTTTTAGCAATTAAGACCGCCTTGGAGGAACGGAGATACCTCCTTGAAGGTGCCACCCATCCTATCTTGATCTTCACAGATCATAAGAATTTAGAATATCTCCGCACGGCCAAACGGTTGAGACCCCGACAGGCTCGATGGGCCTTGTTCTTTTCTAGGTTTAATTTCCATATTACCTACCGGCCAGGGTCGAAGAATGGGAAGGCTGATGCCTTATCTCGAATGTTTCCGGATACCCCTAAGGAAATCTCACCCAGTACAATCCTGTCTTCTCAAAACTTTCTTTTGTTACAGCCTGATTTAAGGACTTCAATTGAGCAGGCATCTACTCAGTGCACTGAGGAAGAAAGCTCCTCTTTAAGAAATCAGGAGGGGCTTCTGTGGCACCAAGACAAGATCTTCGTCCCTCAGCAGGTCAGGGTTCAGGTTCTAAAGACCTTTCACAACCACCAGCTAGCCGGTCACTTTGGGGTCCGGAAGACAACTGAGCTCGTTCAACGATCCTTGTGGTGGCCTACTCTGAGGTCTGACTGCAAGGAATATGTAAATTCCTGTATGACTTGCCAACGGAACAAGGGGTCCAACGCTAAATCTTGGGGTCTGTTGAGACCACTACCAGTCCCTGAACAACCGTGGAAAAACATTTCTGTGGACTTTATAGTAGATCTGCCACCCTCGGAAAATTTCACAACCATCTTGGTTGCAGTAGACCGACTCTCCAAGATGGCACATTTCGTACCAATGATGGGCACACCGTCTGCTACAGACACAGCAAAAGTCTTTATAAAGGCGATAGTCAGACTGCATGGCTTACCGGACAACATCGTGTCTGACAGAGGTGTGCAATTCACCTCTAAATTCTGGAGGAACCTCTGCAAATCATTATCCATCGAGACTTATTTTTCCACAGCCTACCACCCACAAAGCAACGGCCAGACTGAAAGAACTAATCAAACGCTAGAGCAATATTTGCAGTGTTTTTGTTCCTTTTCTCAGGATGACTGGTTCTCACTTTTGCCTTGTGCGGAATTCACATATAATAACTCTGTACACACCGCAACCAACCAGTCACCATTCTGGGCAAATTATTGCTTCCACTCATCTTTCTTACCCAATACCATCCCCGAATCCTCAGTTCCGGCAGTCCAGGACAGAATAAACTTCATTCAGGCAAATTACCAGACTCTCCGGGACACAATGAAGAAAGCCCAAGAAGCTTACAAAAAACATTATGACAGAAGGAGAAGAGGAGATCCCACCTTTAAAGTTGGGGACAAAGTCTGGCTGTCATCAGTCAACCTTAAATTGCCATGTCCGTCCCGGAAACTGGGGCCAAAGTTTGTTGGTCCTTTTGAAATTAAGCGGGAGATCAATCCCGTAGCCTTTGAACTTGCTCTACCTGAAACTTATAGAATTCATCCCGTGTTTCATGTGTCATTGCTTAAACATGCCATCTTTAGTTATTTTCCAGGAAGAGAAGAGGTACCTCCGCCTCCGGTCCTGGTTGGAGACGAAACAGAATTCGAGGTGGAGTCCATTCTTGACTGTCGACAGAGAGGTAGGACAATTCAGTTTTTAATTAAATGGAAGGGATATTCTGCAGAAGAGAACTCTTGGGAGCCTGCAAGTTATGTACACGCCCCGAGGCTTATACAGAGATTCCGCAGCAGTCACCCCGAAAGATGGGCACGCCTGGGCATCCGGAGGCTGCCCCTTGGGCGGGGGGCACTATCAGGGAAATAGACGCTTTGATGCGCATGCGCGCACAAGGATGCGCGGCACCATGGTTGGGCAGGTGTGCGCCGGGACTAGGCGGACGCGCGGCGCCGTGACGATGCGCACGCACATGCGCCATGACGATGCGCACGCACAAGCGCAATGGCGCACGCCCGGCGGGATGGATGCCCGGCCTATTTAAACTCACTGCTGACAGTGGCGCATCGCTGGTGTATCTTCAGCTTGTCTGCATTCCTGTGTCCTGTGAATCTGCTGTTTCTGATCCGTGTACCAACTCGGCTTGTCCTGACCTGATCCTTCTGACCCCCTGGCTTGATCCTTGGCTTGCATCTGACTTCCCTCTGCCTGCTTCCTGCATCTGATCCTGGACTGACTTCCTGTGTTGACCCCTGGCCTGGCTCCTAACTCCGTTATCAAGTCTGTCCACCGGTCCCTGCTTCCTGGACCATCCAAGCACGCCTGTCTCCAGTTCCAGCTACCAGGCACCCATGCTTCTGTGGGCACCACACCTGCTGTGTCACCTCCAGTGGTGTGCTGCGCTCGGCCGCAAGGGGAGCCCTCCTAGCATCTCGGCCTCCTACCAAGTTCCTGACAGAGGTCCTGAGCACTCTGGAGAATGTTTTCGTCCAGGATATCCCTGTACTTGGCCGCATTCATCTTTCCCTCGATTGCAACCAGTCGTCCTGTCCCTGCAGCTGAAAAAAAAAACACAGCATGATGCTGCCACCACCATGCTTCACTGTTGGGACTGTATTGGACAGGTGATGAGCAGTGCCTGGCTTTCTCCACACATACCGCTTAGAATTCAGGCCAAAAAGTTCTATCTTGGTCTCATCAGACCAGAGAATCTTATTTCTCACCATCTTGGAGTCCTTCGGGTGTTTTTTTAGCAAACTCCATGCAGGCTTTCATGTGTCTAACACTGAGGAGAGACTTCCGTCGGGCAACTCTGCCATAAAGCCCCGACTGGTGGAGGGCTGCAATGATGGTTGACTTTCTACAACTTTCTCCCATCTTCTGACTGCATCCCTGGAGCTCAGCCACAGTGATCTTTGGGTTCTTCTTTACCTCTCTCACCAAGGCTCTTCTCCCCGATAGCTCAGTTTGGCCGGAGTTTGGCCGGACGGCCAGCTCTAGGAAGGGTTCTGGTCGTCCCAAACGTTTTCCATTTAAGGATTATGGAGGCCACTGTGCTCTTAGGATCCTTAAGTGCAGCAGAATTTTTTTTTGTAACCTTGGCCAGATCTGTGCCTTGCCACAATTCTGTCTCTGAGCTCTTCAGGCAGTTCCTTTGACCTCATGATTCTCATTTGCTCTGACATGCACTGTGAGCTGTAAGGTGTAAGGTCTTATATAGACAGGTGTGTGGCTTTCCTAATCAAGTCCAATCAGTATAATCAAAAACAGCTGGACTCAAAGGTGTAGAACCATCTCAAGGATGATCAAAATAAATGGACAGCGCCTCAGTTAAATATATGAGCGTTACAGCAAAGGGTCTGAATACTTAGGACCATGTGATATTTCAGTTTTTCTTTTTTAATAAATCTGCAAAAATGTCAACAATTCTGTGTTTTTCTGTCAATATGGGGTGATGTGTGTACATTAATGAGGAAATAAAATGAACTTAAATGATTTTAGTAAATGACTGCAATATAACAAAGAGTGAAAAATTTAAGGGGCTCTAAATACTTTGCCCACTGTACATTCTGAAAAAGAGTAAAGATAGCAGTTTCAAACAACACAAATAAGGCAAGGTGATACATTGTGATACATGAACATGTCCAACATATATACCAGCACTGGATCGTAGATAAATTACATAAGAAAGCTTTTAAAAGCAAAGCATGTATGAATAGAAACTTGCTGATGCCTGTTCACCAACAAGCGATAAACCCCGTCCGGGCTCGGTTCAGCCCTCGCAAGGGTCCCCACGAAGCAGCTTCCACAATTCAGCCAACAAGAAAAAATCCTGAAGGGTCATCAACTACCCTGATGTGAAAAGAAAAAATATATATAGTAAAGAGGGCCACTGTGGAGATTACTTAGTATCTATATCAGGCATTTAAATTTAATACTGTTCTAATAGCCAGTTATTTTATGCTGGATAGCAATTTTATTAGAAGATGATAATATCTGTGGCACTGCTGTATCCTATTATGACATGACAAAAACTCCTTCATGTCTTTAAGCTTAAAGCATTTAAGGAATGTATTGAGTTTGCTGAGAAAAAGTCCCAGCTTCTAAAAGTAATGGCCCCATTTTTTAGATCAGATCGAATCTTACCTGAAATAGATATATCAACAAAGTGGTGGCTGAATTGTTTATGGACCGAGAACGGCATCTGATCTGTTCGGCACGCCATCTGCGATCTTTAAAAAGACGCCGGCGCATGCGCAGTAACCATTCGGCCACCATTGCTAGTGTCTGACGACCTCAAGAAAAAACGTCATTGCGTGCGTTGGCATGATGATGTCATAACGCCGCGACTCAGGGCACGTGTACAGTGCTCATCCATCAGTGCCACTAGAGTGCCCTATTAGTGCTCATCAGTGCCCAATAGCACACATCAGTGGATCCTCATCAGTGCCAGCTCGTCAGTGCAGCGCATTAGTGGAACCTCATCAGTGTACATAAGTGCACCCTTATCAGTACTTATCAGTGCACCCTCATCAGAACGCAGCAGTGCAGCCCCATTAGAGCAGCCAGTATGTATAAAAAAAAAAAAAGAATGGATGTTTTTCACTGAGGCGGCATACCAAATTCTAAGCTTGACCGACAAGAGCAGGGAGTCCAGTTCCGATTACGAATCCAATTTAAGCAGTGGGTCTGCTACAGAATTTATGGTAGAGGAAAGTGTGCCTACCAGGTGTTCTGGTGAAGATCAGGCTAAACACAAGTAGAGCAGTGGCATCTACCAGAAATGGAGTACCTCTGCAAGAAAGGACAGGGGTTAGGACAAATGCCAGCATTCCATATGACCTTCTAAACCCTCTAACTTCTCCCTAGACTTCCCCCTAATTCAGGAGCAGCTATGATCCCCCCTTTTCCTGCTGTCAGGGAAATAGGCGCATCCCTGTGCGTAATGGTGCAGGGTTGGCAAACCTGCATAGGCAAAGGCACTGTCAGGGAACCAACAGAAGGAGAAGGACTTTAGGACCTAGCATCTCTACCAGCAGGTCACATGGGCCTATATAAGGAAGTCTGCTAGTGTCTGCATTTGCTGGTTTATATTCAGCTCCCCCTGTGTTCCTGTATCCTGAATCACCTGTTGATCTGATCTCCTGTGTACCGACCCGGCTTGTTCTGACCCGCTCTTCCTGATCCTTTGGCTCGACTCTTGGCTTGCACCTGACCTCCTTCTGCCTGCTCCCTGCATCCGACCCCGGCTTGTCTATTGAACTCTGCATATCCTGCTCCCTGCACTAAGACTCGGCTCATCCCTGGTCATTCTGATTACGGACTGTCTTCCTGTGAATGATCCTTGGCCTGGCTCCCGACTCAGCTTTCCAGTTGCTCCACTGGTCTCTGTCTCCTGGACCCTCCAAGCACGTCTGTCTTCAGTTACCAGGCACCCGTGCTTCTGTGGGCACTACACCTGCTGTGTCATCTTCAGTGGTGTGCTGCACTCGGCCGCAAGGGGAGCCCTCCCAGCATCTCGGCCTCCTACCAAGTTCCTGACAGTATAAACCAGCCATGTCAGAGGCCGACGGAGGTGTCTCCCCGCTGGAAGCCGCCAGCCTACAGATCACAGCCCTCACCCAGGCCATCCAAGAACTCCAGAAAGAGTACCGCCAATTAGAGGGCCGACTGCAGCACCTGCCTGCAAAACCTTCTCCCGCAGGTCAAGGGTCATCTTTAACTAGTTCCTTGGCAACCACTCCTGCTGTGGTGATGCCCCCTCCGGAACCACGAGTGCCAACACCTGAACGCTTCTCCGGTGATCGGAAGAAATTCCGATCCTTTAAAAACGCCTGTTACCTGTACCTGGCTCTCCAACCACGGACCTTTTACTCTGAAGCAGTGAAAGTGGGATTCATCATTTCTTTGCTGACTGACGAACCCCAAGTATGGGCTCATGGCTTACTGGAGCAGGAAAGTCCCCTCATCAATTCTGTGGACCAGTTCTTTGAAATCATGGCCCAGTTATATGAGGATCCCCTGCGGGCGGCCACTGCTGAAGCTGCTCTACATGCCATACGGCAGGGTCAGCGCCCTGCGGAAGATTACACAGTGGAATTCCGTACCTGGTCCTCAGACTCAGGATGGAACGAGGCAGCGTTACGTTATCAGTATCGGCTGGGACTGTCTGAATCCCTCAAGGATGAACTGTCTAGAGTCAAGACCCCTTCAACTCTAGAGGGTCTCATCCTATTGACTATTCAACTCGACAGACGCTTACGAGAGCGCTGGTCTGAACGCATCCAAACCCCCCAACTTCTCGAAGCTCCGCCCACATCTAGTTCTATGCAGCTTGGCCTGGCTCATCCGGCATTAACCTCAGGGGAGAGACTTCGTCGCCGACAGGCGAACCTTTGCTTCTACTGCGGGGAAACCAGTCATTATATAACCTTTTGCCCCATAAGACCCAGGAAATCGGTCCTCCGCACCACGGTCAACTGTCAGGTGTCCAGGTCCTCCTCCTCTCACATTACTCTTCCTGTCACATTACTGATAGCAGGACAAGAAGTTCACCTCCAAGCAATACTGGATTCCGGGGCATGTAGTTGCTTTTTGGATCTGACACTGGCAAAGAGACTCGCTATTCCCCTCCACCACAAGGGCCAAAGACTGACTGTCCACCTGGCCGACGGCTCAATGCCCAGTTCCGGGCATGTCACCCAGGAAACGGCACCTATCCTTACCTCCATCAATTCTGGTCAGCAGGAATTTCTACGTTTTGATGTCCTGAGCTCTCCTATATTCCCTGTCATCTTGGGAACCCCATGGCTACAGGCACACAACCCTCAGATTGACTGGTCCAAAAGGGAAGTTTTCTTCACCTCTCCCTACTGCCGGCAGCATTGTCTTGTTCCTGAAACCAAGGACTCTTCCAGTTGCATGTCTGTTCTACCCACACCCAGTGTGGATCCCAATATACCAGCAGCCTATCAGGAGTTCAAGGATGTCTTTGACAAGAAGAAAGCAGATACTCTACCCCCGCATCGTCCCTACGATTGCCCCATTGAGTTGTTACCGGGGGCTGAGATTCCTTTTGGCCGTATTTTTCCCCTCTCTGAGACTGAACTTGAGACTTTGAGACAGTATATTGATGAAAACCTTGAAAGGGGATTTATCCGCCCTTCCTCCTCTCCTGCCGGTGCCGGCATTTTCTTCGTTGAGAAGAAGGATAAAACTTTGAGGCCATGTGTGGATTACAGAGAATTGAATAGAGTTACTCTTAAAAATCGCTACCCGCTCCCCCTCATCCCAGAACTCTTCCAGAGGTTCCGTACAGCTCATGTCTTCACTAAACTAGACCTACGTGGAGCCTACAATCTTGTCCGCATCCGGGAGGGGGACGAGTGGAAAACAGCGTTCAGAACAAGGTTTGGACATTTTGAATACTTAGTAATGCCATTTGGATTATGCAACGCCCCAGCCACATTCCAACATTTCATAAACAATATCTTCCGGCAGTACCTAGACCACTTCATTATCGTCTACCTCGATGATATCCTCATATTCTCAGCTACTCTGGAGCTTCACAGAACACATGTAAAAAAGGTACTGGGCATCCTCAGGGTACACGGATTGTAGGTAAAAGCCGAAAAATGCGACTTCGAGAAGACGACAATCCAGTTCCTCAGACTCATTATCACCACCAATGGGATAGCCATGGATCCTCAGAAGGTGAAAGCCATTCTTGAGTGGCCGGCCCCTTCTGATAAGAAGAGTGTTCAGAGGTTCATCGGCTTCGCAAATTTTTACCGAAGATTTATAAGAGACTTTTCTACCATTGTAGCACCAATTACCCAGATAACACGTCAGCATACCAGATTCCAGTGGTCCGAAGCAGCACAAACGGCCTTTGATCAACTAAAGGTCCTCTTTACCTCTGCACCTGTTTTACAGCATCCCGATCCTGCCTTGCCCTATGTTCTGGAAGTTGATGCCTCCGAAGTAGCCACAGGAGCAGTTCTTTCCCAGCGTCAGGGGCCCAAAGCCCTACTTCATCCCGTGGCCTTCTCTTCACGGAAGATGACCCAGCCTGAGAAGAACTACGACGTAGGGGATCGGGGGCTCTTGGCAATAAAGACCGCCCTGGAGGAATGGAGATATCTCCTGGAGGGCGCCGTCCACCCTATTTTGATCTTTACAGATCATAAGAACTTGGAGTATCTCCGCACGGCCAAGCGACTGAGACCCCGGCAGGCTCGATGGGCTTTATTCTTTTCTCGATTCAATTTCCATATCACCTTCCGCCCAGGGTCTAAAAATGGAAAAGCCGATGCCTTGTCCAGAATGTTTCCTGATACCCCTGAAGAGATTACACCCAGTCCAATTCTGTCCCCTCAAAACTTCCTCTTGATCCAGCCCGATTTAAGAGCTTCAATTGAACAAGCATCCACTCAGTGCACGGAAACAGAAATCTCCTCCCTCAGAAGCCAGGAGGGACTCCTTTGGCATCAAGACAGGATTTTTGTCCCACAGCAAGCCAGGCTTCAGGTCCTAAAAACTTTCCACGATCACCAGCTGGCTGGCCACTTTGGGGTCCGAAAAACGACCAAACTGGTCGAACGGTCTTTATGGTGGCCCACTCTGAGAGCCGATTGTAAGGACTATGTCAACTCCTGCACAATATGCCAAAGGAATAAGGGGTCCAACACGAAATCCTGGGGCCTGTTAAGACCACTGCCAGTTCCAGAACAACCTTGGAAAAATATTTCTTTAGACTTTATTGTGGATTTACCCCCTTCAGAAGAGTTTACAACCATTCTAGTAGTAGTAGACCGGCTATCCAAGATGGCGCATTTCTTACCAATGATGGGCACACCTTCTGCCATGGACACAGCAGAAATTTTCATTAAAGAAGTAGTCAGACTACACGGAGTACCAGATAACATCGTGTCAGACAGAGGTGTACAATTCACCTCTAGGTTCTGGAGGAACCTTTGCAAATCACTATCAATTGAGACATGTTTTTCCACAGCTTACCATCCCCAGAGTAACGGCCAAACAGAAAGGACTAACCAGACCTTAGAGCAATACCTGCGTTGTTTTTGTTCCTTTTCTCAGTGTCATGGATATGCATTAATGTCTGTCTGCCATCTTACCTTCCTCCTCATGTGTTCATCTAGAGACCAGACCTCCTTCACCTGGCTTCCTTTATAATCTCCTCCCAGCCTGACTCCACCCCAGGCCCTATCACTGAACACTATATTAACCTGTGCACTGCAAGCCTGCTTTGCTGATCAACGTGTTTGTTAGGCATTGTGTGTTTGGGTTCCTGCCTGCCGTGTGCTACGTCTGTCTCTCTGTTACGCTATTGGCTTGTCCCCGACCATCCCTGTCTGCTCGTGACCCTTGACCTTCGGCTCGTTCTTCGTTATCCTTGTCTGCTTGTGGCCCCTGACCTTCGGCTTGTTATTCGGTTCTCTCTATCGTGTGCTGCTGCTTCCCCTTATCCTACGGGGCGTGAGCTAGGAAACTCCAGGGGCCGCGACCTGGTCCCAGCCTGCAGCGTAACATCCTCACCACTAGAGGCCCTGGAGAAGACCAGCTGGGTCTTAGACTCCGCGCCCTGGGGAATCTTGGCTCTCGCTTCCGTTGGGATCCCGGTTGTGCTCCTCTGGTCCCGCTTTCCACAACCACCCAGTTTCCTATCCACAGAAGCCAGCCATAGGGTTCACTACCTCGCGGTGCACTCCTGTCCCCCTACGGTGTGCATCTGTCACCTGGCCACAGGTGACCCTGACAGTTTGATCAGCCATGAACCCGGCTGACATCCCGCTTCCCGCGGATGATCCATTGCAGGGCATAGTTCGCAGACTTGAGACCCAGGAATCAAATCAGACCCAGGTGATGCGATTCCTCCAGGATCTGGCTTCTCGATTCGAGCAGCTTCAGGTCTCCTTGGGAACCCCGAATCCGCAACCCCAAGTACAACCAGCGGCTGTACCTATCGCACCAGTCGCAGCCTCACACTCACTAAGATTGCCAGCTCCGTTCCGTTTCTCTGGGGACTCCAAGGCCTGCAGGGGGTTTCTCAGCCAATGCACTATTCATTTTGAGCTTCAGCCTCAAAGCTTCCTATCTGACCGGGCTAAGGTAGCCTATATCATTTCCCTCCTCTCCGGTGAAGCTTTGGCCTGGGCTGCCCCCCTGTGGGAGAGGAACGATCCGGTGGTTTCCAGTCTGTCCGAATTCTTGAAGCTCTTTCGTAATATCTTCGAAGAGCCGGCTCGGGCTTCTTCAGCGGCTAGTGCTGTCTTACGTCTTCGCCAAGAATCTAGTTCAGTGGGGCAATATGCTCTTCAGTTCCGTATCCACACAGCTGAATTGAGCTGGAATAATGAGGCCCTGGTCGCTACCTTTTTACATGGCCTCTCTGACCGAGTGAAAGACGAATTAGCGGGAAGAGCCATTCCCGTCGGTCTGGACGATGTAATTTCATTATGCAACCAGATCGACATTCGTTTTCAAGAGAGGTCCTTAGAAAAAAGACGCCAGCACTCTCTGGGTCCTAGCCAGTCTGAGCTCCCCTCCCTTCATTCCGTGGAGCATCCTCTACCTGCTGAAGAACCTATGCAGCTGGGCCGGACCAGACTAACCCCCGAAGAACGTGCTAGGCGCAGAACTCTGGGCTTGTGCCTCTATTGTGGGGGCAAGGGTCATTTTCGTGACTCCTGCTCGCTTCGTCCGGGAAACGCTCGGGTCTAATACATTTGGAAGGTGGAGTATTGGACCCAGAAACATCACCTTCTCGCCTGCTCTTGCCGGTGTCCCTTCATGTAGGCACTTCTCCTCAGTCAACCCTTGCATACCTGGATTCCGGGGCTGCCGGCAATTTCATGGATTGGAGAACTGCTTCTTCTATGAAGCTTACCCTTTCACCTCTCACTACCCCATTGGTAGTCTCGGCAATTGATGGCACTGTTCTCCCAGGGGGCCCTATTCGCTTCCAGACGCTACCCATTAGGATGTCGGTAGGGATTCTCCACCAGGAGTGGATATCCTTTCTTATTCTACCCAAGGCCTCTACCCCAGTTGTATTGGGCCTCCCTTGGCTACAGCTCCACTCTCCACATGTGGACTGGGTCTCTGGGCAGATCCTGGCCTGGGGTTCCTCATGTTTCTCGTCGTGTCTTCTCAAGGTGACCCCCAAGGAGAGTCTTCCGGTTGCTGCCACTTCTGTTTCTTCTGATCTTCCCGCCGCATACAGCGATTACCGGGATGTGTTCTGTAAAAAATCAGCTGAGGTGCTTCCTCCCCACAGGTCTTTTGACTGTGCTATTGATCTTGTCCCCGGAGCAACTCTACCCAGGGGTCGTACCTACCCTCTGTCCATCCCAGAGACCCAGGCCATGTCGGAGTATGTAGCAGAGAATCTGGAGAGAGGGTTCATCCGGAAATCCTCATCGCCTGCAGGGGCAGGGTTCTTTTTTGTTGCCAAAAAGGATGGTACCTTAAGACCCTGCATCGATTATCGGGGTTTAAATGCGGTTACTATTAAAAATCGATACCCCTTACCCTTAATATCTGAGCTATTCGATAGGTTGAAGGGTGCCTCCATTTTCACCAAGTTGGATCTCAGAGGCGCGTACAATCTCATTCGAATACGGGAGGGTGACGAATGGAAGACTGCATTTAACACTAGAGACGGGCATTACGAATATCTGGTGATGCCTTTTGGTCTGTGTAATGCTCCAGCCGTGTTTCAAAACTTTGTCAATGAAATCTTCAGAGATCTGCTGTACCAGTTTGTTGTCATCTATCTGGATGACATTCTGATCTTTTCTGAAAATCTGCTCGTCCACAGAAACCATGTCCGCACTGTACTTCAACGTCTTAGAGAGAACAATCTCTATGCCAAGCTGGAGAAATGTTCCTTTGAATGTTCTGAGGTCCTGTTTTTGGGGTGCTTTGTCTCATGTTCGGGGCTTCGTATGGACCCTGGGAAGGTCTTGGCTATCACCAACTGGCCTCTTCCTGCTAGCCTCAAGGCCACACAGCGCTTTCTTGGCTTCACTAATTATTATAGGCAGTTCATAAGGAATTACTCTTCCATTGCCGCGCCTATTATCGCTTTGACCAAGAAGGGTGTGAATGCCAGAGACTGGCCTCCCGAAGCTGTCTCTGCATTTCACAACCTGAAACAGGCCTTTGTTTCTGGCCCCCTCTTGAGGAGACCAAATCCTGGGAATGCATTTTTTATTGAAGTGGACGCTTCCTCAATGGGGGTGGGAGCTGTGCTTCTTCAAATCTTTGAGAAGAGACGCCAACCATGTGCGTTCTTCTCCAAAAAATTTTCTCAGGCAGAGAGGAATTATGCCATCGGTGATCGGGAACTTCTCGCAATTAAATTGGCGTTAGAGGAGTGGCGTCATCTCTTGGAGGGTTCCCCTCACTCCATAACGATCTTTACCGATCACAAGAATTTACAGTATCTACAGAATGCTAAACGTCTGAATCCTAGACAGGCCAGGTGGAGTCTCTTCTTTGCCCGTTTTAATTTCACGATTACCTACAAACCTGGTTCCTGCAACGGTCGGGCTGATGCGCTCTCTAGGTCATTTGACACTTTGGACGAGGAGTCCGCCCCTGAACCTGAGCCGATCATTCCCACCTCATGCATTGTTGCCCACTCTACCACCCTGAAGTCTAAAATTCCGCCTGGTAAGACCTTTGTCCCCACTGAGCTAAGAGCTAAGATCCTTCGTTGGGGACATGATTCCAAGGTGGCAGGGCATTCTGGATTCCTCCGATCCTTCCTACTCATCAGTCGTCACTACTGGTGGCCTAATCTCCGCTCAGACGTCAAAGACTACGTTAAAGCTTGTCATGTCTGTGCTCAGTCCAAATCCTCCACACAAGCTCCTGCTGGTCTCCTCATGCCCTTGCCTATTCCTAAGGAACCCTGGGCCCATATTGCCATGGATTTTATCACCGATCTCCCACTGTCTGAGAATAATACAGTCATTTGGGTGGTAATCGATCGATTCTCCAAGATGGCTCATTTTGTTCCTCTTCCTGGTCTTCCTTCTGCCCCTGCCTTGGTTCCCATTTTCATTCGAGAAATTCTCCGCCTACATGGGGTCCCTTCTCATATTGTTTCCGACAGGGGAGTCCAATTCACGTCTCGTTTTTGGAGAGCCTTTTGCAAATCCCTCAATATTGTCTTGGATTTTTCTTCTTCTTACCATCCCCAATCCAATGGACAGACTGAGAGGGTTAATCAGGAGTTAGAGGTCTTTCTTCGCACCTTTGTGTCCTCTCACCATGACGATTGGTCCTCTCTACTCCCGTGGGCAGAATTCTCCCATAACAATCATGTGAATACCAGTTCGCAGAAGACACCCTTTTTCACAGTTTATGGAAAACACCCTCAACTTCCTCTTCCTATGATCTGTTCTCCAGACATTCCAGCTTTGGCTTCGGTTCAGGAGTCTCTCAATTCCGTTTGGGGTCACGTTCATGATTCCCTCCGGGCAGCTGCTGAAAAATTCAAAGGCTTTGCCGACCGCCGCAGGCGTAAACCGCCTTCTCTTCAGCCAGGGGACAAAGTCTGGCTCTCTACCAGGAACATCAAGCTCCGAGTTCCTTCTCTGAAGTTTGCTCCACGATTCATCGGTCCATACACGGTAACTGCTAAACTGAATCCGGTTTGTTTCAAACTCCAGATTCCTAAGAGCCTTAAAATCACTAACTCCTTTCATGTTGCTCTTCTAAAGCCTTTAGTCCTCAATAAATTCTCTCGTCCTCTTCCTACCGTGGCGCCTGTCTCGGAGGATAATCAGGAGTACGAGATCAGTCAAATTCTGGACTCCCGACTCTGTAAAGGCGTTCTTCAGTACCTCGTTCATTGGAAAGGGTTTGGTCCTGAGGAGAGGTCTTGGATCACTGCATCTGAGGTCTTTGCACCTCGTCTGTTAAAGGAGTTTCATCTGAAGTTTCCCTCTAAACCTGGGCCCAGGCGGGGAAGGGGGAGGCCTCGTAAGAGGGAGGGTACTGTCATGGATATGCATTAATGTCTGTCTGCCATCTTACCTTCCTCCTCATGTGTTCATCTAGAGACCAGACCTCCTTCACCTGGCTTCCTTTATAATCTCCTCCCAGCCTGACTCCACCCCAGGCCCTATCACTGAACACTATATTAACCTGTGCACTGCAAGCCTGCTTTGCTGATCAACGTGTTTGTTAGGCATTGTGTGTTTGGGTTCCTGCCTGCCGTGTGCTACGTCTGTCTCTCTGTTACGCTATTGGCTTGTCCCCGACCATCCCTGTCTGCTCGTGACCCTTGACCTTCGGCTCGTTCTTCGTTATCCTTGTCTGCTTGTGGCCCCTGACCTTCGGCTTGTTATTCGGTTCTCTCTATCGTGTGCTGCTGCTTCCCCTTATCCTACGGGGCGTGAGCTAGGAAACTCCAGGGGCCGCGACCTGGTCCCAGCCTGCAGCGTAACATCCTCACCACTAGAGGCCCTGGAGAAGACCAGCTGGGTCTTAGACTCCGCGCCCTGGGGAATCTTGGCTCTCGCTTCCGTTGGGATCCCGGTTGTGCTCCTCTGGTCCCGCTTTCCACAACCACCCAGTTTCCTATCCACAGAAGCCAGCCATAGGGTTCACTACCTCGCGGTGCACTCCTGTCCCCCTACGGTGTGCATCTGTCACCTGGCCACAGGTGACCCTGACACTCAGGACGATTGGATCTCATTATTGCCCTGTGCGGAATTCGCATATAACAACTCTGTGCACACTGCTACCAACCAGTCACCCTTTTGGGCGAACTATGGCTACCACCCTTCATTTTTACCCAATGTCATTCCCGAATCCTCAGTCCCGGCAGTCCAGGACAGAATAAATTCCATCCAAACCAATTATCAGATTCTCCAGGACACAATGCGTAAAGCCCAAGAAGGATATAAGAGACAGTATGACAAGAAGAAGAGAGGAAACCCTGCCTTTAAGGTGGGGGACAAGGTGTGGCTCTCATCTGCAAACCTCAAACTGCCTTGTCCTTCCCGAAAATTGGGACCGAAGTTTATTGGCCCTTTTGAAATAAAACGGGAAATAAATCCAGTAGCCTTCGAACTTGCCTTGCCTGAATCGTATAAAATCCACCCTGTATTTCATGTTGCACTTCTTAAACATGTAATTTCCAGTTCTTTTTCAGGGAGAGAAGAAATACCCCCACCTCCGGTCTTGGTTGGAGACGAGACTGAATTCGAAGTGGAGTCCATCCTTGACTGTCGTCGGAGAGGTAGGACAATTCAGTTTTTAATTAAGTGGAAAGGATACCCTGCAGAAGAGAGCTCTTGGGAACCTGCGAGTCATGTACATGCCCCTAGGCTTATACAAAGATTTCGCACCAGTCATCCCGCAAAATGGGCGCAACTGGGCATCCGGAGGCTGCCCGTTGGGGGGGGGGGGCACTGTCAGGGAAATAGGCGCATCCCTGTGCGTAATGGTGCAGGGTTGGCAAACCTGCATAGGCAAAGGCACTGTCAGGGAACCAACAGAAGGAGAAGGACTTTAGGACCCAGCATCTCTACCAGCAGGTCACATGGGCCTATATAAGGAAGTCTGCTGGTGTCTGCATTTGCTGGTTTATCTTCAGCTCCCCCTGTGTTCCTGTATCCTGAATCACCTGTTGATCTGATCTCCTGTGTACCGACCCGGCTTGTTCTGACCCGCTCTTCCTGATCCTTTGGCTCGACTCTTGGCTTGCACCTGACCTCCTTCTGCCTGCTCCCTGCATCCGACCCCGGCTTGTCTATTGAACTCTGCATATCCTGCTCCCTGCACTAAGACTCGGCTCATCCCTGGTCATTCTGATTACGGACTGTCTTCCTGTGAATGATCCTTGGCCTGGCTCCCGACTCAGCTTTCCAGTTGCTCCACTGGTCTCTGTCTCCTGGACCCTCCAAGCACGTCTGTCTTCAGTTACCAGGCACCCGTGCTTCTGTGGGCACTACACCTGCTGTGTCATCTTCAGTGGTGTGCTGCACTCGGCCGCAAGGGGAGCCCTCCCAGCATCTCGGCCTCCTACCAAGTTCCTGACACCTGCCCAGCCAGGTGTCCAGGTGAACATGGAGAATTCTGCCGCAATTTTTTTTTATTTATTTGGTTTTATGGATGACTTCTTAAGTTCAATTGTGGCCCAGTGTAATCTCTATGCCCAACAATTTATATTGAGCAACCCAGCTTCTAGTTATGTGCCCGTCCCTATGAGTGGAGCGAATTAAAAGTGGAGGAATTTTGAATATTTTTTGGGCCTCACATTCAATATGGCACTCGCAAAAAAAAAATGAATTGCACTCATGCTGGTCCACCCACCACATCTACTCATCCATTATGCCAAGAATAAGATATCTAATGACTATGTGGTTCCTCCATTACAACGATAACACCCAATGCCCTACCCAAAATGACCCAGCATATGATAAATTGTATACAATTTGGCCACTTTTAAATTGCATCTCTGAGAAATTTGCCCAATTATTTATCCCTGACAAAAATATCTGCGTGGATTAGTCACTTGTCCCCTTCACTGGCAAGCTGAGCTTCAAGCAGTTTATCCCCAACAAAAGGGCCTGATATGGAGTTAACGCTACAAGTTATGTGACAGAGCCACGGGGTGCACCTATGCCTTCCTCGTGTATGAAGGAGAGGAAACCCAGCTGCATCTTCCTGAATGCCCAGAATATATTGGAAAAAGTGGAAAAGTAGTTTGGGAGCCTGTATATCTACTCCTTGAAAAAGGTTCTCCTCTATAGCAGGGGTGCCCAACCAGTGGCCCGGGGGCCACATGTGGCCCGCGACCTCCTGCTCTGGGATGGAATAGAATAAAATACTGTTATTAAAGGCCATTTTATTACTAAAATCACAGTGTATATATGGGCATATCTGTTCTGCAGTTGTTACTGGGCTGCTTTCAAACTGATCTGCAGGTGCAGAGCAGTTTACCTGCACTGAGCCATAGACTTCTGTTATTACCTGTGAGTTTGGTGAGCTTTCTGAAAGTGCACCAAACCTGCAGAATATATTAGAAATCTATTGCAAAGTGCAGGAAAGCCAAAGGTACACTGCGTTGCACCCACGGTGCAGGAAAAACCGCAGCGCAACAGTGTGAAAGCAGCCTTTCACACGGTCAGTCCGACCCAATTCGACCCTCCATGCACCTCAAAGGAGTGGCAGACGTAACTTGTGTCTGTCAGGGAAATTCCCCGTCTGTTGTCACCAATCTGCGCTCAGTACGCATGCGCGGCGAAACGGCGCATCGGCGCATGTGCGTACGCGGCGGGACAGCGCTTCGCCGTTCTCGGGTGCGCGCACCGGCGAATGCGCGTGCGCAATAGCACGCCAATGGGACTACAGGCGGGCCTATTTAAACAGACGCAGTGACACTATCTGGTTGCTGGTTTGTCAGCGTTGCTGTGTTTCCTAGTGCCTGAAATAAGTTAAGATCTCCTGTTGTGACCCGGACCGGATTTGACTACGCTTCTGCTTCTCCTGAACCTGACCCCTTGGCTTGCTTAACGGACTTCTGCCTCTCTCCTTGTGCTTGACCCTCGGCCTGTGACCCGGATCTGCTGCTTGTCTCCAGCCCTCTACCTTCTGCCTGTACCCTGGACTTCTTGCTTAACCTGACTAGTCTGGTGCCTCCTGCTAAGCTCCTAATCGGACTTGTGCTCTTGCTACTGGTTGCTGATTGAACCTGTCTACCCTTGGTGTTTGACTCCCAGCCTGTTCTTCGGTCTACTCATCCCTGCCAGATTCTTCAGCAAGACACCTCTACCTGCTGGTGGCCAGTGCTCCCTCGTGCTGTCCTCTCCCTGTCTCACCTCCAGGGGGCGGAGTGCGCTTGGGTGCAAGGGTGAACCACTCTCGGCATCTCGGCCTCGGTAAGTACTCAGCCTGATAGTGTCCTTCCTCCAATCCGATAAAAAAAAAAAAAGTATAGTGGGCTGTGGCCTATGTCCATGTCCGCTCTGCACATGCAGAGCGGACACGGACCTCCCGTCCATCCGCTTTGCTCATTGTGGCCCGCGACCGGTTACCAAGTCGCTTAAGTGGCCCTCACTCTTCAAAAGGTTGGGTACCCCTGATCTATAGCTTGATAATTACTATTCAAGTTTGCTCCTTTTCCGCAATCTTCACAGGAAGAAAACACTAGCATGTGGCACTGTGAGAGCTAGTAGGAAGAGCTTCCCACAAAGTCTCGTTAATTCAAGACTACAATGAGGGGAGTCAATGACTTTGCAGAATGAGGAAATATTGTCAATGAAGTGGAGGGACAAAAGAGACATTTTTGTCTTTGTGAATTGATGAAAGCATGTAGATGTGGACATGGACATAGGCCACAGCCCACTATACTTTTTTTTTTTTTTTTATCGGATTGGAGGAAGGACACAAGTTACGTCTGCCACTCCTTTGAGGTGCATGGAGGGTCGAATTGGGTCGGACTGACCGTGTGAAAGGGGTCCAAGGCTGCTTTCACACTGTTGCGCTGCGGTTTTTCCTGCACCGTGGGTGCAACGCAGTGTACCTACATGCTTTCATCAATTCACAAAGACACCTACGTGCGAATCCCCGGAAGGAACGGCCCAATCTAGAAACCAGAATGTGTTCATGATTACAATTTGTTCACGGGGGAGTAGACTTCAATGATCAAATTATTCAGCCCTACCTTGCTGTAAGAAGAACCCACCATTGGTACAATAAAAGTCTCTATTTTTTCAATTTGGCCATTTATAATACACATGTGATTTACCGCAAATCAACTGAGACCCCTGTATCCTTTCTTTGCCATCAGGAAGAAATTGTCACTGCCCTTTTGTACCCTGAAAGCCCACCAGAAAGCATTCGCTCAGATGCAGTCCCTCCCGGAGAGAGGCCAATGATGTAAAAAAAAAAAAAAAAAGATGTAGGGTGTACTCCAAAAAGGAGTTAGACGAGACACCAGTTTTTATTGTCCCCAGTGTTCTTCCCAACCAGGTCTCTGCATTGGTGACTGTTTCTGCAGTTACCATACTTCTCTACAGTATTAATGAAGTATGTTAAACGCAGGGCTTTTTTTCTGGCAGAACGGAGTTCCGCCACCTCTTGCAGCCCTGTCCTCTCCCTCTTGTCACGTAACACAGAAAAGTAAAAGGCATCACTTCCTCCACCAGCTTCTGTGTAGTAGTGTCGGCACTGCATCCAGAGCACATGATGCTGGATGTTTACAGATGGATGTCCAGGGTCTCGACGCTGCAGGCGCCCACATTGTTTGTAAATATGGGGCTTGGGGAGGCCACTTCTTTCTCCACCTGCAGCCTGTTACACCTGTGTAGCACAGAGAGGAGTGAAGTGCTGTGAAACTCCTCCTCTGCTCTGTGCTACCTTGCCAATAGGCAGAGTTGCAGGAACGTCACTGTGGGAAAAAAAAGCCCGGGCACAGCTAACAGATTCGTGGATGGCTGCATTCTGCAAGAGGTGACAGAGAGCTGGGGGAGGAGGAAAATCTTTGAACAGGTGAGAGAGCTTTTTTTGTGGGGGGTGGGAGGATTTGTGAGAAAGCTGGAAGGAGGGATCTGTGAAAAAAGTGAGAGAGCTGGTGGG
Organism: Rana muscosa; assembly: GCA_029206835.1. NCBI lineage: Eukaryota > Metazoa > Chordata > Amphibia > Anura > Ranidae > Rana > Rana muscosa. The sequence goes on from CM055127.1 coordinate 43,077,550, forward strand.
TTTTTTGTGAAAGGATGAGAGAGCTGGGGGAAGGGGGATCTGTAAAAAGGTGAGAGATTTGTGCAAAGGGGAGAGCTAGAAAAGGGGGGATTTGTGCAGAGGTTATAGCAGGGAAGGGGGTTTGCAGATTGTGTAGAGGTGAAAGCTGTGAGGATAAGCTGTAGATGAGGGTACTGAGGTAAATTGTGGACTGGGGGTGTAATCTGTGGATGGAGGGGTGCAGAGGTGAGATGTTAATGGGGTACAAAGGTGAGTTTTGGACGGGGTGCTAAGGTAAACTGTGGAAAAAGTGCAGAGTTGAACTGTGGATGGGGCAGAAGAGGTGTGTTGTGGATGGGGAGGGGAGTAGGTGGGCTGTGGATGTTGGGCACAGAGCTAAGCTGGGGATGGACACAGAGGAAATCAAAGAGGTGAGTAAATGATGGTTACTTTGGCGGTGTGGGGGATACTTGAGGGAAGTGGAATTTTTGCTTGGAGAGAACAAGGGAACTTTACTGGGGGGCAGCAAAGTATACAGAGTTCAGTAACCAAGAGTATGTCATGTATGGCAGGGTGCAACAGTGAGGATTTAGTAAAAATACCTTGTACATTACCTAGTCATACTGTATGCTGTGCTATACATTACATACCTCTTACAGTCAGTTACATTAACGGCCCCTGGACAATACTAATGAATTCTGCACTCTGTACAATGGGTTTTACGTTACGTACTTCTGACCCCTGCACACTGTATGCTGGACTGCACAGTCTATATTACATATTCCTGACCAATGCACTCTGTACACAGGGCTATATGTTGAATAACCAACCACTCTGTATGTGGGGATTACAACAGTCAGGAGCATGCAAAATACATCACAGCGTCAGGAGTATATAAGGTACAACACAACTGACAGAGTGCAGTGGTCAGAAGTATGTAACAGCCTAGTATAAAGAGAACAGGGGTCATGATTATATAATGTATAGCACAGTATACTGGGGTAGTGGTTAGGAGTGTGCATCATTTGCCTCAGATTATGTATGTACAGTGTACATTACATACTCCTGATCATAGTCTCTATGCTGTGCTGATGATGATGATATGTAAATTTATATCGCGCCAAATACTGTCTTGGAGGACTGCAACTAAGCGCGCTGTACCATAAATTCACCAATCAGCCTTGGGAAAGAAAAAAACTATTTGAGAAAAAGGGAGGGGAGAAAAAAAAAAGGAAGGCTCACGAGAGGAGTCGAAAAACAAAGTTGACATTAATTATTACAGAATTAGATGTCTCTACATCCGTAGTTAGGAAAAAGCGTTTTTAAAAAGGTGGGTTTTTAATTGCCTTTTAAAAAGAGCTTGGGGCATTGGGCGCCCATAGTCTGCATTCGTCGACCTCCCAAGGACTGGAGTCGGGCGGGTGCTTGGATGATCCTATTTTGAAGCCCTGACCGCAATGCTCTAATTGGTGTGTAATGGGGGGCCATTTCTGTGAGATAGAGTGGGCCCAGGCCCCAACATGCTATAAACATCAGAACCAAGATTTTAAATTGTACTCTATGCATTTTAGGTAACCAATGTAGCTGTGCCAGCACGGGGGTGATGTGATGTCTATATGGTGTACCCGTAATAGTGCGTGCTGCTTGATTCTGTATAATTTTGATTTTTTTGACCCACTTAAGGGGAAGGCCAAGGCAAAAACCATTGGCAAAGTCTAGTCTGGATTGTACTAGAGCCAAAGTAAGTGTGATTTGGTGTCGATATGAAAGTAGATGTCTGATGTTCCGATTAATTTGCAAATAGAATGAGGCATTTTTCATACAGTTCATAATTTGCGATTCCAGGTAAGCTTTGCATCAAAAATGATTCCAAGGTTCTTGACTTGTCTTTTAGGTTCTGGGCAGGTACCTAGGTCAGATGGCCATCGAGATAGAATGGGAGAGGCTAGAGGTTCGCCCACTTGGAGTATTTCTGTTTTGGAGCAGTTGAGGCTCAACCAGTTTCTATTCATCCAAGAATGGATATGAGTCATGCATTCTGCTAGGATCTGGGGATGTCTGTCATTTTTGGAAGTGTTGACTAGGATTTGAATGTCATCGGCATATAATTGGCCTTGAAGGCCATGTAACTGCAACATATCGGTAGGGGGCGCATATAACAATTGAAAAGGTATGGAGAGAGGGCAGAGCCCTGTGGTACTCCCCATGGCACTGGGCTTATGGCTGACCTGAAAGGTCCTAGCCTAACCTGTTGGGTACGATCTTGTAGAAAAGACTGGATCCATAACAGGACAGCACCTCGAATTCCAAACTGGTCATGAAGACGTGAGATCATGGTACATACTGTACCTTTTTAATGTTGCGTACTTTACATGTTTATGGCTACTGCACCCTGTATGATATGCACTCCACTGCACAATACATACTTCTGAGTCCTGTACTCTGTGTTTCACTTTTCTGAACCTTGCGCCTTCTGCGATACACAGTTCTGAGCCTCGATCATACCCACTATTTGGCAACCGCATAATTTTCACCTCTAAAAGGAAAGTGTGGCTGGGTTGTGGTTGGGGCGTTGGCTGGGAAGGGCGAGTTCCAGCACCTATTTTCTGAGAAAAAAAGCCCTGGGTAAACGTAATTTAGAATTCCTGCCATTTGCCTTCACACTCCTCATGCCTCTGCCTGCTCCTGAACTGACCCTAGCCTGTTATTTGACCACGCCACTGCCTACCCTCTGTACATACCTCTGCCTGCTCCGGAACTGACCCTGGCCTGTTATTCGACCATGCCTCTGCCTGATGTCTAAACTGTCCATACCTCTGCTTGCTCTGGAACTGACCCTGGCCTGTTATATGACCATGCCTCTGCCTAAACTGTACATACCTCTGCCTGCTCTGGAACTGACCCTAGCCTATTTGACCACACCACTGTTTACCGTCTAAACTGTCCGTACATCTGCCTACTCTGGAACGGTTAAAATCCTTTTCTCTGAAGTTCATGGATGGACACAGCACTTTAGTCTTGACCTTAGGGTTATACTGCCTCCTATTAGGAGAGGACTAGGCAGAACATGTAAAAACAGCATTAGTTGGTACTGACTCTACAGTGCCATCAACGCATCTGTTGTGTTTTACCCATGGGTCTCTTGACCTGGCCACAAACCTAAATACCTTCTGATTAAATAGAGAAGTCAGGAGATATACGACTGGCGTGCTTCCCCTCTGGTAAGGGAGCCCCCCTTATGAGGTGCGTGACCTCCGATGCTGCAGCAGAGCTGCTTGTTCCTCCTTGATGATTTACATACGCCACCACTGTGCGGTTTGTCCGACTGGATTCTGACTGGACGCCCCTGTAGCCTCTGAGATCATGTGGAGAGGCAAAGCCAGATTGCCCAGATTTCAGGCTAATGATCTGCAATGGGATTCCTCCGGAGTCCCGCGACCAAGGTTGAAGACAAATAGTGCAGCGCTATAAAGTGAAACAATTGCTTGCTGAAAGCAACTAGGATGAAACATAAGTGACAACAATCTACAGTGCAATGAAATTCAAGAAAAACCTACTCCAATGGACAACCTAGCATAAGAGCTATCCTCCATGGAGATCATGAAAGTGTAACCCCTGCGGGCTACACAAAAATTAAGTGAAAAAAACAATATAAAAAGTCCAAACAATAAGTGTACAATAGGATGGATGTCTTCTCATGGACAACACCAGAGACTAGCGAGGGGACCGCAAGGTTGATGGTGGGGTTCAAACTATAAGACACAGATGATGCAGTTGGGTACTCTTACCACAGATGTTGGACCCACCTGTCGTACGACATAGGGTCAATAAGGCTTGGTGGTCACCGTGACCAAAAGACGATGGAACTGGATGTCCTGGATACCTCAGACCGTCTCAAACAGGGTGGTTCGATGAACAGCTCACACAATGGAAAATTCCTCCGATAATACAGGCTCCGAACCAGTCCGAAATTGACACAAGGGTAGGAGAAAAGAAAAAACTCCAGATGGTGCAGGTCAATAAAACCAATGGGGGGGGGGGATTTATTGAATAAAATTTGTCTTACAAATATAGGACAAATGTAAAAGTGATCACAAAAATGAAAAAGTATAAAAGCAATGTGGGGGGCATCATAAAAAACCCCAGCCATGCTGGACGTACCTCTGAGTCCCCCACTGTGTATAGGTAGCGAGTGTCCCTGAGCACAGGAGCCCCTTCCACTGGAATCGTGGTAACTTGTTAAGTCTGGACACAGGGGGGTTCACTATCGGGGGAGAGGTCCATCCTTTCAGAAACTCTCGTCAAGGGGTATCGGACCACTCCTTGTACAAGAGCTTAGCAATATAAGACACACAAGGAAACACCTTAGCAGTACGGGCTGGCTTTAGGGAACCCAAAGGGGACCGGTGTCTCTGCTGCTTCTGCAGCATTCTCTATTTGCAGTAAACAGGTCAGATACCAAAGCCTTCTTGCGTGCTGACCTGGACTTGGAGCATTCTCACTGTCCGATCGGTCACGGTCTGCAGTCTCTGATGCATCAGAATCCGGGCCATGAGCCATAGCTGGGCCTGGTTCTGCATCAGAATTATCCCCGGAAGATTGCAGGGGACGGGGGCGTTTACTACCCCCCGTGTTCCCGTGTGCCGCTTCCATCCTGGCAACAGACCTAGCGTCCACAGATACATCAGGGGCACCAGCTGCCAAATCAGGCGTTTCAGGGGAAAAAAACATCTGCTTCAGACGCCCTGCTGACCCACGCGCAGATACCCACAGGGCTCCAGGCAAGGTATCAATAGGCCACCCTCCTAGCTGATACAGAGATGCAGGGTCTCCCAGAGGACTCACCACCCTTGGAACGGTACTGCTATGCTGCTATGTGCTGCGCCTGTGATGCTATCCCATCGCTGCTGTGTCAGTCTGATTCTTTATCAGCGCTTCCTTGTGAATTTTTGCCAGTGCAAATGCACCCTAGAGGCCGGAGACCATCGCAAAATGGCCGCCAAGTATTAAATGTCAATAAAATTAACGGAATATAAGTAACGGAATACCGTTCTTGATGTATTCGTCTGAGACAAAATTCGTGAATCAGCTTGAAAGCAAATCGTGTGTTTTATTATACACACTAAAAAGGAATTAATACAGTTACAGTATATTAATTCAATAGCTTCTTAAAGGTTCCAAAATAATATTCAAGTATAAAATAAAGTTCAGTATATCAGATGCCTCATGCTTCTTAAAATCTTAAAATGTCCTTAAAATGGCCGATTAACCCTGTGTATGCTGAATAGTCTGTGGGCTGTAGAAATAGATGTTTCAAGATGACTGGCTGTAGAAGAAGAGAGCCCGCTCTAACCCGAGCATACAGCATTTAAGACAGTCCTTTCTTTGTTGAAATTCGCGCTCAAAAGTGACCACTCCTACATGAACACAATTTCGATAGGAAGTATCTGAGCTTGACATCTGTTTCGACTTATCAGACTGCATAGGAAATGCCTTGGTGTAAATTACAATATGTGGGGGAGGGAAGTGAAGCCAAAACTGCATCTATATTCTTAACAAAATATCAGTTCCATAGCAGTATTGTCTAAGTTAAAATATATTTACAACAATACGTCAAAAACCTGACAGTTTCTGGAATCTGAAACTCAATTCAAATGTTACATTTGGGATTTATTAAATCATAAGTCCAACCATTCATCCAGACTTAGAGGAATTCTATTAATCAAATGGTTTTCTGGCCAAATTTAATTTTAGATATTAAGAATATAACACCAAGCGACTGTATGGAAACACTGTGGGCTCTAAGAAAATGGCCGCCGAGCCGAATATAGAGGCAAAAGCGGCCGTGGACCACAAAAAGATGGCCGCAGAGTGGCGGTATATACATACAGCATGAATCCTAGGAAACATGGCCGCCTGAACAGTCGATAGAGGCCAAAGCGGGTGTGATCCACAAGAAAATGGCGTCGAGCAGTGATATACACATATAAGCGGGAAACCACAAGAAAATGGCCGCCGGACAGTCACTAGAGCCCGAAACAGGCATGGACCACCGCAAAATGGCCGCCGACAGCATGGAGGGGGAAAAGCACACACAGGTAAGCAGAAAATTACATCTTTTAAATGACAGCTACAGCCAGACCTGTTCCAGATGACCCCCAGCACCCAGCAACCTTAGCTCAAAGCCCAGGGAGGAGGAAAGGCAGGGAGAGAGGAAAGAAAGGGGCCACAACCACATACTTGATCTCTCCAGGAATGTCCAGCCAAGTCACCCTGCTGAAGCAGGGGACCTACTTACCCTTCCTGCGTGTATCCTGCTGGAAGACATTCCACAACAGATCATCATCCGCGCACGGAAGGTGACTGTCGGTCAGGCATGCTGTGATTGGACACTAGGGAACGATCATATGCATGCCCTGGAGCGCGACGCTCACCGGACAGGCTGCTGCGACTCGGCCGTAAGGTCAGCCGAAGCTGAGAGGTTCGATGCAAGCCTTGGAGCGTAAGCTCACTAGACAGGCTACTGCGACTCGGCCGTAAGGTCAGCTGAAGGCTGAGCAGTCCGATGCAGGCCCAGGAGTGTAGGCTCACCGGCCACCCGTAGAGCGACGGGTATGTCGTGGAAAACCCAGAGCGTAGCTAGGGTCGGCACACGCTCGATGGCCAAAACTGGGGGGACTACAAGGATCGAGGATCCAGCCTGTCACCCAGTCGGCAGTTGATCGAAGATCGCAGGAAACAAAAAACAAAATGTAGAAAAAAAAATCCTTTTTTCCCCCGGACCAATGGGCCCGAAGGGAGCCATGTCCTACTTCTTGCTAGACAGAAAAAAAACTGATCTGCGAGATGCAGAGTGAGGGGATATACCCAGAGGGTCCGCCCCCTGGGCGGTACTGTAGAAGGTGCGATGCAACACTTTTTACAAGTTTTCTGCCTAGTCACTCCTAATTAACGGATAATACCCACTATGTCAATAGAGAAGCTGTGTCGGTCCATGAACGAAAGAGTAAAACTCTCGCCTCTGAGGAGTCCAGAATCAAGCCTAGGTATTCCAGGCTTCGAGTCAGCACCAACACCGACTTCTGGAGGTTCAGTACCCCACCAAACTCCCGAAGAGTCTGACTGGCGATCTCCACATCCTCCCTTAATTCTGAGGCGGAAGCTGCTCTCAGACGGAGATCGTCCAGATAGCCCATTATTGCGATCCTTTGCTGCCTCAGCAAGGGCAGGATCAGGGGGGAACACCAGGGTAAAAACCCTGGTGCCGACACTAGGCCAAAAAAGGAGAGCTACAAATTGGTAGTGCTTATCCCTGACTGCAAACCGCAGAAACTTCTGCTGCCTGACACACATGGGAACTGCAATATATGCGTCCCTGATGTCCAAGGATGCCAGAAAATCCCCCGGATGGAGTGTAGTGACCACAGAGTGAACTGATTCCATCCTGAACCTTTGTACTGTCACAAGGCAGTTGAGGGTCTGGAAATCCAGGATGGGACTGACCCCTCCCTTTTTTGGGACTACAGATTGGTGTAGAATCCCTGAAACCTTTCCGGCGCCGGCACAGGCACTATCACCCTGCGCACCAGCAGGTCCTGCACTGCCCCAAACAAGGCGTCCCGGCGATCTGGAAGGATATGATGGTTGGAGGGAAAAAATCTGTTTGGTGGACAAGAGAGAAACTCTATCTTGTACTCCAACTCCACTTCACAGACCCACTGGTCGGAAGTAGGGAGGTGCACCGAGGTGCAACCTCTCAAAAGGCGACCCCCCACCCGAAAGTTGGGCGGGGCAAGCCTCCATGGTGGCGCAAATTGTCTCGCAGGCTTGTTTGGCTTGCGAAAAAAAAAAAAGCAGGGATGCTTTTGTCCCTCAGCAGGCACCTGGTCGGCCTGGGAACGCTTACCTGCGGGCCTGGGCGGACGAAAAAAACGCTTGTGAGCAGAAAAGGAGGGCCCTGGCCAACGGCGTGGCTCCGTACCTTTTTTGGATTGTGGGAGCAGCGAGCTCTTACCCCAAATGACATTTTCAATAACGTCCTCCAGCGAGGCTCCAAATAGCCTTTAAGCCTGGAAGGGCAATCCGCCAGAGCCTTCTTGGACGTCTGGTCCGCGGACCAGCAAGTCAGCCAAATCAGGCGGCGTAGCCCCACAGCAGACACTGAGGCTCTGGACAACAAGGGAGCTGTATCTAAGACCATATTGCAGACATGTTCATGCACCCACTGGTCCGCTAGTCTCACGCAGACCGGGGAAGCCTGTTGCTTTTCAACTCACTGTGCAGCAAATTTTTGCCCATTTAGGAAGTGTCAGTGACACCAGGGTCGTGGCCAACAGTGGCCGCAATGCTGACCCCAATACCATGACCATGAGCCGGGCCACCAGGTCCTTAAAAACAGGGGTCCCCCTCCACCGGAACTGTGGCAATCTTATCAAACCGGGATACCGGGGGACCCACAATCGGGGGAGATGTCCATTTTTAAGAAACTCCTCAAAAGGGATAACGGACTGCCATGCGTTTCGGGCTGCGGCTGTTCCCATTCTTTGTATATAAACTTATCAAAATAAGCTAGGTAGGGGAAAAACCCCTAGCGGTGCGGGCCGGCTTGCGGGACCCAGAAGGGACGGGAAAGAGGGAGCCGCTCAGGTGTGGAAATCCCTGACAATGCCTCCTCCCAGCAGCCAAGGGTGCAGGCAAATGCAATTATGATCAAAAAGAAAAGAAAATCACTTCTGGAAGCAGCACTCCGATTAAAAAGCCTTTATTCCAAAAGGTTCAGGAAACAAAAAACACACTGCACGACACGGCAAACTGGTCACATCTAGCTGACGCGTTTCATACTATTATAGTGCTTACTCATAGCAGAAGGGACCGACGCCTCAGTAGATGCCCTCGCCGTATCCTCCATTTTTTTGGGGATCCCGCACCCGGTGATAAATGCTCCAACAAGCTCACTCCTGCACTGACCCGGACACAGAGTCTCCTCACTGTCCGAATGGTCCTGGTCCGCATATTCTGACACGGCAGAACAGGGACCGTTTGTCACAGCAAGGCCCGAGTCTGAATCAGATCATTCCCCAGGGGACGGTGGGAGGAGTGGGCGTTCTATTACCCCCCCTTTGCGCCCGCAAGCTGCCTCCACCCTGGCAACAAGGACTCCAGGACCGCCGGGGATGTCCCCACAAAACGTCCATAGGCACTAAAGTGCAGGGGAACCGGTTGCCACCACAGGGATTCTGGGGAAGAAGTGCCAGCTTCTGATGCCATGCTGACCTGCACTCACCTGACATCCTTCTGGGACAAGTCAGGGTGCACAAACGTCCACCCTCCTAGCTGCTACAGACCAAGTCCCCCCCCCCAGGACTCACCACTCTGACCCAGGCATAGCGCTGTTGAGCTGCCATCTGCTCTCCCCTGTCAGCCATGAGGTGTTCTATGCAGTGTGCGCCGTTCAGAAGGAACATTCCCAGCGCTAGAGGCAAAAATGAAGCTGGGACTACAAGAAAATGGCCGTCGATCACCTCAGAAAAGACCAGCACGGCTACAAGAAAATGGCCGCCGGGCTATCTCTGAGGTAAAAGAAAATGGCCGCGGCACGCTGACACACCACGCGGAGGCCTTCATCCCTGAACATACAGAGACACCCCCTATGGAGAGCGGACCACCAAAGCCCAGCGCAGCCCCCAGCCAGAACTCGGAGCTCCCCGGAAGGACCCCCGGTCAGGTACACAGCAGACCCAGCCTCACAGAGCATGGGGAGGAGGGAAAGGACAGGGAGAGAAGAATGGGAGAGGGAGAGACCCCCTAGTCGACCTCCCCAGGAATGCCCAGCTGTTCCATCCTGCCGAAACAGGAACTCTACTTACCTGTCCTGCGGGGACTGCTGGACGCATTCCGGCAGACCTATCACCCGAGCAGTACGGAGTGGCTGTTGGCCACGGCACACTGTGACTCGGACAGCAGTAGCCCGGTCATATGTGTGCCCCGGAGCATATAGCTCACCGGCCACCCCTGGAGCAACGGGGCATGTCATGGCCGACCCAGCACGTAGCTAGAGGCCTGCTCACGCTCAATGGCTGGACTGGGGAGACTACAAGGATCTATATTATCCAGCCTGTCACCCAGCCGGCTGTTGATATTTTTTGATCCTGAGATCTACTAAGAAAAAAGCAAAAAATCTCCAGGACCAATGGTCCCCACAGGGAGCCAGGTCCTTCTCCTACGCTAGGCAGAAAAAAACTGAGCTGCTGGATGCAGTGTGAGGGGGTTATAGCCAGTAGGACCGCCCCCTGGGCGGTACTGTTCAGCTTTGCTGTTTTTACATGTTCTGCCTAGTCCTCTCCTGATAGGAGGCAGTATAACCCTAAAAACAAGACTAAAGTGCTGTGTCCATCCATGAACGAAAGAGAAACTACTTTTTGAAATCGGTGCGGCGCAACAAATGCAGCGTTGCACCCATTAGGACATTGCCATTGCCGGCAATTGCCGCTGATTTGAGATACGATTTGAAATGTCAAATCGCACCAATGTAAACCAGGGCTTAGGGCAGGGTTTCTCAACTCCAGTCCTCAAGGCGCCCCAACAGGTCATGTTTTCAGGCTTTCCATTATGTTGCACAGGTGATGTAATCAGTTTCACTGCCTTAGTAATTACCACAACCGTTTCATCCGAGGGAAATCCTGAAAACATGACCTGTTGGTGCGCCTTGAGGACTGGAGTTGAGAAACACTGGCTTAGGGTGTAATTTTTGTTATGTACATGATAAATATCTTCTGAATGGACAACTTTGTGTAAAAAGAAAAGAATAATTATTTCCAGCTTGTGGGGAAAAAAAAAGACATGCTCATAAGACTCATTATTATTATGCCTCATAGGATATACGTTGGGGTGTTTGCTTCTCAAAATTGGGTCATTTTGTTGGGAATTCCATTGTCTTGGTGTTTCAGGGCCTTCACAAATGGTGGTCAAGAAATTAGATATGTAATTTATGCTCCTAGAACACCTGACGGGCTCCTTGCATGTTGGGCTTCTCTATGTGGCTAGGCTGTGAAAAAGTCTCAAACGTGGTATTGCCATACTCAGAAGTAGCAGAATGTGTTTTGAGGTGTAGTTGCAAGTGTGCCTGTGCCGTGTGAGAGAAATAACCTGTTAATATAACAATTGTGTGAAAAAAATAATCTTAATTTAGCAAAGAATTGTGGGAAAAAAATTGCAACTTAAAAAAAAAAAAAATCACCAGGTCTCTTACTAAATACCTTGGAATGTGTACTTTACAAAAAAGGGTCATTTGTACTGTCCTGGCTTGTTAGTGTCTCAAGCAATGACATGTCAGTTGATCAGGTGTGATCAATTTTGAATGATTGGTACCATAGCTTGTAAACTCTATAGCTTTCAGGGCGAGCTCACACCACATGCAGTCGAGTACGTTTTTTTCTGCATCAAAAATGCATGGAAAGTAGGTTATATGGTTTCCAATGGCATAGTTCACACCAGTGCAATCAGTTTCAGGGCTTTCCAGTTCCAGAAAAAAAAAAAAGTAGAACATGCTGCATTTTTCCTACACTGGACTGTAACGCAGTAAAATGTATCAAAACCACACTGGAATGCATCAAAACTGCACTGGACCTTAGTCAGTGAAAAAAAAAAAAAAAAGCATCTGGAATGCATCCGGAAAAGCATCAAAAATGCACCGGAATGTGCAACAAAAAAAAACGTGTTAACATGCATGCAGAAATGCATCTGGAACAGAGTTGAAGTGCATTTTTTTGTGCACACAGACCCATGAATATACACGGATTAGGGTTATTTTTTACCAAAGCAATGTAGCAGCATACATTTTGGCCAAAATGACGAATTTGCTAAATTATATATAACAAAGAAAAAAGGGATTTTTCCCAAAATGTATAGCTTTTTTTCATTTATAGTGAAAAAAAAAAAAAAAAGAAAAAAAGAAAAGTGGTAATTAAATACCACCAAAATAAAACTATGTGTGGAAAAAAAAAAAGAAGGCGTTTGCGTTAAATGTCACTACCGGATACTCTGGTGCAACAATGCCAGGCAAACTTCCCGTTTAGATGGGAGAGAGAGGCCATCACCTACTTAGGTATCCAGCTACCAGCTACTCTAAAAACACTATTCTAAAAACTTCCTAGTCAAGCTAAAACTCATACAACAAGATCTCTCAAGGTGGGATGTGCCCACCCTTTCCTGGTTCGGATGAGCCTCTATCCTAAAGATGACTGTCTTACCTCGTATACTATACAAAATGCAGACTATCCCGATACACTTACCACCCGCATTTTTTGCGGCTTTCAGGAAAATGTGCCTTTTTATTGGGTGCTAAATCAGCTCGTATCGGATGGGCAAAGCTAGTCTAAGGAAAAAGGAGGGATTGGTCTCCCGGACATACAGCGCTATTATTGACTACATGACCAGGGTGGTAGATTGGAAAATTCATGCCCGGTGTAAAAGCTGGGTTGTACCTTGTACCTTGAGAAATTAATTGCAGAAACTGATCTGGGCTCGATTCCTTGGATCCCTAAAAAAATTATACCTCCTCAGCCCCGCACACATCCTTTGACCGGAGTGACTCTCCAAGCTTTTGACAGGGCATGTAAAGCCCATGCACTGTCTGCCGCAGACTGCCCAATTACCCCCGTTAGAGGTAATCCAGACTTCCCCCCGGGTCTATCGCCATCCTATCTTTTTAAGGAATGTCCATACCCACAGATGCAGGCCAAACACTTCTTTCGCAATGGCAAGTTTCTAAAGCTACAAGAGCTTGCTGCTCTGTCTAATACCAAGTCCTTCCCCTCTTGGTCTTATGTGCAATTAAAACACTTTCTAGATGTGCCAGCGAAAATAGTCAAATTCACGAGCCAGCCCACAGTGTTCAAATCCCTATGTTCGAGATCTTCACCCCAGAGTCATGTCATCTTGGCCCTATATGCGTCTATGTTTGGAGATTCATACTCCTCTTTACAAGCAGACCATACATTTTGGGAGACAGCCTTAGACAGGGAGATAGGAGAAGCTAGTTGGGACCAAATCCATTTATACATACACAGAGGCTCTCTTAATTTCAATACGCAAGAAAATGGGTACAAACTCAAAACTAGATGGTACAAGACCCCTCAAGTGCTTCATAAGATTTTCCCGACGGTGCCTGATCACTGTTGGCGATGTGAAACAGAGATAGGCACCTTTCTCCATGTCTGGTGGTCCTGCCCTCGAATCCAGCCATACTGGCATAAGATACAAAAAAAAAAAATACTTCAAATCAATAGCTATGCATTTAATAAACGCCGCTAGGCTCTGTATACCGGTACATTTGGAGGTCCACGCGACCGTCTTCACTTAAAGAATGGACAGTACGTGTCGACCGTATAGTAACGATGGAGGAACTGATTTTCACCTCGCAAGACAAAATCTCGAGCTTCTCAGCTATCTGGGAAGCTTGGATCATGTACAAAAACTCCCAAGTCATATCAGGATTTAGACTTATAAGCTAGTACCATAACACTAATTTATCGTAGATGGTTCTCCCCGGGGATCCGGGAGACCCAGTGAATGTAGCGTATGGACAGTGGATAGAGAGGGTAGAAGGTGGGTTTCCATCCACTCTCCACATTTCCTCCCCCCTTTTCTCTGCCCCCTCTCTCCTCTATTCTTTTCTTTCCTTGAATTCTCTGAGTTAGGTAGCAGGTTGGACATAGAGCTTGGAGCGGACGTGATTGTCCGAGCCTGAGCCCCGGGTCCATGCCCACAGATAAGAACAATTGGATACAGTTGTGTGATTTTGTCAATGCCCTGACAGGTGGTTCCGAGAATCTCTTGAAATAGTAGTTACTCAATTTGAGAATAGTCACATGATACCCTAGAGTGCATAAAGCCTAGGATACTGCCACTTTGTTCAATGCAAATAGGCTTCCGAGCATTTACTAAGCATGTTCTAGATGTTTACTGTACTCTCAACCTGTTATTTACTGCTTGGAATACTACATATGGAACCTGTTACCCAATGTGTTATATTGTTGCACTGCAACACTGTGATGTATACTTTTTTTTAAATATATAATAAAATCTTTGTGGAAAAAAAAAAAAAAGACAAAAATTTCATATGGGTACAGTGTTGCAAGACTGAGCACTTGTCATTCAAAGTATGAGAGCACTGAAAGCTGATCTGGGCAAGAAGAGGGTATAAGAGCCCAGCAGGCAAGTAGTTAAGGGGGCGTGTGTCTCCTATGGCTATATTCTTTTGCTCATAGGTGTCCCTCATTCCCATCTCAAAAAGTTGGGAGGTATGAATAGGTCACTAAGGCTCCATTCACATCTAGGTGTATGGGGGCAACAATCATGCAAAAAGAATCGCAGGACGCCCATCACCCAAAAGAAGCTCATGTACTTCTTTTGGGTAACAGGAACCCTGCGATTCTGTTTGCATGTTTTCCCTGCGATTGTCGCCCGGTGAATCGCAGGAAAAATCGCCACGTGTTTGGGGTGCTATTGAAATAGACAGGCAACGCACCGGGAACGCACTGGCGTCCCGCGATTTGCACTATTGAGAATCACAGCGATTTGAAACGCGGAGATGTGAATGGAGCCTAAAGTCCAGAGGGCCCTTGTAAAGCTGCACAAAAGGTGGGTCTGCCCCATCATTCAATGCTTTTTATTCTCACGGTTACAGCTTTTGTGTCCATCTCAGCGTGAACTCTTAGCTCTCCAATTACTTGCATGGTCTTGTTTTCCCTTGCTCTACATCTTCTCCTGTCTGGCTCAGCCTCTGCACCTACTTACAGTCCTTTGTAGAACTGTAAAAAAATAAATAAAAAATGCCCACTATATATCTATTATTACTGGCCTAACAGGAGTACTCCCATCAGCAATTGTGCTGGAGACCTCATTTCTAATTGTAGGCAGAGTCTTCACTTTGGAATGCGATGCCCTAACTACCAAGGCCTGAGGTGTGCCTTAGCCTGCTGGTCAGTATGCCTAAAAGTGGGCATACCCTGAATATGACTGTGAAGAATGAATAATGTAAATGATTATATGAAAAAAGGGGGAACGGGTGGGTGGGGACCCAGAAACCCAGCCGACGCAGGAGAGGAGGAGGGATAAATAGCCCTCAGACTCCTCCTACAAATCCAGGCTAGCCTGCGGCCAGCCTTCAAACTTGTAGTCAGAGTCTTCACTTAGGAATGCGATACCCTAACTTCCAAGGCCTGAGGTGTGCCTTAGCCTGCTGGTCAGTTTGCCTAAAAGTGGGCAAAAAGACCCGGTAGTAGGTGTGTTAAGAAAATATAAGGGCAGGTAACAAACCGTCTGGTAGATTAACGCACGCCCGGATAGCGTCAATGAATGGATCCGGTAAGCAACCGTTACGACAGCAGAAACCAGCGACCTAAGAATTGATGATCAGAAGGGGCCCCAACCGTTGGAACTTGCAAACCTGCCCAGAAACCAAACGACTGTCCCGTAACTGACTGGATAAGCCTACTACCAGAAAACACAGGCATGGGAACCGCTTGAGGCAAGAGGATACATGGGAGGAAAGACAAGTAGCTCTGTGAAACACCCACCACCCCTGGCCTAACTGTCCATACCTGGTAAGGGGACGTGAGAGGGAGAGCTGCCAAAAAATGGACGAACTGATAGGAGTGAAGGGGGTCTAAGAGCCGGATACCTGAAAGATGAGTTTGCTGGTGTTGACGGATGAGGCCAACATGCTGTAGCAATATGTAACGATAACGCACAGAACCAGACAGTAAGGACTACATAGCCCCAAGGGTAACCCATAAGTTAAACCAACACTACAGCTGCTAACCTGCCCTGATGAAAACTTCAAGCCTTGGTGAAATCAGAACCTGAAAGAAAGGTGTGAAGAGACAATGAAACAAACAATGATGCAACGGCTGTGCGTGTGCGCCATGACTGCATAGCACAGACAAGCTATGGCAGACCAGCTACGACTGTCTGAGACCTGCTATAACTGAAACACGCTGTGGTAAAACACGCTATGACAGAACACAACCCCCTCTGTAGCTACCCCAGTGCGAAGACGTGAGCAGTGAAGGAGGGACCACAGCACGTAAATGAACCTTATAACGACCCCCCCCCCCCCGGCGTGTGACGTGAGTGAGCGCAAGTAACCTGCTGCGCAACGACAGATCATTGAATACTTAGGACCTGTGTACCCACAGACCGTGGTGGGTAGTCCTGCAGGTGTAATGAAACAAATGCATCGTATGACGTGAAGTAATAGGCGAGAAGATTGTGGTCAACAATTATTGGAATGAAAACCTCAGCCCGTAAGGATATGTAGACGTGACAGATCCCGAGATGTGAGCCCTAGCCAACTGAACCAGAAATGCCAAGAACCTACGAAAGTACGATGCGACATCGAAACGAACGAAGATGAACCGTCTACCGGAGTGAGCTGAACCTGCATGACACCAACGTGCTGACAGGAAACGCCATGACAGAAAACCTGCTAAGTCCGAGCTGCTGTGACAGAAACACGCCATTACAGAAACACGCCAAGACAAGACAGAAACACGCCAAGAAAGAAACATGCCAAGACAGAAACACGCCAAGACAACGCTGAGGCAGAATATGCAATGACAGAAAAACCTGTAGCAGAAACGATATGACCGAAACGCTGAGGCAGAAATGCAATGACAGAAATCCTGGGGCAGACAGAAACGCTAGGACAGAAATACTGAGACTGAACGCTGAGACAGAAATGCTGACGCAGACTGCTGTGACAGAAATGTGGGCCCGAAACGCTATGACAGCAATGCTGGGCTGAAACGCCATGACAGCAATGCTGGGGCTGAAACGCCATGACAGCAATGCTGGGGCTGAAACGCCATGACAGCAATGCTGGGGCTGAAACGCCATGACAGCAATGCTGGGGCTGAAACGCCATGACAGCAATTGTCAGGGAATTCCTGTGAGACTGTTTGCACACAGACGTGCACAAGCACATAGTCTTTGCCATAGAATGGCAAACAGGCGCACGCACGCGCGCCAGAACCCGCATTCGCGGGTGCGAATGCGCACGCACGGGCCTAATTCTCCTTTGGCGCCAGATAGCCTATTTAAAGGGAGTCTGGGCTCTTGTGCTTTGCTGACTCATCTCAGCTGTGTTCCTGAGTCCTGCTCTGATCCTGTGTGACTCCTCAGTACTTTGACCCGGCTTGCTCTTGACCTTGGTCCTGTACCGATGTCCATCTCTGACCCGGCTCCGCTCCCGACTCTGGCTATGATCTTGTACCTCGCTGCCCGCCTGCTGACGAACCTGGCTATTCCTGAGATCTTGCTCCTGTCTTTGTTCCTGGTTGCTGTTAACCCCCGGCTACCTGCCTGGCTGTTACCTGTTCCTGCTCAGCACATCACAGCCTACTCCAGTCTGCTGAATCCTACCAACCTGCTCTCCCGGGACCTCCTGCTCCAGGCACTTGTGTCCCTCTTGTCCTTCGGCTTCCTCTGTCTTACCTCCAGCGGAGCCAGGACAGGAGATATAAGAGAGGCCGACCTCGTCAATTCAGTCTCCCATTCGATCCCTGACAGTATCAGTCAGCCAATAATGGAGTCTGAATGGGAGGCCTCTCCATCTAAGGACTTTTCACAATCAATCGCTGCACTAACACACATCGTGCAAAAGTTGCAAGCAGATCTAAGTCGCATGGAAGTTCAATTATCAACCGACACAGTGACTTTGCCACTTTTAGATTCCTCTGCTGCTAAAGATGTAACCACTCAGACGGAGGCCTACACATCCAGTGGAACCTACCCTATTCCTGAACCCTGAGTGCCTGTCCCCGAACGCTTTTCTGGAGATCGCAGGAAATTTCGGACTTTTCGTAATGCATGCAAACTTTATTTTTCTCTCCTCCCACGAACTTTCTCCACGCAAGATGTCAGGGTGGGATTTGTTATCTCCCTCCTGGATGAGCCCCAATCCTGGGCCTTTCAGCTTCGTGAGCAGCTTGACCCAGCTTTAGCCTCTATGGACTCTTTTTTCTCTGCCATGTCCCAGCTGTACGCTGACCCCTTCTGTAGACAGACTGCCGAACAAGAACTCAACAAACTACAGCAGGGTCAGAGACCTGTGGAGGATTACGTAACCGATTTTCGCCTCTGGAGTACCAATACCGAGTGGAATCAAGCAGCCCTTCATTACCAGTTCCGTCTTGGTCTATCTGACTCTATTAAAGATGAACTTGCCAGAGTGGAGGTACCCTCGGTTCTGGAGGACCTGTGTCAGGGAAATAGGCGCATCCCTGTGCGTAATGGTGCAGGGTTGGCAAACCTGCATAGGCAAAGGCACTGTCAGGGAACCAACAGAAGGAGAAGGACTTTAGGACCCAGCATCTCTACCAGCAGGTCACATGGGCCTATATAAGGAAGTCTGCTAGTGTCTGCATTTGCTGGTTTATCTTCAGCTCCCCCTGTGTTCCTGTATCCTGAATCACCTGTTGATCTGATCTCCTGTGTACCGACCCGGCTTGTTCTGACCCGCTCTTCCTGATCCTTTGGCTCGACTCTTGGCTTGCACCTGACCTCCTTCTGCCTGCTCCCTGCATCCGACCCCGGCTTGTCTATTGAACTCTGCATATCCTGCTCCCTGTACTAAGACTCGGCTCATCCCTGGTCATTCTGATTACGGACTGTCTTCCTGTGAATGATCCTTGGCCTGGCTCCCGGCTCAGCTTTCCAGTTGCTCCACTGGTCTCTGTCTCCTGGACCCTCCAAGCACGTCTGTCTTCAGTTACCAGGCACCCGTGCTTCTGTGGGCACTACACCTGCTGTGTCATCTTCAGTGGTGTGCTGCACTCGGCCGCAAGGGGAGCCCTCCCAGCATCTCGGCCTCCTACCAAGTTCCTGACAACCTGATTAAACTTGTCATTTTGATTGACCGACGGTTACGGGAACGCCAGTCAGAGAGGACCCACAGAGACTCTCCTCATCACAGAACCAAGAATGCCATTACCTGCCTTTCCAGTGACATGACTAGCTCCCCCCGGGCTCCTTCTCAGAAAAGTTTTTTGAGGTCCCCTCTGTCTGCAGCCGAACGCCTTCATCGCTAGCACTCTAACCTCTGTCTCTACTGTGGTGATGTCGGTCACTATCTGCAAATCTGTCCAGTACGACCACACAAATCTCCTACCAACTGGATCCACACTATGAATCCACCCGGACCTGATCGGGTTCACTTAACCCTTCCTTGCCACCTACAGCTTGCTGAGAAAACCATTTCTGTCTCTGCAATCATAGACTCTGGTGCCTGCAGCTGCTTTGTGGACTCTGGTTTCGCAGCCCGGCACAACCTCCCTCTTTGTACCAAGAAACAAGGGTTCGTGGTACACCTCGCTGATGGCTCCGGTATCAAGTCCGGCCCAGTAACACAAGAAACGGTCCCCATCCTCTGCCTTTCTTCCGCCAGTCATCGAGAGTTCCTACGTCTAGACGTCATCTCGTCACCCATGTTCCCCATCATCTTGGGTATGCCCTGGCTGAAGGCACACAATCCCAGCATCAACTGGCTTACAGAGGAGATCCTTTTCTCTTCACCTTACTGTCTGGTACACTGTGTTCCGCATGAGGTACGCACCACTACACCTCTCCTGGCCATCCAGTCTGATCCAGAAACCTCAAGACTTGTTCCTGCAGTTTACCACGACTTTATCGATGTTTTCAACAAAAAGAATGCGGACTCTCTCCCTCCTCACTGGGCCTATGATTGCACCATAGAACTGTTGCCCGGAGCTGAGATTCCGTTTGGCCGTATCTACCCTCTTTCTGAGCCCGAATTAGAAGCCCTCCGTCACTACATTGACGAAAATTTGGAGAAAGGCTTCATCCGACATTCCACATCTCCTGCAGGGGCAGGCATCTTCTTTGTCGAAAAGAAGGACCATACTCTCAGACCCTGTGTGGATTATCGAGATCTTAATAAGATAACGGTTAAGAATCGGTATCCACTTCCTCTAATCCCAGAACTTTTCCAAAGATTGCGAGGGGCACAAGTGTTTTCTAAACTAGATCTGAGGGGTGCATACAGCTTAGTCAGAATTCGTAACGGGGACGAATGGAAGACCGCATTCCGAACACGCTTTGGGCACTATGAATATCTTGTCATGCCATTTGGCCTCTGCAATGCCCCTGCCACATTTCAACATCTGGTCAATGACATCTTCCGGGACTACTTAGATCTGTTCATTATCGTCTACTTGGACGATATTCTTATATTCTCCAGCTCTCTTGATCTTCACAGGGGTCATGTAAAGAAAGTACTTGAAAGACTGCGACAACACCATCTTTACGCTAAAGCTGAGAAATGCGACTTTGAAAGATCTTCTATCCAATTCTTAGGACTTGTTATTTCTGCAGAAGGCATCTCTATGGACCCGCAGAAAGTTGCCGCTGTGCTTGATTGGCCTGCTCCTGAGGACAAGAAAGCCATTCAACGTTTTGTAGGCTTTGCCAATTTGTACAGGAAATGTATTAAAAACTTTTCCGGCATCATTGCTCCTGTCACCCAGTTAACTAAACAGCATGTTTCTTTCAAATGGACCCCAGAGGCTCAGGATGCTTTTGAAAAATTAAAGACCTTATTCACCTCTGCCCCCATCCTAAGACACCCCGACCCTGCTCTGGCCTACGTACTCGAGGTAGACGCTTCGGAAACGGCAGTTGGGGCTATCCTATCTCAAAGACAGGGGGCTAAATCCTTACTTCATCCAATTGCCTTTTTCTCTAGGAAACTGAACTCTTCTGAAAATAATTATGACGTGGGGGATCGTAAACTACTAGCTATCAAAGCCGCCCTAGAGGAATGGCGCTATCTGTTGGAGGTGGCTGCGCATCCTATCCTTATTTTCACTGATCACAAAAACTTGGAATATTTAAGAACTGCCAAGCGCCTAAGACCCCGACAAGCCAGATGGGCACTATTCTTTTCACCTTTCACTTTCCATCTTACCTTCTGCCCCGGATCCAAGAACGGTAAACCCGATGCGCTCTCACGCATGTTCTCTGAATCAACCCCACTTCCTGAACCTGACACTATCTTACCTGCCAAGAACTTTCTACTCCTACAGGCAGATGTGATGTCCCAAATCAAGGAGGCAGTTGCTAATCATCCTCCTCCTCTGGATCTGCACCTTCAACCAAGAGATGAACTCTTCTTCCACAAGGAGCAAATTTTTATTCCTGAGCAGTTTAGGGTCCACATCCTCAAGAAATGCCATGACCACCCCCTTGCCGGGCACTTTGGAATTCACAAGACCTCTGACCTAGTGTCCTGTTCCTTTTGGTGGCCTAATTTATTGAAGGATTGTAGAGATTATGTCAGGTCCTGCTCCGTATGTCTCAGAAACAAGTCTGATCATGCCAAGACCTGGGGATTGTTAGAATCTCTTCCTGTACCTGAAAAACCTTGGAAAATGATTTCCTTGGATTTTATTGTGGAACTTCCCCCGTCTGAAGGATTCACCACCATTTTTGTTATAGTGGATCGTTTTTCAAAAATGGCTCATTTTGTACCTTTGAAAGGAACCCCCTCTGCCTCTGAAACCGCTTCTGTATTTATTAAGGAAATTGTAAGATTACATGGCATCCCAGCAAACATAACCTCGGATCGTGGAGTACAGTTTACCTCAAAATTTTGGAGGGCCCTATGTAAAGCTTTGAAGATTGAACTATGCCTTTCGTCTGCTTATTAGACTTGTGCACAACGGAAAAATTCGTTCCGTTTCGGTTCGTTTCTTTCCGGTCCTGTTGATTCGTAATCATTCGTAATTTTGCTAGACGGGATTTTTCGTGTTCGGACTCATTCGTATTTTTGCAAGCGACATTTTTCGTTGAATTTTTTGTTGCTTTATAATTCGTACTTTCGGTAGAGTACGTTGTTTTTCGTTGATTCTGGACACAACTCCTACTTTCGTAACTTTTTTTGGGTTCGTTGATTCGTAATTTTCCGTGTCTCTCTCACAACGACGCTGCCTATTATGCCTAATGTGCTTCGAATGGATTTGTACTTTTCTAAATACATAGCGGTTATTTGTAACGATTCGAAATCTCGTATTTTACTTTCGTTTTTTACATGCGGCTATAGGCTCCGCCCCTGTACACCATTTTGAGAGGGTTCAGCACGGTGAGGGAGAAGCAGAGAGCAAAGCAGAGTGAGTGTTATTGTGCTTCGAATGGATTTGAAATCTCGTATTTTACTTTCGTTTTTTCATGCGGCTATAGCCTCCGCCCCTGTACACCATTTTGAGAGGGAGTTCAGCATGGTGAGGGAGAAGCAGAGAGCAGAGAGTGTTATTGTGCTTCGAATGGATTCGTACATTCGTAACTTTTTTCATAACGAATTATGCCGAAGACCTTCGGGCATTCGCTATTTTGCGGTATAATTTATTTCGGATTCGGTTTTATTCGTAATTGCTCTGTTCGGAAATTCGAATGCTTCCGAATGTCCGAAAGTTGCTAAATTCGGACGAATTTTGATTCGTTACGAAACGAATTGCACAAGCCTACTGCTTATCACCCGCAGACCAACGGTCAGACCGAAAGGACAAATCAATCCTTGGAGCAATACTTAAGATGTTTCTCATCCTTCTCTCAGGATGATTGGGTGGCTCTACTCCCTTTGGCGGAATTTGCGTACAATAATTACGTTCATTCGGCAATCGAACAGTCACCCTTCTATGTTAACTATGGGTATCACCCTTCCTTTTTACCCGATGTACCCACAAAATCTTCTGTACCAGCTGTGCAAGAAAGACTGGACTTTTTCAACACCAATAATCTGCTCGAGAGAGACTATTCTAAAGCCACAGGCGGCTAACAAAAAAAATGTTGACAGGAAAAGAAGAGGGAACCTGAACTTGAAGCCAGGAGACAGAGTTTTTCTGTCCACAGCTAACTTAAGATTGAAATGCCCTTCGAAGAAACTTGGCCCAAAATTCTTGGGTCCTTTCAATTAGAAAACGGATCAATCCTGTGGCTTTTGAATTATCCTTGCCAAACAGTTTAAAGATTCATCCTGTGTTCCACATTTCGCTGCTCAAACCTATGGTCTCTAACCCCTTCCCAAATCGTGGCACTGAAGCCCCTGCCCCAATACTGATTGAAGAAAGTGAGGAATACGAGGTTGAGGCCGTTCTGGACTGTAGGAAGAGGGGTGGTCAGACTCAGTTCCTCATTAAATGGAAGGGTTATGGCCCTGAGGACAATTCCTGGGAACCAGCCTCTAATGTTCATGCCCCCCGGTTGATACAGGCCTACCTCCAGCTTCACCCCGAAAAACGGTCTCTTGTGGGCATCCGGAGGCTGCCCCTAAGGGGGGGGGCAATGTCAGGGAATTCCTGTGAGACTGTTTGCACACAGACGTGCACAAGCACATAGTCTTTGCCATAGAATGGCAAACAGGCGCGCGCGGGTGCGTGTGCGCGCACGAGCGCGCACGCACGGGCCTAATTCTCCTTTGGCGCCAGACAGCCTATTTAAAGGGAGTCTGGGCTCTTGTGCTTTGCTGACTGATCTCAGCTGTTCCTGAGTCCTGCTCTGATCCTGTTTGTCTCCTCAGTACTTTGACCCGGCTTGCTCTTGACCTTGCTCCTGTACCGATGTCCATCTCTGACCCGGCTCTGCTCCCGACTCTGGCTCTGTCTATGATCTTGTACCTCGCTGCCCGCCTGCTGATGAACCTGGCTATTCCTGAGACCTTGCTCCTGTCTTTGTTCCTGGTTGCTGTTAACCCCCGGCTACCTGCCTGGCTGTTACCTGTTCCTGCTCAGCACATCACAGCCTACTCCAGTCTCCTGCTCCAGGCACTCGTGTCCCTCTTGTCCTTTGGCTTCCTCTGTCTCACCTCCAGCGGAGCCAGGACAGGAGATATAAGAGAGACCGACCTCGTCAATTCAGTCTCCCATTCGATCCCTGACAGCAATGCTGGGGCTGAAACGCCATGACAGCAATGCTGGGGCAGAAACCCCATGACAGCAATGCTGGGGCAGAAACGCCATGACAGCAATGCTGGGGCTGAAACGCCATGACAGCAATGCTGGGGCTGAAACGCCATGACAGCAACGCTGGGGCTGAAACGCCATGACAGCAACGCTGGGGCTGAAACGCCATGACAGCAACGCTGGGGCTGAAACGCCATGACAGCAACGCTGGGGGCAGACACGCCATGACAGAAACCCTGGGGGCAGACACGCCATGACAGAAACCCTGGGGGCAGACACGCCATGACAGAAACCCTGGGGGCAGACACGCCATGACAGAAACCCTGGGGGCAGACACGCCATGACAGAAACCCTGGGGGCAGACACGCCATGACAGAAACCCTGGGGGCAGACACGCCATGACAGAAACCCTGGGGGCAGACACGCCATGACAGAAACCCTGGGGGCAGACACGCCATGACAGAAACCCTGGGGGCAGACACGCCATGACAGAAACCCTGGGGGCAGACACGCCATGACAGAAACCCTGGGGGCAGACACGCCATGACAGAAACCCTGGGGGCAGACACGCCATGACAGAAACCCTGGGGGCAGACACGCTATGACAGAAACCCTGGGGGCAGACACACTATGACAGAAACCCTCTGGGCAGACGCGCTATGACAGAAACCCTGGGGGCAGACACGCTATGACAGAAACCCTGGGGGCAGACACGCTATGACAGAAACCCTGGGGGCAGACACGCTATGACAGAAACCCTGGGGGCAGACACGTTATGACAGAAACCCTGGGGGCAGACACGTTATGACAGAAACCCTGGGGGCAGACACGTTATGACAGAAACCCTGGGGGCAGACACGTTATGACAGAAGTGGGCGGACAACCCCTCCCATGCTGCCAGCGTGACCCCGGGAGAAATGGTGGACAGCCTCCTCCATGCTGCCAGCATGACCCCTGGAGATGGGGTGGACAGGCTGCTGGTGTGACCCCGGGAGGAGTGGATGATGCCCCCCCCCATACTGCCAGCGTGAGCCTGGGACAAATGGATAGATGCCCCCCCCTGTGATGGCGGTGAGAGCCATGGAGGAGTGGATGGACGGACCCCCCCCCACAAGCAGCCAGCCATAGCCCGGGAGGAGTGGGTGGATGGATGGACGCCCCCCCCCCGCGTGAATGCAGCGTGAGCCAGGGATTAGTGGTGGACGAGCGGGCGGCCCTGCAGATATGCCAGTGTAGCATGCATATCACTACCCCGTGTTAGATGCTACCCCCTGACGCTACTGCGCATGTGCCGATTTGAGACCAAAGAAACCGAGTGCAGAGCTGCTCAGGATGTCTGCAGCTGACTCAGATTAACCCCTCACACTACACAGAGGCAGACAGGAACTTCATCTTGATCCAGCAGCTGAGGGACATGACGAGGCTCACAGCGGACACACAGGCTGGTTGTGAGGGGACAGCAACAAGCTGTATCACTTACACACAGGCTGGATGGGGCACACAATGGATATCACAGGCTGGATGGGGGCACACCATGGATATCACAGGCTGGATGTTTGGCACAGGTTCCGGGATGTATAGCTCGGGACCAGTTCCCCGTAGAAAGCTCCAGGGGGTCTCATTAGATTGCCCCAACGCTTTCCAACAAAATGAGACCCCCCTCGTATTTTTACGGCCAGTATTCGGTAACCGGTAAAAACTTGCACACCTACCGCCTCGGCCACGTTTCTTAAAAATACACCGACACTGAGAGGTAGTAGGCACACTCCTTGGGGACTCAGGTTCCGAAGATGGGGTCCAGGGAACCGATGGCCAACTGGTACCGGTTGCCCAAACCTAACCGGAAAATTACAGTTTAACATGGGAGTCTATGGCGTGGTTGGTTGGCTTTGGAAAAGTGGTGTTCCCCGATCTTACGTTCTCCGGTCCCCAGACTCCGGTAGAGGAGGCATGGGGCTACATGTGTGCCAAGTTTGGGCTCCAGGGGACATACGGCCGGCCGGTACCGACTCCCCAAAGACGGTCACTCCAAAACACTGATTTAACATTGGCGCCTATGGGAAAACCGGGTCAGCTTGGGACACGGTTGCTACTCGGCCATAGGTCCCAGTGACCCCCAAACTTGGCATGCACATTCCCAAAAATTGTGAAGAAAGTGAGTCACTACCGGTTACGGTTCGGGAGAACCGGACGTGTAAATTTGGAAACCGGAAAATTACAGTTTAACATGGGAGTCTATGGCGGGGGGTGGTCGGCTTTGAAAAAGCGGTGCTTACGCGCCCCAGTCCTCAGACTTGGCACACCGGTAGAGGAGGAAAGGGGCTACATGTGTGCCACGTTTGGGCTCCAGGAGACCTACAGCCAGCCAGTATCGACTCCCTAAAGTTAACCGAGAATTAAAAATTTAACATGGGAGTCTATGGCGGGGTTGGTCGGCTTTGAAAAATCGGTGGTCCCCAGACTTGGCACATCGGTAGAGGAGGACTGGGGCTACATGTGTGCTAAGTTTGGGCTCCAGGCCGGTACCGGTTGCCCAAAGAGACCGGTAAAACCAAAACATGTACCCGGAAAAATGACCATTTAACACTGGCTTCAAAGGGTGGGGTATGATATATCGGAACCCATTAACTTGGCACACTGGTAGGGGTGTAGCATGAAGATCACTATCCCCTGTGGCTCACGGCGGACATATAGTGAGCCACAGGGGATAGTGATATTCATGCTACACCTGTCCCCTCGTCGCAAGCAGCCTATGTGTCCGCCGTGAGCCACAGGGGATAGTGATCTTCATGCTACACCTGTCCTCTCCTCACAAGCAGCCTATGTGTCCGCCGTGAGCTACAGGGGATAGTGATCTTCATGCTACACCTGTCCCCTCGTCGCAAGCAGCCTATGTGCCCGCCGTGAGCCACAGGGGATAGTGATATTCATGCTACATCTGTCCCTTCCTCGCAAGCAGCCTATGTGTCCCCGGTGAGCCACAGGGGGATAGTGATATTCATGCTACATCTGTCCCCTCCTCGCAAACAGCCTATGTGTCCGCCGTGAGCTACAGGGGATAGTGATCTTCATGCTACACCCGTCCCCTCGTCGCAAGCAGCCTATGTGCCCGCCGTGAGCCACAGGGGATAGTGATATTCATGCTACATCTGTCCCCTCCTCGCAAGCAGCCTATGTGTCCCCAATGAGCCACAGGGGGATAGTGATATTCATGCTACATCTGTCCCCTCCTCGCAAACAGCCTATGTGTCCGCCGTGAGCTACAGGGGATAGTGATCTTCATGCTACACCTGTCCCCTCCTCGCAAGCAGCCTATGTGTCCGCTGTGAGCCACAGGGGATAGTGATATTCATGCTACATTTGTCCCCTCCTCGCAAGCAGCCTATGTGTCCCCAATGAGCCACAGGGGATAGTGATATTCATGCTACACCTGTCCTCTCCTCGCAAGCAGCCTATGTGTCCACCGTGAGCCACAGGGGATAGTGATATTCATGCTACACCTGTCCCCTCCTCGTAAGCAGCCTATGTGTCCGCCGTGAGCCACAGGGGATAGTGATATTCATGCTACACCTGTCCCCTCCTCGTAAGCAGCCTATGTGTCCGCTGTGAGCCACAGGGGATAGTGATCTTCATGGTACACCTGTCCCCTCCTCACAAGCAGCCTATGTGTTCGCCGTGAGCCACAGGGGATAGTGATATTCATGCTACACCTGTCCCCTCGTCGCAAGCAGCCTATGTGTCCGCCGTGAGCCCTCACCATGTCCCGCAGCTGCTGCCATCTAGATGAAGTTCGTGTCTTCCTCTTTGTAGCCGATAGATCAGTGTGTGAGGGGTTAATCTGAGTCAGCTGTAGACATCGTGAGCAGCTCTGCACTTGGTTTCTTTGGTCACAAAGCAGCGCATGCGCAGTAGCGTCTTACACGGGGTAGTGATAGCATGCTACACCGGTACCGGCCGGCCGTATGTCCCCATGACTCCAAACTTGGCATGAATGTAGCCTAGAGTGTCCCCTACCAGTGTGCCAAGTTAATGGGTTCCGAAATATCATATCCCAAGTAGGGATGAGCCGAACACCCCCCGGTTCGGTTCGCACCAGAACTTGCGAACGGACCGAAAGTTCGCGCGAACTATAGAACCCTATTAAATACAATGAATACGAACGTTCAAAATCAAAAGTGCTAATTATAACGGCTAATATGCAAGTCATTGTCCTAAAAAGGGTTTGGGGACCCGGGTTCTGCCCCAGGGGACATGTATCAATGCAAAAAAAAAGTTTTAAAAACTGCATTTTTTTTGGGAGCAGTCATTTTAATGATGCATAAAGTGAAAAAAAAAAAAAGTTAAATATTCCTTTAAATATCGTACCTGGGGGGTGTCTAAAGTATGCCTGTGAAGTGCCACGTGTTTCCCGTGTTTAGAACTGTCCCTGCACAAAATGACATTTCTAAAAGGAAAAAAAATGGTCATTTAAAACTGCTTGCGGCTTTAATGTAATGTCTGGTCCCGGCAATATGGATGAAAATCATTGAGAAAAATGGCATGGGTACCCCCCCACCCCACTTGTATGGATATTAAAGGGAACCCCGCAAGCAAAATTAAAAAAGGCCCTATATACTCTGAACAGCAGTATACAGGCGGTGCAAACCAGTGGCGTCACTAGGGTTGGTGTCACCTGGTGCGGTATAACATGGTGTCACCCCCCCCCCCCCAAATAATTTTTTTCACCCTAATAACACTGCATATATTGGCAACAGTAGTGCCGTTAATAACTATCAATCAACTAGCAAATTTGAATAACAAAATCATATGAAAATAATAGAAATCAAAGCTTAAACTGTTAAAGAACTGTATTTATTTTAACTTTAAACTTTACTGAATTAATAAATAAATAACACAAAAACAGGAACAAATATGAAAGCATTTAGTTAACATCTAAATCAAAACTTTGCTTTTCTAGCCTTGACAGCTGCAAAATTGTGAACAACATCATCAAAATCAATACATTTCGCTAGTTCACTTTCAACTGATAATATTGCAAGATCAGAAAGCCTTGCCTGTCCCATCGTTGAACGCAAATAGTTTTTTATCAGCTTCAACTTTGAAAAGCTCCTCTCACATGAAGCCACAGACACACAGATTGTCAGAAATATTTTTAGACATAGTGAAAGGGTTGGAAGAGATTCAATGAAGTCCCATTCTGCTATGAAGGTCAAAACTTGTAAAGCCGACCAATCTTTGACTTCTTCTAGGTTGATCTTGGCTGCTTTGAGATGTCTCCTCAGTCTGGGTATTCCCATTAACAGCTCACTCTCAGATATTTCGTCATAAAAAGTGGTCAGTTTTGGAATGGACACCTTTAATGTTTCTTCAGTTTCATATATGAGACTCTTTGCTTGAACAGCCTCAAACATGGCTGCAACTTCCATGATGGCTCTTAATCTGATCTGGAGTTCAGAATGGAAGCGATCAATGCACTCAAGCATTGCCCTCTTGTTCTCGTCTTGTAGACTTATGCCTCCAGCATCACGTGCCTGTTCCCCTGCCATCCTCTTCTTAAACCTGGCTCTTCTCTCTACGGCAATTCCATATTCTTTAGATTTTAAATGTGCCTGCTTAATTGCATGTTCCACTAGGTGACTGCGCTCTTCAAACAGAAAAAGTCTTAGTGACTCTAGCTTTGTCACCACCTTGTCCAGACTTAAGCCTTTGGTCTGCAGGTACTGTTGTGTAACATCAACTTCTTGAAGTACATCACCCCAGAAGTATAGGTAGCACAAAAACGTAAAATCACAGACAGCAGGCAGTAGACATTCTGCTGCTCCTCTTGTGTCCATATTTTCAGAAGGATCACAAAGCGCTTCGATTGCAGACACAAACATATTACATTTTTCTTTTACTGGCTTAACTGCAGCATGATGAGCACTCCAGCGTGTTGTTGATAATCTTTTCACTGACACTCCAGTATGGTGAATTAACACATCCCATCGATGGGTGGAAGCAGCAAAAAAAGAAAACATTGACTGAAGTGTTCCAAAAAATGTCACACATGAAGCATTCTCAGCAAAAGAGTGCTGACCGCACAAGTTCAGTGAATGGTCCACACAGCCATTAAAAATCGCTTTTTTGTTTTTTTCCCTAATAATGGATTGTACACCTCCATGAATTCCAGCCATAGTAGCAGCATTATCATAACCCTGAGCACGACACATCATTATGTCCAGTCCATCACTCTCTAATTTTTTAAAGATATCCACACTGAGATCAGCAGCTTTTTTCCCCTTTAAAGGGAAAAATCCTAGAAACACTTCTTTTACTTCAACTTTCCTATTCTTGATGTTCACATATCTGATCACTTCGGACATCTGGTCAGTATGTGATATGTCGGGTGTGCTATCAAACATGATTCCAAAGTACTTTGCAGACTTTATGTCCATGACAATCTTCTCCTTCACGTGATTTGCCAGGACACTTATAAACTCATTCTGAGTTTGTGGAGAAAGATATGAGACCGATACTTTAAAGTGGAGCTCCACCCTAAATAGCAACTTTTGCTATTTGGAACCCTCCCCCCCTCCGGTGTCACAATTGACACCTTTCAGGGGGGAGGGGGGTGAAGATACCTGTCTAAGACAGGTATTTTCACCCACATCCGGGAGTCCTCTCTCCGGGAATCTGCGGGAGTTACGTCACTTCCCGCAGACTTCCCTTGGTGTTCTGGGAGACACTCGGCTCCCAGAACACAGGAGCACCAATCAGAACGGCGCAGCGCGACTCGCGCCCAGCGCCGTAGGGAACCGGGCATGAAGCCGCAGGGCTTCACTTCCTGGTTCCCTCAGCGAGGATGGCGGAGGGAGCAGCAGAGCGACGAGCGGTCGCTCGTCCTCTGCTGCGGACATCGCTGGACTCCAGGACAGGTAAGTGTCCAAATATTAAAAGCCAGCAGCTGCTGTAGCTGTAGCTGCTGGCTTTTAATATTTTTTTTTCCGGCGGAGCTCCGCTTTAAGTTTACAGGTGCTCCGCTTCAATCAAATTAGGTGTTCTTTGAGTACTGAATCATATTTTGATAGCATTTCAACCATCTCAAGGAAAGTTCCCTTTATTAAATGAGCACTCATCTTCCTTGTGGCCACGGAATGCTAGGTTCTGCTTGGCAAGAAACAATGTGATGTCAAGCAATCTGTGTAAGATATCCCTCCACTTTTTCTTCTCATTCTCCATCACAGTAATAGCTCCAGCATCAATAGTTTGGTGCAGCCTAAGTCCTGCTGCCAAGGTTTTCCATTTTTCAAGGCAGTTTAGGTGTTCTTCGGAGGTCTCGTGATTGTGTACTTTCGGGCTTAGCTTCCATCATTTTTGAAACCCAGTCACAAATTTGGATGCTGTATCTAGAGTACAAATGGCAAACAGTCGGCAGCAAAAACAATATAAATTCTCACTGACAGGTGAGTAAACCATCCATGACCGCAAAATTTTTTCACCATTTGGCATCACCTTGTAAAACCACTCTTTTGAAAGTTGCCGCACGTGTCCCTTTGTTGCAGCTTTTGTATCTTGCCTTTTTGCAACACTGAAAGGGCCCTCCTTGTTCTGGAAAGAAGCACTTCCCTGTTTGATTATTTCAACCCGAACATGATCTTGAACTGGTATCTCCCAGAAAGAAACATCAGATAACATTTGGAAATCTTTCTTCTGAATGGCACTCATCTCCTTTACAGTATCATGACTGTGGCTAGAGTCACTCTCAGAACTCTCTTCTGCTTCAGATTCTGCCATTTCCATTTCTTGCACTTCTGCATCAGATTCTGCCATTTCCACTTCTTTCTCTTCTGCAGAATGCATGCTAGCAAAAGCATCAGAAGAATCAGCTTCAAGTGGAGACTGACAAGCAGGGTCTTTTGATGAACCCTGCCCATCATCTGGTCTTTTCACATATTGAAGCATGGATCCCGCAAGTGTTTTTATCGATTTCATTTTTGCCTCCTTTGCTTTCCTTTGCTGGTATCCACTTTGTCTCTTTGACTTGTGTACTCCATGTGGCATTCCTGCTGTAAATATCAACATATTCTGTTCAGATATATATTCTGTATTTCAGATTATGCCTGAGAAGACCCAGTGTCATTAACCAGGCTATATGCCCTATGGCCTGCCTTGTCAATCTCAGCGATGTGATTACAATAAAGTATGATATACTCACTGGCCACTCTATTAGGTACACTTGTTCAATTTCTTGGTAACACAAATTGCTAATCAGCCAATCACATGGTAGCAACTCAATGCATTTAGGCATCTAGACGTGGTGAAGATGAATTTTTTGAAGTTCAAACTGAGCATCAGAATTGGGAAGAAAAGGAATTTAAGTGTCTTTGAACGTGACACGGTTGTTGGTGCCAGATGGGCTGGTCTAAATATTTTTTTTAAACTGCTGATCAGCTGGGATTTTCATGCACAACATCTCTCCGGTTTACAGAGAATGGTGGGAAAGAGAAAATATCCAGTGAGCAGCAGTTGTTTGGAGGAAAATGCCTTGGTGATGTCAGAGGAGAATGGGTAGACCTTGAACCTTGAAGCAGATGGGCTACAGCAGCAGAAGACCACACTAGGTGCTACTCCTCTCAGCTAAGAACAGGAAACTTAGGCTACAATTTGCACAGGCTCACCAAAATTGGACAATAAAAGACTGGAAAAACGTTGCCTGGTCTGATAAGTCTCAATTTCATCTGCGACATTCAGATGGTGGGGTCAGAATTTGGCGCATTAATCCTTCCTGCCTTGTATCACTGGTTCAGGCTGGTGGTGTAATGGTGTGGGTGGGTATTTTCTTGGCACACTTTGGGACCCTTAGTGCCAATTTAGCATTGTTTAAACACCACGGCCTACCTGAGTATTGTTGCTGACCATGTCCATCCTTTTATGACTACAGTGTCCCCATCTTCTGATGGCTCCTTCCAGCAGGATAATGCACCATGTCACAAAGCTCCTATCATCTCACCACTGGACAATGAGGTCACTGTACTCCAATGGACTCCACACTCACCACATCTCATCCAATAGAGACCCTTTGGGATGTGACCGGGAGATTTGCATCATGACCACATTTTCTTGGTGAAAATAAATAACCCAAAACAGAGTATATTATTTAGTCTGTGAAAAGTTATAGTCCACAATCTATGGAATTTATGTAAAAATTGATCAATCCTGATGTATTGTCGGCCTATTTCATTTCTTGAGACCCGAAAACACCAGGACAGTCCAAATACCCCCCAAATGACCTTTTTGTAAAGTAGAAAGTCTGATGTATTTAGTAAGAGTATAATTATATATAACAATTTTAGCGTAATCAATTCCAGTGAGCTGAGTGACAGGCCTAGACACTGCTACTGGAATTGCTTACAATAAAATATTATATATAATACATTTTGGCTACACATTAGTACATATCATAAGTAAACTATAATATATTATGGCTAATTATTAAAGTGCACAGAATTTTTTCACACATCCTTTTTGGATGGTCCCATTACACATTGAATGTATGAAAAAAAATGTCTGCACTGTGTAATTTAATCATGTGTGATGAATGTGTAGCCATAATTTCTTATTTATAATATTTTACTGTAATCAATCCCAGTGGCAATTATATAATACACAAATTAGGTTGCACTAGGGTTACCTAAAATTCAACTTAGTAAAGCTGCTGACACAATATTGCTGGAAAACAATATAAGATATAACATTTTAAAAATAAAAAACAGTGCAGTACTAAAGAAAGGGAGCCTAGTAAAGACCGCTTTGTGATTTTTACCTACAGGTAAGCCTATAATAAAGCTTACCTGTAGGTAAAATGAATATCTCCTAAACGGGCACCGTTTAGGACATATTCATACTAGATGCATCCGGCAACGTCACTGGCGTATGCACGCTGAAGGTCCAGCATACCGCGCCGGACTTTCAGAGTATTGTGCTGTAAGACCCCTTTCACACTGAGGCACTTTGCAGGCGATATAACGCAAAAAATAGCGCCTGCAAAGCACCCTAAAAGAGCCGCTCCGCACACTGGAGCGGTGCGTTGGCCGGATGCTAAAAAAAGTCCTGCTAGCAGCATCTTTGGAGCGGTGTGTATACCGCTTCTCCACCGCTCCTGCCCCATGAAATGAATGGGCACTGCGGCTATACCACCGGAAAAGCGCTGCTGCAGCGGCGCTTTGTGTGTGATTTTAACCCTTTTTCGGACGCTGGCGGGGGTTAAAAGCGCCGTGAAATTGATGGTAAAGCGCCGCCGACGCACCAACTGCCCCAGTGTAAAAGGGGCTTAACCGAGGGCTCCAACACGATGAGTGACTTCATCGCAGCTCTGCCCCCACACTTTTCATTATCTGCTGTCCCCAGGGACAGATCCAATCCAGAGATCCCACTGTATGGTGATCTCTGGATCGGATCTGTCCCTGGGGACAGCAGATAATGGCATCATTGGCATGATTTGGATTTTGGAACTGACCTGCTGAAACGGTGTGTTGTTTGCTGGACCGGATCTGATGGCTGCAGAGAAGATGAGAAGATGCTGTAATCTGCTGACAACAAGGCGTGTTGCTTGCTTGGACCGGTTCTGATGGCCGCAGAGAAGACGAGAAGATGCTGTAATCTGCTGACAACAAGGCGTGTTGCTTGCTTGGACCGGATCTGATGGCCGCAGAGAAGACGAGAAGATGCTGTGACCTGCTGACAACAAGGCGTGTTGCTTGCTTGGACCGGATCTGATGGCCGCAGAGAAGACGAGAAGATGCTGTGACCTGCTGACAACAAGGCGTGTTGCTTGCTTGGACCGGATCTGATGGCCACAGAGAAGATGCTGTGACCTGCTGACAACAAGGCGTGTTGCTTGCTTGGACTGGATCTGATGGCCGCAGAGAAGACGAGAAGATGCTGTGACCTGCTGACAACAAGGCGTGTTGCTTGCTTGGACCGGATCTGATGGCCACAGAGAAGACGAGAAGATGCTGCTGTGACCTTCTGCTTGCTGGATGGATCTGATGTGGGTCACTGTCTGCCTACACCTGTGCTGTGGTCTGTGGACACCCCCCCCTTATCAGGCCAGATTAGGGCGGCTCCGCTCAGCTATCATACCTGGTGACACAGAGCACCCCCCCCCCCATGAGACCAGCTTGCTCAGGGTGGGTAGGTGTGTCACTCAGCTACTGTGCCTATATCTAATATAATATATCTGTGGCCAGCAGCATTCCCCCCCCCATCATCATCATCATCAGACCAGCTCAGGCTGGGGGTGTCTCAGTCAGCTAATATAAATTATATTGTGAGTGTTGGCTGTCTGATAATGGGGGGGGGGGCTGCTGGACACAGATATATTATATTACATATAATAGGCACAGTAGCACAGGAGTTAGCTGGTCTGGTGGGGGGAGGGGCGGCTGGACCAGCTATATTACATAGTATATATATATATAAAATCTATAGCTGTGTCTAGCAGCAGACCACCTTGCATCCCCCCCCCCTTCCTTATCATATCATATACAGGCCGTCAGGGGCAGGGCGCCAGACACTGAAACTGAGTCCTCCCACTGTCCCACACTAGCTCTCTTACAAAGGCAACCCCCCCCCCCCCATACACACACCTCATCTTGTGCTCCGGCGGGCCGACGGTGGAGAACCCCCCCCCCCACCTGTTCTTATTCTGTGCGCCGCGCCGCCGCCAGCTGGAGTCTCAGACAGTCTGTACTCCTGGAGAGTGGAGAGGAGGAGGGCTGGGCACTGTGGGCAGCGACCGTCACACACAGCAGCCGCGCCGCCCGGGCGGAGAAAGTTGTGTGTGTGCTGCAGTGACGTGTCGTCACATCATCACAGTGCAGTGTGATGATGTGACAGGCTGAGTCGCTCGCTGGCTCTGTAGGGTAGGGAGGAGGATTGGAATTTAGGAATAGGAAGAATAAGGAGCCGGAGGACACACACCAGGCGCGGCCGCGGCGCTGGAGGTGTTGTTCCAGGCTTCCAGCCCAGCGGGGTGAAATTAATCAATGAATGGGTCAGCTGTAAAAAAAAAAAAAAAAAGGGAGGGTGTCACCCCTCTAGCGGGTGTCACCCGGGGGCGGACCGCACCCCCCTAGCAACGCCTCTGGTGCAAACAAGACAGGGACTGTAGGTTTGTTCTTAAGTAGAATCTTTTTCTAATTTGGAACAGGTAAATTTTTTAAGTGTAGCTCTAGCCAAAAAATCTATTTTTAAGCTTTTTGGAGAACATAGGGAAGGGTTATTACCCCTGTAACATTTGTTTTGCTGTTTGTGCACCTGTTCAGAACATTTCACCTCACTTTCCATCCCAATGACAAATGTTTTTGGAAAAGTGGGGTTTTTATTGAAACAAGGATTGGTG
The DNA here is from genome assembly GCA_029206835.1 of Rana muscosa. NCBI lineage: Eukaryota > Metazoa > Chordata > Amphibia > Anura > Ranidae > Rana > Rana muscosa. The sequence goes on from CM055127.1 coordinate 43,113,886, forward strand.
ATAAAGCATCAGTAGAGAGGAGACACCCTTTTCCCATATTAACTTTTACAGGAGAGAATTTGCCTTTCTAGGGGTAGATTTTCTCTCACTTTCACTTGTTGTCTCCTTCTGTTTGCAAGAAGGAGTCGTTTGTAAGTTGGATGTTTGAAAGTAGGGGCCTGCCGTATATACTCTGCAGAAATTTGCCCCTTAGGTGTTGCCACAACACTGTAAGCCCTCACAGTTACTCTTGGTGGGCACTGGAACGCCGTGCTGTGAACTATTATATCAGGAATTGTAATTACATGCAATTGTTGAACAGTGGTAGGAAAAATTGGGCCTTTGGTGGTGGTGGTGTTGCTACAACACTGTAAGCCCTCACAGTTACTCTTGGTGGGCGCAGGAATGGGCCCTGCTGTGAATTATTAGATCAAGAATTGTAATTACATTCCCCTGTTGAACAGGGGCAGAAAAATTGGGCCTTAGGCACTGGTGCCACAACACTGCAACCCCTCACAGATACTGCAGATGCCTGTATTAGAGAACAGCAATGACGGGTATATACAGGTGTACACTGTGCCACCAACTCCTGCAGATGCCTGTATTAGAGAACAGCAATGATGCGTATATACAGGTGTACACTGTGCCACTAACTCCTGCAGATGCCTGTATTATAGAACAGCAATGACGGGTATATACAGGTGTATACTGTGCCACTAACTCCTGCAGATGCCTGTATTAGAGAACAGCAATGACGGATATATACAGGTGTATACTGTGCTGGGGGCACACAACACCCACTAACTCCTGCAGATGCCTGAGAAAAGAATAGAACATAGAACACACTGTCCCTGCCTATGTATCTCTTTCCCTGCCTGCCTGCCTATCTAGCTTAGAGAACAGCAATAAAGTGTAGATCCAGGTGTATACTGTGCTGGAGGCACACAACACCCACTAACTCCTGCAGATGCCTGAGAAAAGAATAGAACATAGAACACACTGTCCCTGCCTATGTATCTCTTTTCCTGCACGCCGGAACACACTGCACGAGGCCGCCGCGCTGGCGGCCTTTTATAGTGTGGGGCGTGTACTAAACCCTGCTGAGCTATGATTGGCCACAGGCATCCTGCTTGTGGCCAATTATGGCTCTCCTCGCTGCCGGCGCTGTGATTGGCCAAGCAGCGCCGGAAATGCAGTGAATTGTGGGCCGTTCGCGTCACACGAATTTGGCGCGAATGGCCCATAATGTTCGCAATTCGGCGAACAGACGATGTTCGAGTCGAACATGCGTTCGACTCGAACACCGAGCTCATCCCTAATCCCAATCTAGCCATCCCCCCACCCTTTGAAGCCAATGTCAAATGGCCATTATTCCAGGTACATGTTTTGGTTTTACCGGTCTCTTTGGGCAACGGGTACCGGCCTGGAGCTCAAACTTAGCACACATGTAGCCCCAGTCCTCCTCTACCGATGTGCCAAGTCTGGAGACCACCGATTTTTCAAAGCCGAACAACCCCGCCATAGACTCCCATGTTACATTTTCAATTCTCGGTTAACTTTGGGGAGTCGGTTCCTGGCCGGCCGTAGGTCCCCTGGAGCCTAAACGTGGCACACATGTAGCCCCTTTCCTCCTATACCGGTGTGCCAAGTCTGAGGACTGGGGCACGTAAGCACCGCTTTTCCAAAGCCGACCACCCCCCCGCCATAGACTCCCATGTTAAACGGTAATTTTCCGGTTTCCAAATTTACATGTCCGGTTCTCCCGAACCATAACCGGTAGTGACTCACTTTCTTCGGGAACGTGCATGCCAAGTTTGGGGGTTACTGGGACCTATGGCCGAGTAGCAACCGTGTCCCAAGATGACCCGGTTTTCCCATAGGCGCCAATGTTAAATCAGTGTTTTGGAGTGACCATCTTTGGGGAGTCAGTACCGGCCGGCCATATGTCCCCTGGAGCCCAAACTTGGCTACACATGTAGCCCCATTCCTCCTATACCGGTGTGCCAAGTCTGGAGATCCGGAGAACGTAAGATCGGGAAACACCGCTTTTCCAAAGCCAACCAACCACGCCATAGACTCCCATGTTAAACGGTAATTTTCCGGTTAGGTTTGGGCAACCGGTACCGGTCAGCCATCGGTTCCCTGGACCCCACCTTCAGGACCTGAGTCCCCAAGGAGTGTGCCTACCACCTCTCGGTGTATTTTTAAGAGCCGTGGCCGAGGCGGTAGGTGTGGAAGTTTTTACCGGTGTACCGAATACTGGCCGTAAAAATACGAGGGGGGTCTCATTTTGTTGAAAAGCATTGGGGCAATCTAATGAGACCCCCTGGAGCTGCGGTGAACCGGTCCCGAGCTATACATCCCGGAACCTGTGCCAAACATCCAGCCTGTGATATCCATGGTGTGCCCCCATCCAGCCTGTGTGTAAGTGATACAGCTTGTTGCTGTCCCCTCACAACCAGCCTGTGTGTCCGCTGTGAGCCTCGTCATGTCTGTATCTCATCTAGATGGAGTTCCTGTCTGCCTCTGTGTAGTGTGAGGGGTTAATCCGAGTCAGCTGCAGACATCCTGAGCAGCTCTGCACTCGGTTTCTTTGGTCTCAAATCGGCACATGCGCAGTAGCACTGCGGTCAAGCCAGCCGTGGTTTGTAAATGCACGGTCTAGCCAGCCGCACAAAAAGAAAAAACTGTGCGCCTATTACAAGGAGTACGGTAATTGCAGGAACATCACACTGCTGTATGACTCACCCTCCTTACTAAACATAAAGCGCTACAATAGCCGGAGGAATCAGATGTGAGCCGGAGGAGCTGCAAATGGCAAGAAGAGGAAGATTGCATGATCAGCAATAATAGGGAGAGCTGAGGAGCAAATACACTTATCTAACCCAAGTGGCAGGAGGTGGGGGCTGTAAGATTGGGACAGCTGGCCGTGTCTACAGCGCAATGAAAATGCAACATGAGCAGATTGTTCCAATGAATAGTTCTACCTATCTAGTTTCATTTCTATCAGTTATACATATTCGGCTATTAATTGCAGCTGTGCATGTTTGTGATCAATATACAATAAGCATCCATGCAGATTTATAACTGGATCATATCTATAGCTATTTATCTATAATTACAGCTGTGCATGCCTGTGATCAAAAGGCAATGGGCAACAGAAGCATCCGATTTTACAACTTAATCCTTTCTATCCATCTATTCCATTAATATCCTATTAAAACATATACTTTCAGTATATAATTACAGCTGTGCATGCCTACAATGCATGTCTGTGATCAAGAGGAGGAGGGGGAGGCGGCTTCACTCTGCTCGGCTGTGACAGCCGCTGTAGAGACTGATCAGAGCCGCGACCACAGAGAGAAGGGGACCGTTGTGCCGATGTTCTATCAGTATGGGTCCCCCCATTAGATAGTGCCCGGGTTGAACTGCGCATGCGCAATTGGAGATCATGGAAATCTCAGAGACTTAACATCGGTTCCATCAGCTGTTCTTGGAGCATGCACAGTTAACAGGCCGCTCGCTCCCAATGCTTATCCACAACGCTCGCTGTATCAGATGGGGGACCCATCTCGATAGAACAGCGCTGGCCGCGCTCACAGCAATACAGCAAGGAGCAGATGGTTAAGAAATCACTGTTCAATAATACACCCGCCCCTTTTTAATAACCATCTGCCCCTTGCTGTATTGCTGTGAGCGCAGCCAGCGCTGTTCTATCAAGATGTCCAACCTGTAAAAAATCACTGCTGAATAATACACGCTCCACGGAGCGAGCGTCGTAACTGCGCATGCTCCAACTACAGCTGAGTGAACAGATGTTCAGTCTCTGAGATTTCCGTGATCTCAGACTGCACATGCACAGTCCAACCCGGGCACTATCTGATAGGGGACCCAGAATGATAGGACACTGGGTCCCAGGTGTGCCGACTGGCTCGGATGCAAAGCCACTACCTCTGGCTCTCCATGTGTGTTCTGAAAGGGGGGTCTGTATTGTAGGGGGGCTGTATTGTGTTAGGGGGGTCTGTGCACTGTAGGCGGGTCTCTACTGTAGCGAGGGGTCTGAACTGTAGCGGGGGGTCTGCAGTGTAATGCAAAGGGGTCCAGAGGTACAAGGGCTGTGTAATGTAAAGTGGTCCAGAGGTGTAGGGTGCTGTGTAATGTGAAGGGGTCCAGAGGTGCAGGGTGCCATTTAATGTAAAGGGGTCCAGAGGTGCAGTTGTGGAGAGGGGGCACACAGTAGTGACAAAAAGATATTGAATGACGCAGGGGGCACAATGTGATGTTTTTACATTTCAAGGTGGGGGGGGGTGCCAGATATAGGATCCGCCCCGTGTGCCAAATGCTCTAGGTACGCCTCTGCAGTAATTTCATTAACAGCAGAGAGAGAATGCGCTTTCAGAGCGCTTCAATTGCCCATATCTGTCTGTCTTTATTTCTCTCTCGCTCTCTCTTTCTCTTGAATTCTTTACTTATTTATTTCTCTCTTTCTTTCTCTCTCACTCTCATTCTATATTTATTTCCCTCTCTCTCTCTCTCTCTCTCTCTATTTATCTCTTTCTCTCTCTCTTTCTTTTTCTTTCTCTTTCTGTCTCTCACTCTTTCTCTCTTTCATTCTCTATTTAATAATTCATCTTTCTTTTTCTCACTCTCTCTCATTCTTTATTTGTTCTCTCTATTTCTCTCGCTCTCTTTCTTTCGGTCTTTCTTTATCTCTCACTCTCTCTCTCTCTCAATCTTTATTTATCTCTCTTATTGTTTTATGAAAAAGTTTACAGCACAAGTGTTTATTTATTATCTTTCTCTCTCTCTCTCTTTCTTTCTCTCTCTTTTAATTTTCTGTTTCTTTCATAGTTTTATGAAAAACTTTACAGCACAAGCATTTATTTGTTTCTCTCTTTCTCTCTCACTCTCTCTTTCATTATTTATTTATCTCTCTCTCTTTTCTATCTTTATCCTTTTTTTTACCACTTCCTTACTGGGCACTTAAACCCCCCTCCTGCCCAGACCAATTTTCAGCGCTGACGCACTTTGAATGACAATTGTGCGGTCATACAACGCTGTACCCAAATGATATTTTTATCATTTTTTTCCACACAAATAGAGCTTTCTTTTGGTGGTATTTAATCACTGCTGGTGTTTTTATTTTTTGCTAAACAAACAAAAATTGGAAAACTTTGAAAAAAAAAAAGAAATCATGTTTCATTGTTTGTTATATAATTTTGCAAACAGGTACTTTTTCTCCTTCATTGATATGCGCTGATGAGACAGCACTGGTGGGCACTGATAGGCACAGATAAGGAGGAACTGATAGGCACAGATAAGGCGGCACTGATGGGGGGCACTGATGGGCACTGGTAGGTAACACTGATGGGCACTGGTAGGTGACACTGATGAGCACTCGTAGTGGACACTGATAGGCAGCACTGTGGGCTCTGATGGGTGGTGCTGGTGGTCACTGGTAGGCAGCACTGTTGTGCAATGGCAGGTGGCACAGAAGAGCATTGACTCGCTGATCAGAGAGCACGCCGCGTGCGCCCTGCAGGGGGCGCGTAGGCTGCTCGAGCACGGAAGGACGTCCAGGGACGCCGTCCCGGCAATTCAGGTCCGCGCTGTAGCCGTCTTTCGGCTATAGCACAGGCCTGTAGTGGTTAAAAATCACATTGTCTTTGACTAATGTTTTTTCTTTATAGGTCACATCTCAATACATTGTTTTATGTAAATGTTTACAGCACTAGCAGACAAAATAAAGTGTCTATTTCTAAATACATTTACTGCATATGTTTTTTTTTGTTATCTTGTATTCAGTGTCCCATAAATTATACACACCCCATGTGATATAGGACATTTTCGACTCCAGAGGCCCTTAAAGACCTCATTTAAATTATGTAGAAAAAAGAATGGTCAGTTACAGGACGTCCCATACACTAAGCACACCTAATTTGAAACCATTTTACTGTAGCATTTTGGAGATACAGTATGTCACATTATTCAACATTGGAGGCCTATAAAGACCTAATTTCTAATAAGTAAAAAAAAAAGAATGGTCAGTTCTAGTAAAGGACGTCCCATACACTATGCACACCTAATTTGAAAGCATTTTACTGTAGCGTTTTGGAGATATGTCACGTTATTCGACTTTGGAAGCCTATAATGACCTCATTTCTAATAAGTAGAAAAATAGAATGGTCAGTTCTAGTACAGGACATCCCATACCCTACGCACACCTCTTTTGAAACCATTTTACTGTAGCATTTTGGAGAAATGTCACATTATTCGACTTTTGAGGTGTATAAAGACCTCATTTCTAATAAGTAAAGAAAAAGAATGGTCAGTTCTAGTAAAGGACGTCCCATACACTATGCACACCTAATTTGAAAGCATTTTACTGTAGCGTTTTGGAGATATGTCACATTATTCGACTTCGGAGGTGTATAAAGACCTAATTTCTACTAAGTAGAGAAAAATAATGGTCAGTTCTAGTAAAGGACGTCCCATACACTATGCACACCTAATTTGAAAGCATTTTACTGTAGCGTTTTGGAGATATGTCACATTATTCCACTTTGGAGGTGTATAAAGACCTCATTTCTAATAAGTAGAGAAAAAGAATGGTCAGTTCTAGTAAAGGACGTCCCATACACTATGCACACCTCATTTGAAAGCATTTTACTGTAGCGTTTTGGAGATATGTCACATTATTCGACTTCGGAGGTGTATAAAGACCTAATTTCTAATAAGTAGAGAAAAATAATGGTCAGTTCTAGTAAAGGACGTCCCATACACTATACACACCTAATTTGAAAGCATTTTACTGTAGCGTTTTGGAGATATGTCACATTATTCGACTTTGGAGGTGTATAAAGACCTAATTTCTAATAAGTAGAGAAAAATAATGGTCAGTTCTAGTAAAGGACGTCCCATACACTATGCCCACCTAATTTGAAAGCATTTTACTGTAGCGTTTTGGAGATATGTCACATTATCCGACTTTGGAGGTGTATAAAGACCTAATTTCTAATAAGTAGAGAAAAAGAATGGTCAGTTCTAGTAAAGGACGTCCCATACACTATGCACACCTCATTTGAAAGCATTTTACTGTAGCGCTTTGGAGATATGTCACATTATTCGACTTTGGAGGTGTATAACGACCTCATTTCTAATAAATAGAGAAAAAGAATGGTCAGTTCTAGTAAAGGACGTCCCATACACTATGCACACCTAATTTGAAAGCATTTTACTGTAGCGTTTTGGAGATATGTCACATTATTCGACTTTGGAGGTGTATAAAGACCTCATTTCTAATAAGTAGAAAAAAAGAATGGTCAGTTCTAGTAAAGGACGTCCCATACACTATGCACACCTAATTTGAAAGCATTTTACTGTAGCGTTTTGGAGATATGTCACATTATTCGACTTTGGAGGTGTATAAAGACCTCATTTCTAATAAGTAGAAAAAAAGAATGGTCAGTTCTAGTAAAGGACGTCCCATACACTATGCAAACCTAATTTGAAAGCATTTTACTGTAGCGTTTTGGAGATATGTCACATTAAGTACATACTTTACTGACAAGAAATTTTTAGGACTACGTGATTTATCTCACATTGATGCTTAAAATTTTTATACTTTCTTTATATTTAACATTTATTAACTGAAATACTATAGTATTGTAGCGGGGTGCTAAATTTAGGGGAAGTGTATGAGTGGTAGTTTACTCAAACACCCTAATTTGTCATGTTTTTTTGCTACCATTTTGTCCGCAGGGAGAGTATTGGTGTACAGTTCCCTGTGGCCTACAGTTGGAGCTGCCATAGTAGGCTAGGGTTGAACCGCTGATACAGTGCTGTGCCTTGTGTGTCCCCTCTCGGCAACCATACAGTGGGCGTGGTCTATCTGATGTGCATGATGGGAGAGGATATAAAAGGGGCAGACGCTGCCTGTTCTGGGTCTTGTTCCGGTCCGCCCTGGGCACCTTAGGCCCAGTGGCGGGTGTTCCTCTCTGCCCTGGGTACCTTAGGCCCAGGGGCAGAGGTCGGTGAATCGGTTCCAGGCACCTTTAGCCCTGGAACTGCTACAAAAGGCCTCTGGCCCAGCACCTTCGTCTGGGGCCCAGCGAGGATTGAGGAATCTCATGGTGCCGCCTTGCGAGGGGACCCGTGTCTAGGATGAGGAGGCCGGGGGAGGAACTGTTCTGAGAAACCGGTGAGAAGTCACGGTGAAGGAAGAGTCCCGGTAACTCTCCGGAGGGATGTCTTCTCCTTACATAGAGGCCAAGTTTAGAAGTAGCAAGTTCACCATGTCTGTGGAGAGACCAAGTTCACCAGGTCTATGGCAGAGACCAAGTCAACCCGTCTGTGGCAGAGGCTGGGTGTTTAAGTTAGAGTGCCATTTGCCTGCTAGTCTTGTCCTAAAGAGACTATCCATTTGGTCTGAGTCTGTTCGAGAAGCCGAATAGTGAAGTGATTTTTTTTTTTCCTGGACCTCTCCCACACCTTATGCTGTCCTGTTCTTCACTCCAACCTTTCCTTATCAGACACTGTTACATGGCAAAGAGAAAATAAACTCTGAGTTGGAGTTGCAGCTGGTGTGGACATTCAAGTTACTGGGGAAGTCAAGGACTTATCTCTATCTAATATAGAGGTGAGAATCATTCTCTGGAGGTTTTCTATTTTCTGGCCGTGGAAACCCCAAAAACAACAACACCGCTCTACCTCCTTACACAGGAGGGTACGGGCTGTTAGTGCAGTGCGCCTCTCTCTTCCAGTGAGGTGCCAAAGTTAATGCAGGTTAAGAAGCAGCTTTGTGCGCTACATTATTTTTAAAGACAACATATCATTTGCTTATTCAAGCCATTTGTTTTATGAACAACATAAACTTTCATAAACTTGTCAAAAGATAACACACACATGCACAAACATAAATAAAGAAGCCATGTATTCTTTAGACCCTGCTAATAAAAATATATATATATACAATGAAATTTTCTTTTTACATGGCTACTTTAAATAGACAATTTTAAACCTTAGTTAAATAAGCAAAGCAATTAAAAGTAAACTGAATTCAAGAAATTTAGCCAGTACAATTGTGGCATCTCCAATCATCATCCCCAGTAATGGCATTTTCTGGTATCTGCACACAGTTAGGATGATACCACCCCTTGCACATAGAACATTCTGCCATTACTTCACTGTAGTGTGCAGTCCTGCATATGCAGTACACATTCACATGTGTTTGACGTGAGTTTGAAGCACCAACTCTTGGCTCTGTTTTAAAATGGATTTGGCTTTTCATGAAGGACGTTATAAGTTCAGTCCTTAACCGGCCCTCACGGAACTTCAAGTTTTCTGGCCTCAGGTTGCAGCACAATCCAAATGCAAAAGCAATTGCAAACAAACCACAGTTACTCGAATTAGACTGCTGTTGGACAGCAGGATAAATTACTGTAAATTGGTCTTCCTTTGGCCTTATCAACCATGACAATACTTGTTCATCTTTCTTGTTTAGCACTTTCGAAAGGCTGTCATAAATGCAAACTTGATTGTTCAGACAAAACAGGTTGCTAGCAGTTACCCAGTGGTTGTCCCCAGTGTGCAAAATTTGCACAAATGGGCTGCTTGGAGTACCCACAATCCCTCCATTGTGTAAAACACCAAATAAAAGACTTGACTGAAAGCCATGAATGTGAGGGTACTCGCTTGCAAGCAAGTATGACGCAAAATCGATCTCATCACAGTTAAGCCAGTGGTACTGATGAAGAACAGCAGTCATTTTGCTATAGTTTGGGACCTGTGGAGGCCTTTGTAGTCTTGCTGCATATTTTTTTTCAGAGGGGTCTGCTCCTTGCCAGCATGGTCCATAGTTTTGATTTACAGATGTTGTGCTCCCAGGTTTCTTTGCGATGTCGGTGCTCCTTAAAGGTTCCTGTGGAACAGATATGTGTTTTTTCAAAGTGTGATAGATAGATAGATAGATAGATAGATAGATAGATAGATAGATAGATAGAACTTAACTCATCAATTATTCACCTTAAAAAGTGTTAATTCTTATTAGGGCTGGGCGATTTCCCCCCCCCCCAAAAAAAACGCAATTTTTTTAGAAAACACTAGATTTACTATTCTATTCGATTTTTTTTTAATTATCTTAATTAAAGTGCATCAACAAACAAAACCCCTTTCTCCAACTGCAAAGTCAGTGTGCAACAAAGATTGTTAAACATCCAAATTATTAATACTGTATTTGTATTTAGCTAATAAAACAACAAAAAATCCTGAGGTTACTCTTAGTTGAATTGAACTGTGCCCGTGCCTCACTGTGCCCGTCCTTAACTGTGCCCAATGCCTCACTGTGCCCGTGCTTCACTGTGCCCATGCTTCAATCACTGTGCCCGTACCTGATGCAGATTTTCGTGGGTTACGTATTTTACTGCTATACCGGCGGCCATTCCAGTATTCAAAAGATTCCTTGTCTGTGATAGGCGGAACACTCAATTTCCCAGCATTCAGTGTTCCGCCTATCACGGACATCCGCTCATCCTCATAACACAGACGAGGATGATAGGATTCCGTGATGGGCGGAACACTGCCTGCTGTGAAATTTAGTGTTCCGCCTATCAAAGACGACGAGGACTCGGGAGGTGCGGCTTTTGAACACTGCAATGGCCGCCGTCTGTCTGCATGACACGCTGATCAGGTAGGCAGACGGCGGCTTGCGGTTAGTTAGTGTTACATTACATCTACTCGCGGCGGCTGCGCCTGCGGCGAATAGATGTAATTTTCCAAGTGCCATTCCGGATACGCCCCTTGCAGCCCTGCTACGTAAACTCTCAAGGAAAAAAAAAAATCAATTTTCTGCAAATCTGAATCGATTTGAACTCCAAACTCGATTCAAGATTAAAATCGATTTTTTTTCCAGCCCTAGTTCTTATTGAAATCATACCTTATCTGACTTGGGTCCAGTCGAGCTGGTGTCTGTCACTGTCTGTGGTTCCTCAAAAACGGGTTTGCGTCCTTTGCCTGGAGCCTAAACCATTCACATCACATACATGAAAATATAGCTCACTGGATACACTGAAAAAACTCTTTACACCATGACTTTAAGTATGACATTGACGTCATACCTTATCCGACTTGGGTCCAGTCGAGCTGGTGTCTGTCACTGTCTGTGGTTCCTCAAAAACGGGTTTGCATCCTTTGCCTGGAGCCTAAACCATTCACATCACATACATGAAAATATAGCTCACTGGATACACTGAAAAAACTCTTTACACCATGACTTTAAGTATGACATTGACGTCATACCTTATCCGACTTGGGTCCAGTCGAGCTGGTGTCTGTCACTGTCTGTGGTTCCTCAAAAACGGGTTTGCATCCTTTGCCTGGAGCCTAAACCATTCACATCACATACATGAAAATATAGCTCAATGGATATACTGAAAAAACTCTTTACACCATGACTTTAAGTATGACATTGACGTCATACCTTATCCGACTTGGGTCCAGTCGAGCTGGTGTCTGTCACTGTCTGTGGTTCCTCAAAAACGGGTTTGCATCCTTTGCCTGGAGCCTAAACCATTCACATCACATACATGAAAATATAGCTCACTGGATACACTGAAAAAACTCTTTACACCATGACCATTTTCTACTTATTAGAAATGAGGTCTTTATACACCTCCAAAGTCGAATAATGTGACATATCTCCAAAACGCTACAGTAAAATGCTTTCAAATTAGGTTTGCATAGTGTATGGAACGTCCTTTACTAGAACTGACCATTCTTTTTTTCTACTTATTAGAAATGAGGTCGTTATAGGCCTCCAAAGTCGAATAATGTGACATATCTCCAAAACGCTACAGTAAAATGCTTTCAAATTAGGTTTGCATAGTGTATGGAACGTCCTTTACTAGAACTGACCATTCTTTTTTTCTACTTATTAGAAATGAGGTCGTTATACACCTCCAAAGTCGAATAATGTGACATATCTCCAAAACGCTACAGTAAAATGCTTTCAAATTAGGTTTGCATAGTGTATGGGACGTCTTTTACTAGAACTGACCATTCTTTTTTTCTACTTATCAGAAATGAGGTCGTTATAGGCCTCCAAAGTCGAATAATGTGACATATCTCCAAAACGCTACAGTAAAATGCTTTCAAATTAGGTGTGCCTAGTGTATGGGACGTCCTTTACTAGAACTGACCATTCTTTTTCTCTACTTATTAGAAATTAGGTCTTTATACACCTCCAAAGTCGAATAATGTGACATATCTCCAAAACGCTACAGTAAAATGCTTTCAAATTAGGTGTGCATAGTGTATGGGACGTCCTTTACTAGAACTGACCATTCTTTTTTTCTACTTATTAGAAATGAGGTCGTTATAGGCCTCCAAAGTCGAATAATGTGACATATCTCCAAAACGCTACAGTAAAATGCTTTCAAATTAGGTTTGCATAGTGTATGGAACGTCCTTTACTAGAACTGACCATTCTTTTTTTCTACTTATTAGAAATGAGGTCTTTATACACCTCCAAAGTCGAATAATGTGACATATCTCCAAAACGCTACAGTAAAATGCTTTCAAATTATATTTGCATAGTGTATGGGACGTCCTTTACTAGAACTGACCATTCTTTTTTTCTACTTATCAGAAATGAGGTCGTTATAGGCCTCCAAAGTCGAATAATGTGACATATCTCCAAAACGCTACAGTAAAATGCTTTCAAATTAGGTGTGCATAGTGTATGGGACGTCCTTTACTAGAACTGACCATTCTTTTTTTCTACTTATTAGAAATGAGGTCGTTATAGGCCTCCAAAGTCGAATAATGTGACATATCTCCAAAACGCTACAGTAAAATGCTTTCAAATTAGGTTTGCATAGTGTATGGAACGTCCTTTACTAGAACTGACCATTCTTTTTTTCTACTTATTAGAAATGAGGTCTTTATACACCTCCAAAGTCGAATAATGTGACATATCTCCAAAACGCTACAGTAAAATGCTTTCAAATTATATTTGCATAGTGTATGGGACGTCCTTTACTAGAACTGACCATTCTTTTTTTCTACTTATCAGAAATGAGGTCGTTATAGGCCTCCAAAGTCGAATAATGTGACATATCTCCAAAACGCTACAGTAAAATGCTTTCAAATTAGGTGTGCATAGTGTATGGGACGTCCTTTACTAGAACTGACCATTCTTTTTTTCTACTTATTAGAAATGAGGTCGTTATAGGCCTCCAAAGTCGAATAATGTGACATATCTCCAAAACGCTACAGTAAAATGCTTTCAAATTAGGTTTGCATAGTGTATGGAACGTCCTTTACTAGAACTGACCATTCTTTTTTTCTACTTATTAGAAATGAGGTCTTTATACACCTCCAAAGTCGAATAATGTGACATATCTCCAAAACGCTACAGTAAAATGCTTTCAAATTATATTTGCATAGTGTATGGGACGTCCTTTACTAGAACTGACCATTCTTTTTTTCTACTTATCAGAAATGAGGTCGTTATAGGCCTCCAAAGTCGAATAATGTGACATATCTCCAAAACGCTACAGTAAAATGCTTTCAAATTAGGTGTGCATAGTGTATGGGACGTCCTTTACTAGAACTGACCATTCTTTTTTTCTACTTATTAGAAATGAGGTCGTTATAGGCCTCCAAAGTCGAATAATGTGACATATCTCCAAAACGCTACAGTAAAATGCTTTCAAATTAGGTTTGCATAGTGTATGGAACGTCCTTTACTAGAACTGACCATTCTTTTTTTCTACTTATTAGAAATGAGGTCTTTATACACCTCCAAAGTCGAATAATGTGACATATCTCCAAAACGCTACAGTAAAATGCTTTCAAATTATATTTGCATAGTGTATGGGACGTCCTTTACTAGAACTGACCATTCTTTTTTTCTACTTATCAGAAATGAGGTCGTTATAGGCCTCCAAAGTCGAATAATGTGACATATCTCCAAAACGCTACAGTAAAATGCTTTCAAATTAGGTGTGCATAGTGTATGGGACGTCCTTTACTAGAACTGACCATTCTTTTTTTCTACTTATTAGAAATGAGGTCGTTATAGGCCTCCAAAGTCGAATAATGTGACATATCTCCAAAACGCTACAGTAAAATGGTTTCAAATGAGGTGTGCATAGGGTATGGGACATCCTACTAGAACTGACCATTATTTCAAATGAGATCTTTAAGGGCCTCTGGAGTAGAAAATGTCCTATATCACATGGGGTGTGTATACTATATGGGACAATACAAGTGAACAAAAAAAACATATGTAGTACATTTATTTAGAAAGATACTTTATTTTGTCTGCTTGTGCTGTAAACATTTACATAAAACAATGTATTGAAATGTGAACTATAAAGAAAGAAACATTAGTCAAACACAATGTGAGTTTTAAAAAAGGATAAAGATAGAAAAGAGAGATAAATAAATAAATTATGAAAGAGAGATAGTGAGAGAGAAGGAGAGAAATAAATAAAGAATGAGTGAGTGACAGAGATAAATAAATAAATGCTTGTGCTATAAAGCTTTTCATAAACCGATGAAAGAAAGAAAGGAGAGAGGTAGAAAGAAAGAGATAAATAAAATAAACGCTTGTGCTGTAAACCTTTTAATAAAATTATGAAAGTGATAAATAAATAAATGCAGATTGAAGAGTAAGAGACATAAAGAAAGAGTGAGTGAGTGAGAGAGAGAATAGAAAGAAAGAAAGAAATAAATAAATGGTTGTGCTGTAAACCTTTTCATAAAACGATGTATTGAGTTTTGACCTATAAAGAAAAAAAAAAACATTAGTCAGACAATGTGAGTTTAAAAAAGAATGAAGATAAAAAGAGAGATAATTAAATAAAGAATGAAAAAGATAGAATGAGAGAGAGAAAGAGAAAGAAAGTGAGAGAGAAAGAAAGAAAGAGAGAAAGATAAATAAAGAATGAAAGAGAGTGAGAGAGAGAAAGAAAAAGAAAGAAAGAGTGAGGGAAAGAAAGAGAGAAATAAATAAATAAAGAATACAAGAGAGAAAGAAAAAGAGAGGGTGAGAGAAAGAAAGAGAGAAGAAAAAAAATTAAGAATGAAAGCATGAGAGCGCAAGAGAAATAAGAGAGAAATAATTAAGAATGAAAGAGAAAAACAGAGCGAGATGATGGGGAGACATGATATGCTGCAATATTCGTCTTCTTGCCATTTGCAGCTCCTCCGGCTCACATCTGATTCCTCCGGCTATTGCAGCGCTTTATGTTTAATACGGAGGTTGAGTCATAGAGCAGTGTCATGTTCCTGCAATTACCGTACTCCTTGTAATAGGCGCACAGTTTATTTTTTTGTGCGGCTGGCTAGACCGTGTATTTACAAACCACGGCTGGCTTGACCGCAGTGCAGTAGCGTCAGGGGTAGCATCTTACACGGGGTAGTGATATGCATGCTACACCGGCATGAGCTTGGAGGAGTGGGTGGATGGATGGCAGGTGGCCACCCGACCATGCGGGATGAGCCCAAGAAGGTAGGTGGATGGACAGCCCCCCTCCCCCGGCGCGAGTCTGTATCTCATGGGGGGTCAGTCTGTATGTTAGGGGGGGGGGGGTCAGTCTGTATGTTAGGGGGGGGGTCAGTCTGTATCTCATGGAGGGTGGGGGGGGGGGGGTCAGTCTGTATCTCATGGAGGGGGGGGGGTCAGTCTGTATCTCACGTGGGGGGGGTCAGTCTGTATCTCACGTGGGGGGGGGGGGGGTCAGTCTGTATCTCACGTGGGGGGGGGGTCAGTCTGTATCTCACGTGGGGGGGGGTCAGTCTGTATCTCACGTGGGGGGGGGGTCAGTCTGTATCTCATGGAGGGGGGGGGTCAGTCTGTATCTCATGGAGGGGGGGTCAGTCTGTATCTCATGGAGGGGGGGGGTCAGTCTGTATCTCATGGAGGGGGGGGTCAGTCTGTATCTCATGGAGGGGGGGGGGTCAGTCTGTATCTCATGGAGGGGGGGGGGTCAGTCTGTATCTCATGGAGGGGGGGGGGTCAGTCTGTATCTCATGGAGGGGGGGGGGTCAGTCTGTATCTCATGGAGGGGGGGGGGGCAGTCTGTATCTCATGGAGGGGGGTGGGTCAGTCTGTATCTCATGGAGGGGGGGGTCAGTCTGTATCTCATGGAGGGGGGTCAGTCTGTATCTCATGGGGGGGGTCAGTCTGTATGTCACGGGGGGGTCAGTCTGTATGTCACGGAGGGGGGGTCAGTCTGTATGTCACGGAGGGGGGGGTCAGTCTGTATGTCACGGAGGGGGGGGGTCAGTCTGTATGTCACGGAGGGGGGGGTCAGTCTGTATGTCACGGAGGGGGGGGTCAGTCTGTATGTCACGGAGGGGGGGGGGGGTCAGTCTGTATGTCACGGAGGGGGGGGGGTCAGTCTGTATGTCACGGGGGGAGGGTTAGTCTGTATGTCACGGGGGGGGGGTCAGTCTGTATCTCATGGAGGGAGGGTCAGTCTGTATCTCATGGAGGGAGGGTCAGTCTGTATCTCATGGAGGGAGGGTCAGTCTGTATCTCATGGAGGGAGGGTCAGTCTGTATCTCATGGAGGGAGGGTCAGTCTGTATCTCATGGAGGGAGGGTCAGTCTGTATCTCATGGAGGGAGGGTCAGTCTGTATCTCATGGAGGGAGGGTCAGTCTGTATCTCATGGAGGGAGGGTCAGTCTGTATCTCATGGAGGGAGGGTCAGTCTGTATCTCATGGAGGGAGGGTCAGTCTGTATCTCATGGAGGGAGGGTCAGTCTGTATCTCATGGAGGGAGGGTCAGTCTGTATCTCATGGAGGGAGGGTCAGTCTGTATCTCATGGAGGGAGGGTCAGTCTGTATCTCATGGAGGGAGGGTCAGTCTGTATCTCATGGAGGGAGGGTCAGTCTGTATCTCAAGGAGGGGGGGTCAGTCTGTATCTCACGGAGGGGGGGTCAGTCTGTATCTCACGGAGGGGGGTCAGTTTGTATGTCACGGAGGGGGGGTCAGTCTGTATGTCACGGAGGGGGGGTCAGTCTGTATCTCATGGAGGGAGGGTCAGTCTGTATGTCACGGAGGGGGGGTCAGTCTGTATGTCACGGAGGGGGGGTCAGTCTGTATGTCACGGAGGGGGGGTCAGTTTGTATGTCACGGAGGGGGGGTCAGTCTGTATGTCACGGAGGGGGGGTCAGTCTGTATGTCACGGAGGAGGGGTCAGTCTGTATGTCACGGAGGGGGGGGTCAGTCTGTATGTCACGGAGGGTTAGTCTGTATGTCACGGGGGGAGGGTTAGTCTGTAATGTCACGGGGGGGAGGGTTAGTCTGTAATGTCACGGGGGGAGGGTTAGTCTGTATGTCACGGGGGGAGGGTTAGTCTGTATGTCACGGGGGGAGGGTTAGTCTGTATGTCACGGGGGGGAGGGTTAGTCTGTATGTCACGGGGGGAGGGTTAGTCTGTATGTCACGGAGGGTTAGTCTGTATGTCACGGAGGGTTAGTCTGTATGTCACGGAGGGTTAGTCTGTATGTCACGGAGGGTTAGTCTGTATGTCACGGAGGGTTAGTCTGTATGTCACGGAGGGTTAGTCTGTATGTCATGGGGGGGGGGGGGGGTTAGTCTGTATGTCACGGGGGGGGGAGGGTTAGTCTGTATGTCACGGGGGGGCGAGGGTTAGTCTGTATGTCACGGGGGGAGGGTTAGTCTGTATGTCACGGGGGGAGGGTTAGTCTGTATGTCACGGGGGGAGGGTTAGTCTGTATGTCACGGGGGGAGGGTTAGTCTGTATGTCACGGGGGGAGGGTTAGTCTGTATGTCACGGGGGGAGGGTTAGTCTGTATGTCACGGGGGGGAGGGTTAGTCTGTATGTCACGGGGGGGGAGGGTTAGTCTGTATGTCACGGGGGGAGGGTTAGTCTGTATGTCACGGGGGGAGGGTTAGTCTGTATGTCATGGAGGGTTAGTCTGTATGTCACGGAGGGTTAGTCTGTATGTCACGGAGGGTTAGTCTGTATGTCACGGAGGGTTAGTCTGTATGTCACGGGGGGGGGAGGGTTAGTCTGTATGTCACGGGGGGGGGGTTAGTCTGTATGTCACGGGGGGAGGGTTAGTCTGTATGTCACGGGGGGAGGGTTAGTCTGTATGTCACGGGGGGAGGGTTAGTCTGTAGCTCACGGGGGGTTAGTCTGTAGCTCACGAGGGGGTGTGGAGCCCATGGGTCATAAGTTGAGAGGTGACGATCTATCAGAGGTGTGGCTCTCTTGGTGGGGAGTGGGGGTCTGTTAGTGTGGGGTCAGTATTTAGTTTGTGGGGCAAATATTTGTGAGTGAGGGGGGGCAGTTTGGAGTTGAGGATCTTGTAGTGGGAGGTCAATGTTTAGTTTGTGGGATTAGGGTCTGTCAGTGGGGAGTGGTGGTCAGTAATTTCGGGGGGAGGGTCGTGTCTGGATGCAGAATTTCACGGCCTGTAATATAAGAGGGGGATACAGATTTTCATGGCTTGTAATAATAGGATTTTTATAACAGCTTACCTGTAAAATCCTTTTCTTGGAGTACATCACGGGACACAGAGCGACATAGTCATTACTAATGGGTTATATAGATACCGTCAGGTGCTGGCACTGGCAACTTCCAAAACCGGAAGTACCCTCCCCTATATAAGCCCCTCCCATCCGGGAGCACCTCAGTTTTGTAGCAAAGCAATAAGTGTCCCTAAAGAGGGGCGGGAGCTCTGTGTCCCGTGATGTACTCCAAGAAAAGGATTTTACAGGTAAGCTGTTATAAAAATCCTATTTTCTTTCTCGTACATCACGGGACACAGAGCGACATAGTCATTACTAATGGGATGTCCTAAAGCAATGCCAAATGAGGGGGGGGATACACCATATATAAGCTGAGCGCTATCAGACATGAGGATCTTTTGCGGCCTGCAACACACTGCGCCCAAAGGCGACATCCTCCTGACTTCTAACGTCCACCTGGTAGAACCTAGTAAACGTGTGTACCGAAGACCATGTTGCGGCCTTACAGATTTGAGCCAGGGAGGCCTGGTGATGCACTGCCCATGAAGTTCCAACTGCTCTCGTGGAGTGCGCCCTAACTTTGAACGGAGGCGGTCTACTTCTCAAGCCATAGGCTTGTATTATGACCTGTCGAATCCACTTGGCTAAAGTAGATTTTGACGCTGCCTGACCCTTTCTGGGGCCTTCCGGCAGAATAAACAAAGTATCCGTTCTGCGAATCTGAGCAGTGGCTTTTAGATAAGCTTTAACTGCTCTTACTACATCCAAAGAATGCAATAACTTTTCCTCTACCGAAGTAGGTTTGGGGAAAAAAGAAGGAAGAACCACATCTTGGTTCAAATGAAAACTCGATACCACCTTAGGAAGAAAGGCTGGATGAGGACGTAACACTACTCTGTCCTTATGGATAACCAGATATGGCTCCTTACAGGACATAGCTGCTAATTCCGATACTCTTTTAGCCGAACAAATGGCTACTAGAAAAATCAATTTCCTGGTGAGAAGAACCAAGGAAATATGCTGTAATGGTTCAAATGGTTGTTTCTGTAGAACCGACAGAACCAAGTTTAGATCCCATGGACATATGGGAATATTAACCGGAGGACTAATACGCATCACTCCTTGTATGAAAGCTTTGACTAGTGAATGCGAAGCCAAGGGCCTTTGAAAAAATATTGACAAGGCCGAAATCTGACCCTTGATAGTACTCAAGGCAAGCTTCCTATCTACAGCCCATTGTAGGAAGTCCAGAATCCTACCTATTACGTATTTACGTGGATGCCATTTCCTGGCCTCACACCAGGCGATGTACGCCTTCCAGATTCTATAGTAGATCTGCCTGGATACCGGTTTCCTGGCATTGATCATGGTAGACACCACAGCATTAGAGAGCCCTCTCTTTTTTAGAATGTGGGCTTCAATAGCCAGGCCGTCAAACCTAGGGCTGGTAAGGAAGGGTGGTATATCGGTCCCTGCGAAAGCAGGTCCGGACGATGTGGGAGGGTCCAAGGACTCCCCACAGACATTTTTACAATTTCCGCGTACCATGCTCTTCGGGGCCACGCTGGAGCCACCAGAATCACTGGTTTCTTTTCTACCCTGATTCTGCGGAGTAATCGAGGTAACAATTGTGGCGGTGGGAATGCATATATCAGCTTGAACTGATCCCAAGGGAACACTAGGGCATCCGAGCCGCAAGCTAGGGGATCCCTTGTCCAAGAGACAAACCTGTCCACCTTTGCGTTGAATCTGGATGCTAGCAGATCTACACCCGGTGTTCCCCACCGCTGACATATTGTCCGGAAAACCTCGGGATGAAGGGACCATTCCCCTGGGCATAATTGTTGGCGACTTAGAAAGTCCGCCTTCCAATTCTCCACCCCTGGAATGAATACCACAGATATGGCTGGGACATATCTTTCTGCCCATCTCAGGATGTAATTTACCTCCCTTTGGGCTGCACGACTCCTGGTGCCCCCCTGACGATTGATATATGCCACTGCTGTGGCATTGTCTGACTGAACTCTGACAGGGGACCCTTGGAGTTTGGATGTCCAAGCTACTAGGGCATACCGGGCTGCTCGTATCTCTAAGAGATTGATGGGCAGGGCCTTTTCTGCTTCTGACCACTTGCCCTGGAGAGACCATTGCTCCAGTACTGCTCCCCAGCCTACAAGGCTGGCATCTGTAGTGACCACCTTCCAGGAAATCGGACTGAAGGATTTCCCTCTTTCCAGATTCTGGGGAACCAACCACCAGCGGAGGCTCCTGCGAACGGAAGGGGACAAGGACATTGGTAAGTCCAGAGCCTGAACTTTTTTGTTCCAGGCTGACAGTATGGCCCTTTGCAACTTCCTTGAATGGAATTGACCGTAGGGTACTGCTTCGAATGATGCCACCATCTTTCCCAGCAGCCTCATGCACAGGCGTATGGATGGCTGTCTTTTTGAGCCCACTAAGTGGATCAAATCTCTCAAAGACGACCCCTTTTCTTGAGGCAAGAAAATTTTTCTCTGGTCTGAATCCAGCCTTAGCCCCAAGTATTCCAGACTTTTGACTGGCTTTAGGGCTGACTTGTCTCGGTTGATAATCCAACCGTGATATTCCAGATACTTGATTGTCTCGTGAACAACCACTTCTAGTTTTTCCACTGAGTGGTCTATCAGCAACAAGTCGTCTAGATATGCCATTATCGTTACACCTCGTGTTCTTAGATTGGCCAATAATGGGGCCAAAATTTTTGTGAACACTCTTGGTGCTGTGGCCAGACCGAAGGGTAAGGCTCTGAACTGAAAATGGCGGCCTTCTACCGCAAAGCGTAGAAATTTTTGGTGGGCTGGAAAGATGGGAATGTGCAAATAAGCATCCTTGATGTCGATCGAGGCTAACCATTCCTCCCCTTGTAGGGCAGTGGCTACCGATCGGATCGACTCCATCCGGAAAGTCCTGATATGCAGGAATTTGTTTAGCCCTTTTAGATTTAGTATGGGCCTCACGTCCCCGT
The DNA here is from genome assembly GCA_029206835.1 of Rana muscosa. Classification (NCBI taxonomy): domain Eukaryota; kingdom Metazoa; phylum Chordata; class Amphibia; order Anura; family Ranidae; genus Rana; species Rana muscosa. Next base: position 43,135,378 of record CM055127.1, read on the forward strand.
TTGGCTTCGGAACTGTAAAGAGGTTTGAGTAAAACCCGAACCCCCACTCTTCCAGGGGAACCTCTATAATTACTGCTTGAAGCAATAATTGTTCTAGTGCCAACAGGAGGGATCCTCTCTTCTGGGGATCCCTTGGCACGTTTGACCTTATAAAGCGGGAAGAAGGGGAGTTTTTTAACTCCAATTTGTATCCCAGATTTACTGCGGAGAGCACCCATCTGTCTCGGATCGTGTCCCGCCAGGTCTCTGTGAACAACTGAAGTCTTCCCCCCACCCGATTGGGTGGGGGCAACCCTTCATGCATTTGACTTTGGGGGAGGTTTTGTACCTCTCCTGCTCCAGGGCTTTTTGTTACCCTGCAACTGTCCCTGATTTCTACCTCCTGGATTTGACCGAGGAGGCCGTCGGAACTGTTTCACAGCCGATGTCCTAGGGACTGGAGAAGCCGGCCTCTTAAAAGAGGGACCTCTAACTATTTTTAACCGGCAAAAGTGTACTTTTACCGCTGGAAATTCTCTGGATATACTTGTCCAGGTCTTCCCCGAATAAGCGCTCCCCATGAAATGGGAAGCTAACCAGCAATTTTTTACAGGGAGCTTCAGCAGACCAGTTTTTGAGCCATAGAAGCCTGCGCATATGTACTACAGACAGCGTAAGGCGGGAGGCCTGATGGATTGAATCCTTTATAGCGTCCACCGCAAAGCATAAGGCTCTAGGTAGATCAGCTAGGGCAAGAGCCTGCTGATCCGGCAAGTCCCTTAAGACCTGTTTCAACTGATCCTTCACTGCTTGGCAGACCCCAATAGCTGCCACTGCTGGTTGTGTCACCAATCCTGCTGTAGAAAAAGCAGATTTTAATAAGGACTCCAATTTTTTATCTATTGGGTCCTTGAACATTTGGACATTTTCCACCGGACATGTCAGTGATTTATTCACACAAGAGATGGCTGCGTCCACTGTAGGGACCCTCCATTTTCTGATGAACTTATCCTCCATGGGATAGACCACCGGAAATCTCTTGGGGGGAGTAAATATTTTGTCAGGATGCTCCCAATCCTGGTAAATGAGCCCCTCCAGTAAAGGATGGATCGGAAAGGAACAAACAGTCTGGGGAGCTTTTAGCGACCCCAACGAGGAGACAGAAGTGGAGGATGGCTCCGCAAGTGGCATTTTAAATGCTGATCGGACCATATTAGTCATGGACTGAACCCATAACCTTTCAGCATGTGATGCTGAGAACGGCTCTTCCACTGTTGATTCCTCTGCAACCGAATCAACCTCATCCTGATCCCCCTCAGGTAGGTCGACCTCTGTATGGGACTGTTGCTCTGTTAACAGGCACTCTGAGGGGGGAGACGGAGATCGAGCGCTTTTCTCCTGTGACAGGGAAGCAGCGATCAATGCTGACAATCTCTCTTCCAGCCCTCCCAGAGCTGAGGAAAAAACCTCCTCTGTTACATACACAGGAGCAGGTGAACTGAGGACAGCCACAGTACCAGGTACTCCTGAGGGTGCTCTACGGTCACTAACCTCTGATTCTTCAGGGGAGACTGGTGCAGCCAAAGCATGCCCAAGATCCTCAGAGCCCGATGGAGACCCCCTATTCCTCCTGGAATTTCTAGTCCCGGAGTTTTTAGACGGCATATTCCTAAGCCACAAAGCTGAGGTATTCCAGCCGAAATACACCAGTTACTGATAATAGTCTAGCATAAATTCTGCTATAAGAAACAGTTGGTGTCTACTAATGTGCCTTTCTAGGGGATGCCTGTATCAACCGCTTGCTGTATGCCTTTAAATGTTGCCAGCTCTGTCTCTGTACTTCATAGCCAGCTCACTACAATATTGTGGTTTTTTTAAACTGCTGGGACGCCCGCACATGCGCAGAAGCGCTGCGGCGCGCACAGAGCGTCATCCCCCAGGCTCCGCCCCCTTTCCCGGCTCACCTCTATATATAGAGGCGCGTGCACGCGCACGCGCGCGGCCACGTGCGCCTTCGGCGCTAATTTCAAAAAATGGTAACAAGGGACAGGAGCCAGGGCCCCTCTTTGCCGCAGGCCGGGGGATGGACGAGCACTGCAACATGGCAGAGGAAGCAGTTTCCTATAAGAGAACTCACCATCTGCCTGGACTTTGCTCTGCTGAGAAGAAGCTAGTCCACATGACAAGAAAACATTCCACAGCGGCCTCTAGTGGACAAACACAGGTACCGCAGTCTAATATATTAAATATATATATAAAAATTTTTTTTTTTTTTTTTTTTCCTTGACCACCATTAAAAATTATTACATTTTTTTTTTAGTAGTTACAGGCATGCACAGAATTTTGCGGGAATACCATTAGGTAACAGACAGAAAGACAAATTAGGCTTGGGGGTCCCCCAATAGAACCAAGTTCCTGGGGGCCCCCACTTACCTGTTCCCCGCCGCAGGACTTTGTTTGGTCCACAAAAGCCCAAACTTCACCTATCACGGCAGGCATTGTAATCAAACCTTCAGGGACCGGGTTCCCAAGGATTCCACTCCCCTGGACCTGTATAGCACCCTGCACAGAAAACATCTTGGTCGTGGGTATGACCAGAGCTCTGGATCCCAGGGTCCAGCTCTCCTAAGAGAAGCATTACAGGCAAAACCTTGCTCTTCTCTGCAAGGCCCGGGTACCGACCGTTTAGCTATGAAGCTTTTTTGGTCGGATCCGGAATAGCTTACTGAGGCCCAAAAGAACCTGTACGCAAGCTCAGTGAAAAACACATGTTTCTTCTTGGCCAACACCTTAGACACTGGCAAAAAACTGAGGTGCTCCCGGATGGGAGGGGCTTATATAGGGGAGGGTACTTCCGGTTTTGGAAGTTGCCAGTGCCAGCACCTGACGGTATCTATATAACCCATTAGTAATGACTATGTCGCTCTGTGTCCCGTGATGTACGAGAAAGAAATTATAAGAGTTTGATGCAGAATTTCACGGCCTGTAATATAAGAGGGGATACAGATTTTCATGGCTTGTAATATTATAAGAGTTTGATGCAGAATTTCACGGCCTGTAATATAAGAGGGGGATACAGATTTTCATGGCTTGTAATATAAGAGGTTGCTGCAGAATTTCACGGCCTGTAATATAAGAGGGGATACAGATTTTCATGGCCTGTAATATTATAAGGGGGGGGGATGCAGAATTTCACGGCCTGTAATATAAGAGGGGGATACAGATTTTCATGGCCTGTAATATTATAAGGGGGGGGGGGATGCAGATATTCACGGCCTGTAATATAAGAGGGGTTACAGATTTTCATGGTCTGTAATATTATAAGGGGGGGATGCAGAATTTCTCGACCTGTAATATAAGACGGGATACAGAATTTCATGGCCTTTAATATTATATAACAGGCCATGAAATTCTGCATCCCCACTTATAATATTACAGGCCATGAAATTCTGTATCCCATCTTATATTACAGGCCGTGAAATTCTGCATCCCCTCTTGGGATACAGAATTTCATGGCCTGTAATATTATAAGAGGTGATGCAAATTTTCACGGCCTGTAATATAAGACAGGATACAGATTTTCACAGCCTGTAATTAGGGCTGGGAAAAAAATCGATTTTAATCTAGAATCGAGTTTTGAGTTCAAATCGATTCAGATTTGAAGAAAATCGATTTTTTTTTCCTTCAGTTTCCGTAGCAGGGCTGCAAGGGGCGTATCCGGAATGGCACTGGGCGGTGTTACCCCAATTAAATCTACTCGCCGCAGCGAGTAGATGTAATGTAACACTAACTGACCGCAAGCCGCCGTCTGCCTACCTGATCAGCGTGTCATGCAGACAAACGGCGGCCATTGCAGTGTTCAAAAGCTGCGCCTCCCGAGTCCTCGTCGTCTGTGATAGGCGGAACACTCAATTTCACAGCAGGCAGTGTTCAGCCTATCACGGACATCCTCGTCTGTGTTATGAGGATGAGCGGATGTCCGTGATAGGCGGAACACTGAATGCTGGAAAATTGAGTGTTCCGCCTATCACAGACGAGGAGGCGGCGCGGCTTTTGAATACTGGAATGGCCGCCGGTGTAGAAGTAAAATTCGTAACCCACGAAAATCTGCATCAGGTACGGACACAGTGATTGAAGCATGGGCACAGTGAGACACGGGCACAGTGAGGCATGGGCACAGTTCAATTCAACTAAGAGTAACCTCAGGATTTTTTGTTGTTTTATTAGCTAAATCCAAATACAGTATTAATAATTTGGATGTTTAACAATCTTTGTTGCACACTGACTTTGCAGTTAGAGAAAGGGTTTGCCTTTGCAATTTTGTTTGTTGATGCACTTTAATATAATAAAAAAAAAAATCGAATCGTAAATCAAGTTTTTTATAAAAAAAAAAAAAAAAAAACGCAGATTTTTTTTTGGGGGGAAAATCGCCCAGTCCTACCTGTAATACAAGACGGGATACAGATTTTCACGGCCTGTAATATAAGAGGTGATGCGGAATTTCACAGCCTGTAATATTATAAGAGGGGATACTGAATTTCATGGTCCTGTAATATAATGCCGCGTACACACGATCATTTTTCCCGTTGGGAAAAATGACATTTTTTCCTTTGGACGAGAAAAACGATCGTCTATGGGCTTTTTGCCGTTTTTCCCAACGGGAATTAATCACGACGAGAAAAATTAGAACATGCTCTAATTTTTCTCGTCGTGATTCCTGTCATTTTTTTCCGCGGCAGTTTTCCCTATGGGAAAACTGCCGCGGAGCCTACACACGGTCGTTTTTCTCGTCAAGAGAAAAAATGACGGGAAAAATGGCCGTGTGTGGGGGAACAAGCCGTTCCCTCATTTTTCCTGTCGTGATTCACGGTGGTGTTTTCACCGCCGTGAATCCCGATCGTGTGTACGTGGCATAAGAGGGGATACTGAATTTCATGGCCTGTAATATTATAAGGGGGGATACAGAATTTCCTGGTCTGCATTAGTACTATTGTGGGAGGACACAAACTTAACCCCCCAACTGCCATAGAGGGGGAAAAAAAAGCAAGCCGGTAGCAGTTATCATTTGTCATTAGTTGGGAGTGACGTGTATTAGTGTCAGGGGCTCAGTCTGGTGTTTCAGTTGGACGGGGTCAGTCTGAGGTGTCAGTAGTTTGTTGTGGGGTGTCTGTCTGGGGGGTGGTGATCTATCAGTCTGTGTAGCCAGTGGTCGGGGTAATTCCTAATTATTAGTGGTTTGGAGTAAGTAGGTTTCCTCACTCCTCAGCGTACTACTTATATTTCAATTAAACAATTTTTTACAAACTTTGTGACGGGGTTCACACTATTGTGAATTGGATGAGGGGTTTCCCAGCATTCAATGCGCATAGCAGGAGATTGTGACTGGCTGTCTATGGAGTCCTGTGCATCTTTTCATTAGTTTCAGGTCCGAATTTAGCCAAAATTTCGAGCTGAAATCGGACCTGAAACAGTGAATGGAGATGCACCCAACTCCTGCTGTGAGCCGCTGCATTCTCCATGTAAACACAGCCAGTGCTACATGGAAATTTTAATCCCTGGCCCACCCATGTTTTAGTTAACCAAAGTTAAAGAGGTATGTTGCAATGTATTTCTTAATTTGTCAGTTTCTGACTCTTGTTTTTTTTTTTTTTTTCAGCTTCCCCCATCTGCATGAAGACAGCCAAAACAGATCTGCAATTTTCTCATCCACCCGTGATTGGCCGTGTACTTTTGGAGTGGAAACGTATATATCAATTATTTATGCAGCTCACCTTTCCATTTTTCCAATCTTGTATCATCTGTCAGCAGAAATGGCATTACAATCAAGCTGACCTGGCCCACCCTTCCTTTCCTAATCCTAGCTATTCTTTCTTAGGGATATTGGTGCTCAACTTTTTTTGGTAAACATTGTGATTAAAGAGGAGTTCCGCCAAAAAAAAAATATTAAAAGTCAGCAGCTACAAATACTGCAACTGCTGACTTTTAATAATCGGACACTTGCCTGTTCCAGGGTCCAGCGATGCGGGGGAACGAAGCCCTGCTCGTCTCCCCCTCCTCTCCACGGCGCCAGCATTGTCACTGTGGGCGCCCGGCTGTGGCTTCACAGCCGGGCATGCGCTGCGCACCGTGACTGGCGGAGCAATCACCTGGGACCTGTGACATGTCCCAGATGATTGCGGAGAGGGAGGGCGAGAGGTGAGCTCACTTCTGCCGCGGCAGCCCGGGAGGAAGTGGGAGCTGGAACCCTCTAAAAAGAGGGTTGCCGCACCCCCCCCAAAAAAAATTACATGCCAAATGTGGCATGTCATGGGGTCACCTTTCTTTAAAGTGTAAGTTCCATTTTTGGGTGGAACTCCACTTTAAATACTTAAATGGACTATTGTTGTATAGCTTGAGTCTTGCTGTCTGAGCTTTGGTGTCAGGTATTTATTTACTTTTTATTTTTGTTTTCATGCCCCATTTTTTGAATAAAATTCCCTGTTTTTAAAAGTTTAAAAATTATATGCTTTTAACATCAATAAAATGGTCAGTGCCTATTTTTGCTCATACTCTTGTCTTGTTGCTTATTTCCTTAACTTTTGTCTTTCAGTTTGTTGTTTGTTTTTGACCTCCGGGAGCCTTTATGACCATAGTATTGTTTGCTATCCAGCACTGTGCTACCTTTACACTGGGGGCGTCGGCGGTAAAGCGCCGCTATTTTTAGCGGCGCTTTACCGTCATTTTTGCGGCTTTTAACCGCCACTAGCGGCCGAAAAGCGCTTTTCCAGCGGCGCTGCCCATTGATTTCAATGGGCAGGAGCCCTTTAGAAGAGGTGTATTCACCGCTCCTACAGTGCCTCAAAGATGCGGCTAGCAGGACTTTTTTTTTTTTACCGTCCTGCCAGCGCACCGCTCCAGTGTGAAAGCCCGAGAGAAGAGGCTCATTCGAGGCGCATTGCATGCGCTATTTTTAGCGCTATAGCGCCTCAGTGTGAAAGTAGCCTTCGGCTGGGTTCACACTGCACACTGGAGCGGCTCACAGCAGGGGGTCCAGTGAGTCCGTTCACCATTTCAGGTCCGAATTTCAGCCCGAATTTTGGGCTGAAACAGAACAAAAGACGCACATAGAGAGTCGGTCACAATCTTCTGACATGCGAATTGGATGCGGAAAAACTCTCATCCAATTCACACTAGTGTAAACCCAGCCTTAATTGGAAATTACTCTGCAATACTTTACCCAAATGTCTGGGGTCCAAAATTTGGCACAGAGATGGGGGAGGTCTACCTCTGGGGGCCTCTAGTATCCCTGTACCTAGCACTTCTGGGTTTTTGGTCAGCTTGGTGCAGTATGGGAAGCTTAGAGTGGGCACAGCTTGGGCCCTGAACATGTCCAGGGGTCCAAATTTGGCACAGCGTTATGGGAAGACCTCCTTTACCACCGCTAAAATGTTTGGGTCACTAGCCCGAATTGTTCTGGTCAACTTTTTCATGGGCCACTTGGGAGTGTGTGGCCCTCGGGCAGTATCACGGCGCAGGGAGTACTGAGTACTCCAGAAATCTCTGTACTCTTAACTATTTAACAGTACCTGCAGAGCGGGGCTCCTCAATGCCTGTAATACTTCATATTCCAATCGCACATTTTCCTGGATAAGCTCTCAAAGTTTGGGTGCTGCAGCAACAACCAGCTGGATACTGTCAAAAAATTTATATTTGCCAGCACACCATGGATCGACAAAAAGTAGCATCCAAATAGGTAATTTATTGCATGATCACAACATAAGAAGAGTGCACTCTCCTCAATGCCTGTGTCCTGCAGTGGTCGGGCAAATTCTACCCTCATACAGGTCCCTATGAAAAGGAAGCATTGGCCCCAAAAAATAGGTGTGGCCCCTGGGGGTCCTCTAGTATCCCTGTACCAATTTTGGTGTCCCTGGGCACTAGGGATGAGCTTTATGTTGGAGTCGAACATGAGTTTGACTCGAACATTGGCTGTTCGCCGAATAGCGAACAATTTGGGGTGTTTGCGGCAAATTCGGAAAGCCACGGAACACCCTTTAAAAGTCTATAGGAGAAATAAAAAGAGTTAATTTTAACCACTTCCTTACCACTTAAGCCGCCCTCCTGCCCAGACCAATTTTCAGCTTTCAGCGCTGACGCACTTTGAATGAGAATTGCGCGGTCATACAACACTGCACCCAAATTACATTTTTATCATTTTTTCCCACAAATAGAGATTTCTTTTGGTGGTATTTGATCACCTCTGCGGTTTTTATTTTTTGCGCTATAAACAAAAAAAGAGCGACAATTTAGAAAAAAAAAACAATATTTTTTACTTTTTGCTATAATAAATATCCCAATTTTTTTTTTACATTTATTTTTCTTTTAGTTTAGTCCGATACGTATTCTTCTACATATTTTTGGTAAAAAAATAAAATAAAAAAAAATCGCAATAAGCGTTTGATTGGTTTGCGCAAAAGTTATAGCGCCTACGAAATAGGGGATAGATTTATGACATTTTTATTTTTTTTCCACTAGTAATATCGGTGATCTGCAATTTTTGTCAGGACTGCGATATTGCGGCGGACACATCGGACACTTTTGACATTATTTTGGGACCATTCACATTTATACAGCGAACAGTGCTATAAAAATGCACTGATTACTGTATAAATGTGACTGGCAGGGAAGGGGTTAACCACCAGGGGGCGGGAAGGGGTTAAATATGTTCCCTCATGAGTGATTCTTACTGTGGGGGGAGGGGACTGATTGGGGAAGTGACCAATGGTTGTCCCTATGTACAAGGGACACACCATCAGTCTCCTCTCCCTAGCAGGACGTGAATCTCTGTGTTTACACACAGAGATCCACGTCCCTGGCTCTGTGACAGCCGATCGCGGGTACCTGGCGGACATCGCGGCCGCCAGGCACGTGCATCAGCACCCGCGCGACACAGCTCTTCCGCGATGCGCACGCGCATTGCGGAAGGAAACAAGAGGACGTCCTGGGGATGTCCACCCGGCAGTTCAGATCCGCGCTGCAGCCGTCTTTTAGCTATAGCGCAGATCAGAACTGGTTAATATGCAAATTATTGTCATAAAAAGTGTTTGGGGACCTGGGTCCTGCCCTAGGGGACATGTATCAATAAAAAAAAAAAGTTTTAAAAACTGAAGTTTTTTCGGGGGGCAGTGATTTTAATAATGCTTAAAGTGAAACAAAAGTGAAATCTTCCTTTAAATTTTGTACCTGGGGGTGTCTAAAGTATGCCTGTGAAGTAGCGCATGTTTAGAATTGACCCTGCACAAAATGTAATTTCTGAAGGAAAAAAAGTCAATTAAAACTACTCGCGGCTGTAATGAATTGTCGGGTCCCCGGCAATACAGAGAAAAGTCATTGAAAAAAACGGCAGGGGTCCACCCCCCAGTCCAATACCAGGCCCTTTGGGTCTGGTATAAATATTAAGGGGAACCCCTGCCGTTTTTTTCAATGACTTATCTGTATTGCCGGACCCGTCAATTCATTAATAGATGCAAGTAGTTTTAAATGCCTTTTTTTCCCTTCAAAAATTACATTTTGCGCAGGGAACCAAAATTAAAAAATGCATAGGGGTCCCCCCAAAATTCCATTTCCAGGCCCTTCAGGTTAGGTATGGATATTAAGGGGAACACCGTGTAACTTAAAAAATGGTGTGGGGTTCCCCCCAAAAAATCCATACCAGACCCTTTATCCAAGCACGCAACCTGGCAGACCTCAGGAAAAGAGGGGGGGGGACGAGAGAGCGCCCCCCCCTCCTGAACCGTACCAGGCCACATGCCCTCAACATGGGGAGGGTGCTTTGGGGGTCTGTGACCCCCTCAGAGCACCATGTCCCCATGTTGATGGGGACAAAGGCTTCATCCCCACAACCCTTGCCCGGTGGGGGGCTTATCGAAATCTGGAAGCCCCCTTTAACAAAGGGGACCCCCAGATCCCGCCCCCCCATGTGAATTGGTAGCGGGTACATCGTACCCCTACCATTTCACAAAGAAAGTTTAAAAAAATTGTAAAAAACATACAGACACAGCAGGAAAAGTCCCTTATTTAAAAATACAAAAATAAAAAATGAATTTCCAGCGATGTAATCCCGTCTCCCCGATGTCCAACGATGATCCATTCCAGCGACGCTGCAGCCTCTCCACTCACTCATTCTCCAGTGAGGAACGAAACCCCCGGCTTTCCCAATGAAGTGGGTGGGTGACCCCGCCCCGTGACATCACGGGGCGGGGTCACACGCACCCACGTCATTGGGAAAGCCGGGGCCCCCCGTGACATGCAGACTGTGGCCCCTTTGACATCCAGACTGCCCCCCCCTGTGACATTCAGACTGGCCCCCGTGACATACAGACCCCCCAAGACAATTAGACTGACCCACCGTGACATACAGACCAACCCCCCCGTGATATGCATACAGACTGGCCCCCCGTGACATACATACAGACTGGCCCCCCCTTTGACATGCAGACTGTGGCCCCCCGTGACATGCAGACTGTGGCCCCCCCGTGACATGCAGACTGTGGCCCCCCGTAACATGCAGACTGTGGCCCCCCCGTGACATGCAGACTGTGGCCCCCCCGTGACATGCAGACTGTGGCCCCCCGTGACATACAGACTGACTCCCCCGTGACATACAGACTGACTCCCCCGTGACATACAGACTGACCCCCCGCCCTGTGACATCCAGACTGTGGCCCCCCCCTTTGACATCCAGACTGCCCCCCCTGTGACATCCACACTGACCCCCTCCTGTGACATCCAGACTAGCCCCTGTGACATCCAGACTGCCCCCCCCTGTGACATCCCGACTGCCCCCCCCGTGACATACAGACTGCCCCCCCCCGTGACATCCAGACTGACCCCCTCCCGTGACATCCAGACTGACCCCCTCCTGTGACATCCAGACTGACCCCCCTGACATACAGACTGCCCCCCCTCCTGTGACATACAGACTGACCCCCCTGACATACATACTTCCCCCCCGTGACATCCAGACTGGCCCCCATGACATCCAGACTGCCCCCCCCGACATCCAGACTGCCCCCCCGTGACATACAGACTGTGTAGCCTATACAGCTTGTTGCTGTACCTTCATCGCAACCAGCCTGTGTCCCTTCGTCGTGTCCCCCGCTGTCATCCACATGGAGCCAGGTCCATTCAAGCTGTGTCGTCTGGATGCAGCCTATCAATCGGCGTGTGAGAGGTTAATGTGACTCAGCTGTGCTCGTCGGCAGTAGCTCTGCGCTTGATTTCTCTTGTCTAAAATCGGCACATGCTCAGTAGCGGCATGGGATGCAGATTTTCATGGCATACATACAGGTTTTACTGCTACACCGGGACAACCCAGAGACCCAGCCGACGCAGGAGACGAGAGAGGAGGGGGGGATAAATAGCCCTCAGACTCCTCCTACAAATCCAGGCTAGCCTGCGGCCAGCCTTCAAACTTGTCCCACAGTGCCCTTTCATCATTACCTGCATGACTGGTTGCCATCATCCGAAACCGAGGTATTCTGCCTATGTATGGTGTTGACTGCAACAGTGATGGCATATCCTGTACTGACTATTGCTTTTTGTCATTAGAAATTTGAGACTACACCATTATGTTACCAGAAGTAGAAAACAAATTTGGTCTTTAAAACAAACAGAAAATTTGAAAACAGATTTCTAAAAATTACTTGCCCAGCAGCCAGCAAACAATACTCACCTCCACAGCAACCATCCTGCTAAAATAGGGAACAATCTAAAGGGAGGTTTTGAGCCTTGTGACCTCAGAGTTTGGCCTGGCACTGGAACCACGTGACTTCTGTAGTGAAATGGATAGAGGAATTCTTAAAGCGTGTCTAAACTCCAAAACCAAAAATGTTATATATTGCATATTTCTTACCCATCTTTAACCACTTCCTGCCCAAGCCAATTTTCAGCGCTGTTTAAATGACAATTGTGTGGTCATACTTAGGGTTGTCCCGATACCACTTTTTTAAGACCGAGTACAAGTACCGATACTTTTTTCCAAGTACTCGCCGATACCGATACTTTTTTTTTTTATCTCTTTTAAAAAAAAAAAAAAAATTTTTTTTACAATTTTTTTTTTTTTACAATTTTTTTATTTTTTTTTTACAATTTTTTTTATTTATTTATTGATTGATTTTTTATAATGTTTTCTTTTTTTAAGGGGTGGGGGGTGGACAGTGTCAGTGTGTTTTTTCTTCTATTTTATTTTATTTATTTTTTACAATTCATTTCTTTATTATTTATTTTTTTATTACATTTTTTATTTTTTTATCAGCCCTGTTGGGGGGCTTTGGTGAGATATCAGGGGTCTTAACAGACCTCTGACATCTCCCCTTTGAGACATAGAAAGGGACTAGGGACACAGATTCCCCAGTCCCTTTCTCAGCAGCCTCTGCTGCGCTGAAAATGAATGGAGAGAAGACCGCGGCTTCTCTTCATTCATAAACTAAAACATTGTAAACACAGTTTACGATGTTTCAGTTATGTGAATGGACAGAGTCAGTGATCACTGACTCTGTACATTCCGAACAGTAAGGAGCCAGATTTACCGGCTCCTACCTCCGCTCTCCATCCTGACAGATCGAGGGGGAGGAGGAGAACAGAGGGGGATGGCAGCACGGAGGAGGACACGGATTGGGACGGCAGCACGGAGGGACACACGGATTGGGACGGCAGCACGGAGGGACACACGGATTGGGACAGCAGCAAAACGGAGGGGGCTGGAGGAGGATACGGGGACAATCAGCGGTGATCGTGTGTGGGGGAGCTACAAGCACCGATCACCGCTGATTTTAAAGCAGCTGATACCCGCGCGAGGGGGGGAGAGAGAGAGAAGTGGACTCGGAGAAACTACTTTTAAATATATACAGCGGTGATCGGTGCTGGTAACTTCCCCCACCGCACTGATCACTGCTGATCACAAGTATCGGGTGAAGCATCGGGAGCATTTGCCCGAGTACAAGTACTCAGGCAAATGCTCGGTATCGGTGCCGATACCGATACTAGTATCGGTATCGGGACATCCCTAGTCATACTACACTGTACTCAAACAGAATTTTTATCATTTTGTTCCCACAAATAGAGCTTTCTTTTGGTGGTATTTGATTACCTCTGCGGTTTTAATTTTTTGCTAAACAAATAAAAAAAGACCAATAATTAAAACAAAAAAAAAAGTTTTTCTTTTGTTTGTTATAAAATTTTGTAAATAAGTAAGTTTTCTCCTTCACTGATGGGTACTGATAAGGCGGCACCGATGAGGTGGCACTGATATGCAGCACTGATGGGCATCAATAGGCGGCACCGATGGGCGACACTGATGGGTACTTATGAGTGGCACTGATAGGCATCACTGATAGCACTGGCAGGCATCGGGGATGGTCACTGATTGGCAGCTGCCTGGGCACTGATTGGCATTTTCCTGGTGGTCTAGGGTAGCATACCTGGTGGTCCAGTGTTGTGGCCTTCCCTGGTGGTCCATTGTGGCATCCTGGTGGTCCTGGGCAGGCATCCTGGTGGTCCTGGGCAGGCATCCGAGGGGGGGCTGTGCTGATAAACAATCAGCACAGACCCCCCTGTAGGGAGAGCAAGCCGATCGGCTCTCCTCTACTCACGTCTGTCAGACACGAGTGAGGAAAAGCCGATCAAAGGCTCTTTCTGTTTACATCGTGATCAGCCGTGATTGGACACGGCTGATCATGTGGTAAAGAGCCTCTGTCGGAGGCCCTTTACCGAGATCGGTGTAGCGGTGTTTCAGACTGACACGCCGCACCACCGATCGCCGCGCTCCCACGGGCACGCGGCAGCTATTATCCTGCCGGACGTCCAGATAAGGGTAGTGGTTAAAGCGGTTGTATAGCCGCTGACCCATTTTTTTTTATATACCCCTGTAAGGTAAAAGGCATAATGAGCTAGTAGCTCATTATGAAATACTTACCTTAGAACGAGGCATCGGTAACTCCCCTGGTCCACGCCGAGGTAGCTGACATGTTGCCTCGGCGTGTCTTCCGGGTATCGCGGCTCCAACGCTGTGAGTGGCTGGAGCCGCAATGTCACTCCCACGCATGCAGTCAGCGGCTCATTGCAAGGGGAATATCTCCTAAACCGTAAAGGTTTAGGAGATATTTTTTTTTACCTACAGGTAAGCTTTATTATAGGCTTGCCTACAACCACTTTAACTGAGGTGGCTGTTTTCTTTAGGCTTTTCTTCCTTTATCTTCACCTGGGGAATACCTTTATCAGGATTAATGACACCACTGGATACATGGTCTGCCAACTGTTTGTATCCCCCAAGACTTGACAATTTATCTGTTAAAGCGGTTGTACACCACCAAAAATTGTCCCCTGAAAAATAGCAGCATGCATAGCTTGGAACGAAGCCCTCCAGTGGCATGCTGTCACCATTGACAAGGCTGCCATCTTCAACCGGTCTTCGGCTGTTTGACTGGCCAAGTTGCGATGATATCACTCCCACACATGCGAGTCAAGGCCGCGGCATGGCTCTTTCAATGGAGGGTGATGTCACTGGCTGGTATGTTGCCAGTTGACTGTTACCGGTTCACTGGATTTCTTTCCTTGGACCACTTTTGGTAGGTCCTGACCATTGAACATCTGATCTCACAAGGGCTGCAGTTTTGGAGATGCTCTGACCCAGTTGTCCAGCCATTACATATTGGTCCTTGTCAAAATCACTGAAATTCCCTAGTGGCCACAGGGCAAAGCAACGTAACACAACGTTGTTTCTCCCAGCCGAGCCATGCTGCCGCAGTAAAACTGCGGCGGCTGGTCGGCAAGTGGTTAAAGGCCGCATAATGCAAAATATTCGCAGGAAGCCATTTTTGATTTTGATGGGGTTCACCTCTTCTTCTATCAAGACCTTTTCAGACGTACCCTCATGCAGCATAAAGCGCTTCTTCCCCTATTGGCCACCATCCAGGAGGCAGGCCTCACCTACCTCTGGGGATTCCCCTTTTACCTGCAGATTACCAAAGAGGGCAGTCAAGCCACTCTACGCACCAAAGATGACCTCCCACGCTTTCTGGCTGATTTGGAGCTGGACCCTGTTGATTTCCCAGATTGGAGAGGGTCATTGGATTTCCCACAATTAAGCTTCCTTAACCCTGGTTGCCAGCCACATGCAAAGGCCGAAAGAGGGGCCCCGCAAGCACTCTTCGGGTTCTTCTCCTGGTCCCTCTACTCCCCGGGATTGAAGGTCTGCACACAGGAGGTCTCATTTCTCCTGCTCTGTGAAATTCATGGACTCAACCAGATACTTTCATCCTCTGGTGTTTAAGGCCAGCTTTGGTAAGCCTGGTCCAAGTTTGAACTCAGATCATAGTTCCTTGTCTTGTTTAGGTCGCCCTTACCTCGGACTGGAGCTCTAGGGGCGCTTTATAATAGTTCCCCCCTTTTCAATGGCACCTAGTCAGGTGCGGTGGATGGAGGATGAGCCTCCCGTCCCTATAATATGCTGGTCCACGTTCCCCATGTAGGCCAAACCTCTACAGGTGTAGATCCCAGAAGGAATCGCAGGTGGGGGTTGGAGGCTTCCTCCATTGTGGGGTCACACCCAGCACTATACCTAGTTATTTCGATGGTGGAGTTGGTTAGCACCAATCCACTGTTTTCTAAAATGTATTTCTATGTTAAATTTTTTCTCTTTTACATGTTTTTACCCTTCAGAACGTGCCTATCGCCATGCCCGCTGGTGGTTTGTCTACCCTTCTAGTCAGCCATGGCAGATCCTAAGGTAATCTCCTATAATGTTTGGGGCCTCTGTTCTCCACACAAACATAGTAAGCTGTGCTGGGACATGAAAAGGTTGAGAGCTCAGGTGATCGTTTTGCAGGAAACACGTTTTACCTCCCAGTCGGTACCCAAATTACCCAACCATTCATATAGTCAACGGTTTCTTAGCACATTCCCGGTAGCTAAATCCAGGGGTATGGCCATAGCAATCCATGCATTATACCCCTTCTAACCCACTGGCAATCAGAAAAAACCCTCAGGGCCTCTATGTGTTCCTGAAAGGGGCAATTAATCTGAAAAAGTTAACATTTGCTACTATATACGCCCCCAATGCTGGTCAACTCACTTTCATTGATGCAGCTTTGGAGAAATTGGCAGAATTCTGGGAGGGCTCTCCTTGGTGGGGACTTTACCCAATTTAGCCTCTTTGAGATTTGTTGTTTACAAGTTAAAATATATTTTGTTTGCTAGAAAATTACTTAGAACTCCCAAACATTACATATTTTATTTTCAGACACCCTAGAGCAGGGGTGTCCAAACTTTTTTCAAAGAGGGCCAGATTTGATGAAGTGAACATGCGTGAGGGCCGACCATTTTGCCTGACATTCTTCGAACCATTAAAATTCGGTCTAAGTGTGTTCGTTCGAGCACTAATACACTGCCCAACAAGAATTATCTTGCCTTTGTGGCTGTGTGTGAGTAAAGAGATAAGGTTGGGCGTATTATTTGGATATACCGTATTTATTGGCGTATAACATGCACCTTAAGTTTAAGCGCAAAGTTTCAGGATTTTTTTTTTTAAACAACTGAACCAAAATAAGGGTCAGTGCCCATCTGCAGCCTCACAAGTGCCAGGAATGCAGCACCCGCCAGTGCCAGGAATGCACGCACCATTGCCAGGAATGCACGAACGCCAAAGATTACCTACAGGAGAATCTTCTGTTTACACGGCGGCCTCTTTAATAGAAAGTCCCGCCTCTTTTGACGGACAGAACAGTCGTCCAAAGGCAGCGCCGGAGATGGGACTTCCTATTACAGAGGCCGCCCGTAAACAGGAAATTCTCTTGTGTGTACGGCGCTTGTCCCACCTCCTTCCCTGTCCCATCCAAGGCATATACATCTTTTGTGGCCGAGGCCCTGGGTGATCGTCGGGGGCCACAAAAGATATATATGTCCAAATAACCAGGTGGGCCATTCATAAACTGGAACGTGGGCCGCAGTTGGCCCGCAGGCCCGACTTTGGACATGCTTGCCCTAGAGAATAAAATGGCGGTAATTGCAATACTTTGTCACACCGTATTTGCACAGCAGTCTTACAAGCGCAATTGTTTTGGAAAAAACACTTTTTTGAATAAAAAATTAAAAAAAACTGTAAAGTTACCAATTTTTTCTATATTGAGAAAGATAAAATGTTACGCCGAGTAAATTGATACCCAACATTTCATGCTTTAAAATTGCACCCGCTCGTGGAATGGGGACAAACTTAGGCACTTAAAAATTTCCATTGGCGACGTTTAAAAATGTCTACAGGTTACCAGTTTTGAGTCACAGAGGAGACCTAGTGCTAGAATTATTGCTATCGCTCCAACGATACCTCACATGTGTGGTTTGAACACAGTTTTCATATGCGGGCAACTTACGCAAGCGTTCGCTTCTGTGCGCGAACTCGGCAGGACGGGGCGCTTAAAATGTTTTAATTTTTTTACACCGTCCTTTTAAAAAAACATTTTTTGGGTCACTTTTATTCCTATTACAGGGAATGTAAACATCCCTTGTAATTAGAAAAAAAGCATGATAAAAGTGATCTCACGGCGAATCCGCTGCAGAGACCACTTTTATCTCAAAGCCAGCCGCTTAAAAGGACACCAGGGTTATGGCAACTATCCGCTGCCATAACAGTATTCCACGTCAAAGTACCGATGTATAATGGCGGCTGGTCGTTAAATGGTTAATGCAAGTCCAGATACCCAGCTAGATACATCCCATAACTGACCGACTTACTCCTATGCTTTCCTTAAATGTTTTTCGCAAGACCCTTCAGACCCATCTTTTGGTAGATAGCTGGAGAGCACTTCACCCTTCTGGTAGGGACTTTAGTTACTATTCAAAAGTCCATAATGTATATACTCGCATTGACCTCCTATGTGTAGACCATCCTAACCTTGAGCACCTAAAGTTAGCATCCATTGAAAGTATTACTATTTGCGACCATGCCCCGGTCTCCGTTACTCTTACCTTGCCAATGGGCGCCCATAGGGTCTGGTCCTGGCAGCTCAATGAAAACCTATTGAATGATACTGCAGTGGTAAAGAAAAGATACATGACCTGGCATAACCTCAGTAGCAAGCCTCCATCCCTGGTTACGTGAATGAGAGCATATGCTTTCATCCACAATACTGCAGTGGTCCCAAGTGGTACAGGAAGTTCTCACCCACTATTTTAAGGAAAACACTACAGCAGATCTTAGGGAAGAGATAGTCTGGGAGAGTCATAAGGCTGTGGTTCTGGGGGAACCGATTTCCCTAGGCACAAACTTAAGAAGGCCCGCAAAGCTGACTTTCAGAGGGTCCTTCATGCCTCCAGCAGGCCGAACTTCAGCATAGGAGTCAGAGAACCTGAGTCGTTAGTAAAGCTGACTGAGCTTTGAAAGCTCTTTGCACACTTATTGGACCATCAAGTTCGCAGACACCATTACCCGTCTCAAATTCTATGAGCATGGGAACAAGTGTGGTTGAATGCTGGCCAGGGCTCTCTGAAAACGATGTGCACAAATGCATATTCATAAGCTTCGCTCTCCTGCTGGGGACACGGTTGCCCATTCCTTCAAAATCGCCTCGGTGTTCCATGAATACTATGCTGAACTTTATAATCTGGGCTCCCAATCGGACGCAGAAAAAGCGTTCCGATTGTGTGGATTGGACCTACCTTAAGGCGGTCCTGGAGACCCTGGGGTTGGGATCAAACATGCTGGCTCCTAGTGTCCAGGTTTAGCTAAATGGCCTTTTTTTCTTTCTAACAGATTCTCCAACAGGATTGGCACAAGACAGGGGTGCCTTCTTTTGCCCCTCCCTTTTGCTTCAGTTCTTAAACCTTTTTCTTTTACGCACTGTAAGGGCGAACCTGGATATCAAAGGACTGACAGTGGGCAATACTGAGCATAAGTTGTCAGCTTATGCAGATGATGTGCTCTTTCACCTTACAAATTGCCTTGTCTCATTGCCTAACCTGATGGGACAACTTGTGTTTTTGGGTCGCTCTCAAACTAAAATCAGAGATCTTACCCATCCAGCTGCCTTCTTCCCTGGGAAACAGCCTTCCCCTTTACTTGGGCCAAATCCTCACTGAAGTATTTGGGCATTCAGCTGACAGCTTTGATACCCTATATGCTAACAATTATCCCATGTTAGCCACAGTTACGCGAGATTTAGCCTCCTGGACCAAGATGGTCTTCATGTGGGTGGGACCAGTTTATATCATAAAAATTAATATCCTCCCAGGGATATTCTTTACCCAGCTAACCAGTACATTGACCAGGTTTGTGTGGAATGAGAAGACCACAGAACGCTTTGAGAACGCTGCAGCACTCAAAGAAACGGGGTAGTTTGGGAATCTGAGATGACCAGAGGTATTACAGGGCCATAGTTCTCCAACTGATCCTGAACTGGCGTTTTTATACTCAATCTAAGCTATGGGTATACTAGTAAAAATGTATGGCAGGCAGAAACATGTCTAACCCCCTGTGGCTGGCACGGGAGCACAGGGGGCTGTCAGATGGCACTTCTTTGACGACCCATGCTCTTAGAGTTTGGGATCGAATTAATCAGCTATGGGATCTGACCCACTCTATGTCCCAATTGGCTTTGCTCGGGGGGTTTCTCTGCTTTCCTCCAGGCGAACAAATGACTTTCTTTGGACCATGGGCGGATGATGGCAATGCCAGTTGCGATAAATTCTTGCGGAGCCCTCCCTTAGACAACACAAGCATTTTCAACAGCAGTGAGATGAACCCCCTTTTTTTTTCTTCAGGCATAGGAATGGTTTTTCTGGATCACCCTTTACCACAGCACATTGCGGGCACTGTCACGAGCGATTGGCCTAACAGCGAGTATTCTTGGTATGTGCCGGATTCTTTTTTTTCTTATACGTTTTATCTTTTCTCGTTTTAAAAATGCACAAAACTGACATGCGAACCTAAGGTCTTGTCATGGTAGGCGAGGTCACTTCATTTAAGGACGATCCTACCCTTCCCTTTTAGTACTTATTTTTGTGTGTGGCCCCTGTAGTGGCGGGCTACTGGGGGAGGTATGTCATTTGGCCGTCCCCTCCCTCAGTGGCAGAGTCTGCTGGGCCGCATGGTTACCAAACATAGCACTGTCTTTGACAGTCTAGGATTGGTTCCGGAACCTACTTGTTTAATAATTTCTCATGTTTTGGGTCCTTGCTCATGTCCCTAAGGTTGCTGCTATCTCCTAACAGAGAATGCGTTCATAGTTTGTAATTGTACTTTGTGTGCTTGCATATATTGTACATGTCCTAGATATTTTCTATCTTCCTCATATGTATGGAAATGTTCACTGTGACATGTGCCTTTGTTTTGTATAAAGTAACAAATAAAAAACACAAGGGAGAAATGAAGATCTCAGAGGTAATGTCAAAGTTGAGCATGCTCAGTAGATGTGGCTACAGCCAAGCTATACAAGCACAGGCTGCAGCGGGGAGAAGGAGCCAACAGTAGCTGAAGACAAGATCATCCAGGTATATTTTTCTGTACACAAAACAAATCCTTTAGTGACTTTGTGAGCATGCAGACACTGTTATATAGCATGTAATGAGTTTTTCAGTGACTGGGTCTTAACCTGTGGCAGGTTGGCTCGGCTGCGCATATTGCCATAGGTGCAAGTCAGGCTCGTACATGGCAATTTGTGGGCGCATGCTCCCACTGGCCAGCGGGGGGAGCCAATGAGCTGGTCCGGTTGACTCGATGTCCGCCAGCCACCCACGATCATTACACACAGTGAAAGAACAGGGCTCTGCCTGTGTAAACAAGGCAAATCTCCGTTCTGACAGGGGAGATCACACAGATCCTATCTTTCTGCTAGGCAGGTAGTACACACAGTTAACCTTCGATCGTCCGTTAAGCTCTTCCTGGCCAGCGTCATTATTACAATAACGGTGCATATTTGTAGCACTGATCACTGTAGTAATGTCACCGATTCCCCAATGTTTTTTTTCTAAATTGTCTTTTTTTGTTTATATTGTAAAAAATAAAAAAACAGGTCATCAAAAACCACCAAATAAAGCTCTATTTTTGTGAAAAAGGACATAAATTTTACTTGGGTACAGCATCGCACGACTGCACAATCAGTTAAAGCGAAGCAGTGCCGTATGGCAAAAAAATTGCCTAATCCGTAAGGGGGGTAAACCCTTCCGGGGTTGAAGGTTAAAGGTTTGGCTGCCCAGTCTATTTGCATTTTAAGCCACAAACCAGTGTCGGTGCAGGATAAGGTTTTACCTAAAAGCAAGGGAAAGTCAACATCAGGAGAGCAGACAAAAATCTGACAGAGGTTCTAGCATCCCCATAACTAATTTAGAAAAAGCATTTTCAAATCTGTTTGTATAGTTAGGAGATTTTCCCTCACTTCTTGTCCTGGGCTTTATTTCCTCTTGGGGCAGATAGTGAAGCAGCCATCTTGGGTGCAAGCAGCAGAAAGTCAAAAGAATAATTGCAGATATACAATATTTACGAATGTAAACTGAACATTTTATATGAAATATATCGCCACAGTTCTTTTATAGGATTACAATTTAACTCTGTTCTGTTGCCATACTTCAATTTTATTAGCACTTCATGGAGTTTATTAAAAGAAACATAAGGGGTAAAATTAACTTTAACAAATATAGGTACAGGCGATCCCTGGGTTACAAACATCCGACTTACAAATGAAGGGAGAAAACAGGAAGTGAGAGGAAATCTACTCCTAGGAAGGAAATTCAATAGGGGAAAAGGTACCTACACTAATGCTTTATCACCAATCCTTGTTTCCACAACAACCCAAAATTTTCTAAATCCAATTGTCATAGTGACAGAAAGTGAGATTAAATCTTCTGAACGGGGCACAGACAGCAAAACAAAGGTTACAGGGGTGTTAACCCTCCCTTATGCTATCCAAAAAACATAAAAAATATTTTTTTGGCTGGAGCTACACTTAGAAAATGTACCTGTTCCGACCTGAAAACAAATTTGACTTAAGAACAAACCTACAGACCCTATCTTGTTTGTAACGCGGGGACCGCCTGTAGTCTATTCCATTCACTGAATTGTGTTTTCTACAACCAGCATGAGACAAGCTTTAAAAAGAATTGATGTATCTTTCCATATATTTTGTGCTGTGCAACCATTCAGCCGAGAAGTACTTCCAAAAACATGCAATGCCAGTCTTATGGAATACGTAAACGCAGAGCCAGGTTGGCCTGCAGAATAACTTTAGGTGACTGCAGAACACAAGATTACCATCAAGGATCAGCACAATAAAGTGGCTTAGTATATACAAGCGACACCAGAGAAAAAATGAAAGTTCCTCAACAGGCATGTTATCGACACATTTATGGCGCATATTATTTAATGAAGACTTATTAGTAAATATTAATTTCACCTTGAGAAACAGACAAAGTAGCTCTAAAGTCTTAAAGCGTTTGTTACCCCAAAACTTCATATCCCTGATATGTGCCTGCTGTACCATGTACTTGTATGAGAAAGTATCCTGTTCTCTTTGTATTGCTTCCTTTATGTGAAATCCCTGGTGTTCCTTCTAGTCCCTCTACTTTCCCCATTAAAAATGACCACACTGTGGTCCATTCTCTAGCTATGCTGGGAAATCTGTGTGCTCTCCTCCGAAGATCAGATTTGTCCTGACACGCCCTCCACTGGGAAGCTCAGTGTACTGTTGCTTCTCCTCCACCCTCCAGCTCTTATGCAACAATGAAAGATGGCTGCACTCCAAGATCAATCAAAATTCTTTAATATCTGAACATCCCAAGTGTTACAGACAGGCAGGTAGACTAGTTTCACACACTAACAGGTGCGCTTATTCATTACATTCATTGGTAATGAAAAAGCGCACCTGTTAGTGTGTGAAACTAGTCTAACTGCCTGTCTGTAACACTTGGGATGTTCGGATATTAAATAATTTTGATTGATCTTGGAGTGCAGCCATCTCTTTCATTGTTGGTTGTATGCGGAGGCGAGACGGGGCGGGCAACCATGAAATCATCAGGCTTCCCATCTCACCTGGAGCACTGAGTTCTTTTGTTTGGATATCCAGCTCTTATGCAGCTGAGAACAGAGGGAATGTAATCACTTATAAAAAAGGGTAAAAAAAAGTATTTATAATTTTTTTTATATCTAAACAAAAATGTTTTGCCTTTCATTTATATTTTAAACTGAATGTTTTTTTATTTTACAAGGTGATCGTTAAAAACTTTAAGGCTTTTATTTAACCTTAAAGCAGATGTAAACCCTTGCATATACCCAGTGAAGTGAACAGCCTCAGATGATGCGCAGAGATGAAACAAATCTCCCTACATACGTTTTTCATGTACATCTGCCATCTTTACCTTTATATACGGTTTAGAAAGTGCACATGGTGTTAGATTTTTTTCTCTTCCTGGTTAACACTGTGGTGAAGCCTGGGCATACAGCTGAGACAGCAGATTGGAGAAAAGGCACACACCCATTCTCCTCATAGGTAGAGACTTATAACACGGTCCCTTGAATCGTTCAGCACGCTGCTTATTTATAGCATCCTCCCCAACAAAAAACTTAGGCTGCTTTTATCAGATGTGACAGAGAACTTGACAGGAGTTTTCAAGCTGATAACAGAGGAAATGGGCATAGTGCTTTGAAGAGAGATAAACTGCAGATATATGTGCCCAGCTCAAATTTCATGAATCGAGTTTACATCCCCTTTAACCACGGAAATCCCCCCCCTTAATGACCAGACCATTTTTTTGCGATACGCCACTGCATCGCTTTAATGGACAATTGCGCGGTCAGGTGACGTTGTACACAAACAAAATTTACGTCTTTTCCCCACCCACAAATAGAGCTTTCTTTTGGTGGTATTTGATTGCCTCTGCAGTTTTTATTTTTTGCACCATAAACCCCCAAAAAAAGTCATCAGTTTAGGCCAATATGTATTTTCTACATATTTCTGGTAAAATAATAAAATTGCAATAAGCGTATATTGATTGGTTTGTGCAAAAGATATAGCCTCTACAAAATAGGGGATAGATTAATGGCATTTTTTGTATTTTTTTTTTTTACTAGGACAGATTTGACACTTTTTTGGGACCAGTGACACTTATACAGCGATCAATGCTATAAAAATGAACTGATTGCTGTATAAATTACACCTGCAGGGAAGGGGTTAACACTAGTGGCGATCAAGGGGTTAACTGTGTTCCCTGGGAGATGTGACTGGCAGTACAGATAGATCGCTGTTCTTAATCACTAAGAACAGACGATCACTCTGTACGTCCCTGTCAGAATGGGGATCTGTTTGTTTACATTGACAGATCCACGTTTTGGTATGGAGCGATCGTGGCCACCGGCTAGAGCTGTTAAAAGGGACCGACGTACAGCTACGGCGATTTAAGGGGACGAGCCTACAGTATAATGACGGTGGCTGGTCGGCAAGCAGTTAATGCATTCTCTGCATTAAAGTGTATGTTCACCTTTAAAGAAATACTGTAGGGTGACCTTACACTGGAGCCCCTCCCCATCCCCCCCAGTCCTGCTGCACCAGATTGCCACGATCCCCAGCTCTCAGACACCGAAGAGTCACTTCACAGGTCCGGGGATTTGAAATCCCGGCAGCTTCCTCTCCTTGCAGTTTTGACAGTATGGGCTAGAGGGCTTTTAATTGGTCAGCGTCATCCATGTGATGGTGCTGAGCAATTCGAATCCCTGTAATCCGTACTGGCTTAGCAATTTGGACACGCAATTAAGCCATGGGAGTTTCAAAACCCCCGGACCGGTGAAGCAGCTTTTCGATGCCTGACAGTGGGGGGAATCGCAGAAATCTGGTACGGTGGGACCGGGTGGGATGGGGAGTAGGTACAACGTAAGGTCACCTTACAGATTTTCTGTAAATGTGAACTTACACTTTAAGGTTAAAAAAAACATTCTATGCGACAGGATACCCAAACCCCCCCCCCACACACACACCTTTATACTTACCTGAGCCTGATTTCGATCCAGTGCTGTGCCTGGGAGCAGTGTCTCTCCTCCTTATCACAGGGAAGATCGAGTGCAAAGAGCGCAAGGGCAGGGCATCTCAGTATCGAGCCAGCACGAGTACCCTATAGAAAGTGGCACTAGCAGGGGACCTCAGAAAAAGAGGATCAGGGCTGCTCTGTGCAAAACCACGGAGCAGATAAGTAGGACATTTAATATTTTAATAAAAAAAAAGTTTTACAATCCACTTTAATTTTGTTTTTTTTAAATCACATTTACATAAGTGTTTTAAAAGGAAAAAAAAAATCAGCATATGCATTAATCGTAAGTATTTTATTTAAACAATTAAGTATCTGATTCTTCATAGATGTTTGTAATTGAAAGTAGAAATGCAATATTACAGGTGTCTGAAGTGCATTAAACGTTAACATCTCAGAAGAAAATTAAAGTAATGCAGGTTGTCCTCACTTTTATCTACAGCTCACAAAAGGATTTTCGCTTGTGGGAGTAAAGTTAAATTCCATTACATTGAACTCTGACGTACAAAGTATTACCATCACCATAACTGTATAGCAGTGTCTGCTGGTACACAAAACAGGCATGCATTACTCAGCGTTTAAGTACTCTCAGCCAGCCAACTATAGCAAATAAGGCTGTCATTCTTATACAAACTGAAATTTTCACTAACTGCAAATATTAGAATTTGTTAATACTTCAGACTTGGAGAAAAGATTGCCATTAGCAGACTTGATGCTCCTGTCGTCAAAGAGGACTGGTTACAATACAGATGTGCTGCAGACCTCTGTGGCAGGGAGGATTAACGATACACACAAAATGCTTACTATCTAAAATATTGCTGGTATAAACGGTTTTCCCTAACGGCAACTGCTGGTTGAATGGATATTGTTCTTAACAGACATAATGTGTGCTCTTGTATTAAACCCAACAACAATTTAAAAGTCACAAATATGTAGGCAATACAAGTGGGGGAAAGGGGCACAAAAAAATAGGATTTTTATAACAGCTTACCTGTAAAATCCTTTTCTTTCTCGTACATCACGGGACACAGAGCGGCATAGTCATTACTATGTGGGTTATATAGTTTACCTTCAGGTGCTGGCACTGGCAACTTCCAAACCGGAAGTACCCTCCCCTATATAAGCCCCTCCCATCCGGGAGCACCTCAGTTTTGTAGCAAAGCAATAAGTGTCCCCAAAAGAGGGGTGGGAGCTCTGTGTCCCGTGATGTACTCCAAGAAAAGGATTTTACAGGTAAGCTGTTATAAAAATCCAATTTTCTTTCTCGTACATCACGGGACACAGAGCGGCATAGTCATTACTATGTGGGATGTCCTAAAACAATGCCCAATGAGGGGGGGGGGGGTACACCATACATAAGCTGAGCGCTATCAGACATGAGGATCTTTTGCGGCCTGCAACACACTGCGCCCAAAGGCGACATCCTCCTGACTTCTAACGTCCACCTGGTAGAACCTAGTAAACGTGTGTACCGAAGACCATGTTGCGGCCTTACAGATTTGAGCCAGGGAGGCCTGGTGATGCACTGCCCATGAAGTTCCAACTGCTCTCGTGGAGTGCGCCCTAACTTTGAACGGAGGCGGTCTCCTTCTCAAGCCATAGGCTTGTATTATGACCTGTCGAATCCACCTGGCTAAAGTAGATTTTGACGCTGCCTGACCCTTTCTGGGGCCTTCCGGCAGAATAAACAAAGTATCCGTTCTGCGAATCTGAGCAGTGGCTTTTAGATAAGCTTTAACTGCTCTTACTACATCCAAAGAATGCAATAACTTTTCCTCTACCGAACTAGGTTTGGGGAAAAAAGAAGGAAGAACCACATCTTGGTTCAAATGAAACCTCAATACCACCTTAGGAAGAAAAGCTGGATGAGGACGTAACACTACTCTGTCCTTATGGATAACCAGATATGGCTCCCTACAGGACATAGCGGCTAATTCCGACACTCTTTTAGCCGAACAAATGGCTACTAGAAAAATCAATTTCCTGGTGAGAAGAACCAGGGAAATATGCTGTAATGGTTCAAATGGTTGTTTCTGTAGAACCGACAGAACCAGGTTTAAGTCCCATGGACATATGGGAATATTAACCGGAGGGCTAATACGCATCACTCCTTGTATAAAGGCTTTGACTAGTGAATGCGAAGCCAAGGGCCTCTGAAAAAATATTGACAAGGCCGAAATCTGACCCTTGATAGTACTCAAGGCAAGCTTCCTATCTACAGCCCACTGTAGGAAGTCCAGAATCCTACCTATTACAGTGCCTTGCGAAAGTATTCGGCCCCCTTGAACTTTTCATCCTTTTGCCACATTTCAGGCTTCAAACATAAAGATATAAAATTTTAATTTTTTGTGAAGAATCACCAACAAGTGGGACACAATTGTGAAGTGGAACGAAATCTATTGGATTTTTGAAACTTTTTTAACTAAGAAAAAAATTAAAAGTGGGGCGTGCAAAATTATTTGCCCCCCTTGCGTTAATACTTTGTAGAGCCACCTTTTGCTGCGATTACAGCTGCAAGTCGCTTGGGGTATGTCTCTATCAGTTTTGCACATCGAGAGACTGAAATTCTTGCCCATTCTTCCTTGCAAAACAGCTCGAGCTCAGTGAGGTTGGATGGAGAGCATTTGTGAACAGCAGTTTTCAGCTCTTTCCACAGATTCTCGATTGGATTCAGGTCTGGACTTTGACTTGGCCATTCTAACACCTGGATACGTTTATTTGTGAACCATTCCTTTGTAGATTTTGCTGTATGTTTGGGATCATTGTCTTGTTGGAAGATATATCTCCGTGCCAGTCTCAGGTCTTTTGCAGACTCCAACAGGTTTTCATCCAGAATGGTCCTGTATTTGGCTGCATCCATCTTCCCCTCAATTTTAACCATCTTCCCTGTCCCTGCTGAAGAAAAGCAGGCCCAAACCATGATGCTGCCACCACCATGTTTGACAGTGGGGATGGTGTGTTGAGGGTGATGAGCTGTGTTGCTTTTACGCCAAACATATCGTTTTGCATTGTGGCCAAAAAGTTCGATTTTGGTTTCATCGGACCAGAGCACCTTCTTCCACATGTTTGGTGTGTCTCCCAGGTGGCTTGTGGCAAACTTTAGACGAGACTTTTTATGGATATCTTTGAGAAATGGCTTTCTTCTTGCCACTCTTCCATAAAGGCCAGATTTGTGCAGTGTACGACTGATTGTTGTCCTGTGGACAGACTCTCCCACCTCAGCTGTAGTTCTCTGCAGTTCATCCAGAGTGATCATGGGCCTCTTGGCTGCATCTCTGATCAGTCTTCTCCTTGTCTGAGCTGAAAGTTTAGAGGGACAGCCAGGTCTTGGTAGATTTGCAGTGGTCTGATACTCCTTCCATTTCAAAATGATCGCTTGCACAGTGCTCCTTGGGATGTTTAAAGCTTGGGAAATCTTTTTGTATCCAAATCCAGCTTTAAACTTCTCCACAACAGTATTACGGACCTGCCTGGTGTGTTCCTTGGTCTTCATGATGCTCTCTGCGCCTTCAACAGAACCCTGAGACTATCACAGAGCAGGTGCATTTATACAGAGACTTGATTACACACAGGTGGATTCTATTTATCACCATCAGTCATTTAGGACAACATTGGATCATTAAGAGATCCTCGCTGAACTTCTGGAGTGAGTTTGCTGCACTGAAAGTAAAGGGGCCGAATAATTTTGCACGCACCACTTTTCAGTTTTTTATTTGCTAAAAAAGTTTAAAATATCCAATAGATTTTGTTCCACTTCACAATTGTGTCCCACTTGTTGGTGATTCTTCACAAAAAATTAAAATTTTATATCTTTATATTTGAAGCCTGAAATGTGGCAAATGATGAAAAGTTCAAGGGGGCCGAATACTTTCGCAAGGCACTGTACGTACTTACGTGGATGCCATTTCTTGGCCTCACACCAGGCGATGTACGCCTTCCAGATTCTATAGTAGATCTGCCTGGATACCGGCTTCCTGGCATTGATCATGGTAGCTACCACAGGATTAGAGAGACCTCTCTTTTTTAGAATGTGGGCTTCAATAGCCAGGCCGTCAAACCTAGGGCTGGTAAGGAAGGGTGGTATATCGGTCCTTGCAAAAGCAGGTCCGGACGATGTGGGAGAGTCCAAGGACTCCCCACCGACATTTTTACAATCTCCGCGTACCATGCTCTTCGGGGCCACGCTGGAGCCACCAGAATCACTGGTTTCTTTTCTACCCTGATTCTGCGGGGTAATCGAGGTAACAATTGTGGCGGTGGGAATGCATATATCAGCTTGAACTGATCCCAAGGGAACACTAGGGCATCCGAGCCGCAAGCTAGGGGATCCCTTGTCCAAGAGACAAACCTGTCCACTTTTGCGTTGAATCTGGATGCTAGCAGATCTACATCCGGTGTTCCCCACCGCTGACATATTGTCCGGAAAACCTCGGGGTGAAGGGACCATTCCCCTGGGCATAATTGTTGGCGACTTAGAAAGTCCGCCTTCCAATTCTCCACTCCTGGAATGAACACCGCGGATATGGCTGGGACATATCTTTCTGCCCATTTCAGGATGCAATTTACTGGACTGCACGACTCCTGGTGCCACCCTGATGATTGATATATGCCACTGCCGTGGCATTGTCCGATTGAATTCTGACAGGGACCCTTGGAGTTTGGATGTCCATGCTACTAGGGCATACCGGGCTGCTCGTATCTCTAAGAGATTGATGGGCAGGGCCTTTTCTGCATCCGACCATCTGCCCTGGAGAGACCATTGCTCCAGTACTGCTCCCCAGCTTATAAGGCTGGCATCTGTAGTGACCACCTTCCAAGAAATCGGACTGAAGGATTTCCCTTTTTCCAGATTCTGGGGAACCAACCACCAACGGAGGCTCTTGCGAACGGAAGGGGACAAGGACATTGGTAAGTCTAGGGCCTGAACTTTTTTGTTCCAGGCTGACAGTATTAGCCCTTTGCAAATTCCTTGAATGGAATTGACCGTAGGGTACTGCTTCGAATGATGCCACCATTTTTCCCAGCAGCCTCATGCACAGGCGTATGGATGGCTGTCTTTTTGTACCCACTAGGTGGATCAAATCTCTCAAAGACGACACCTTTTCTTGAGGCAAGAAAATTTTTCTCTGGTCTGAATCCAGCCTTAGCCCCAAGTATTCCAGACTTTTGACTGGTTTTAGGGCTGACTTGTCTCGGTTGATAATCCAACCGTGAGATTCCAGATACTCGATTGTCTCGTGAACAACCACTTCTAGTTTTTCCACTGAGTGGTCTATCAGCAACAAGTCGTCTAGATATGCCATTATCGTTACACCTCGTGTTCTTAAATTGGCCAATAATGGGGCCAGAATTTTTGTGAACACGCGTGGTGCTGTGGCCAGACCGAAGGGTAAGGCTCTGAACTGAAAATGGCGCCCTTCTACTGCAAAGCGTAGAAATTTTTGGTGGACTGGAAAGATGGGAATGTGCAAATAAGCATCTTTGATGTCGATCGAGGCTAACCATTCCTCCCCTTGTAGGGCAGTGGCCACCGATCGGATCGATTCCATCCAGAAAGTCCTGATATGCAGGAATTTGTTTAGCCATTTTAGATTTAATATGGGCCTCACGTCCCCGTTTGGCTTCGGGACTGTAAAGAGGTTTGAGTAAAACCCGAACCCCCATTCTTCTAGGGGGACCTCCATAATTACTGCTTGGAGCAATAGTTGTTCTAGTGCCAACAGGAGGGATCCTCTCTTCT
Source organism: Rana muscosa (assembly GCA_029206835.1). Classification (NCBI taxonomy): domain Eukaryota; kingdom Metazoa; phylum Chordata; class Amphibia; order Anura; family Ranidae; genus Rana; species Rana muscosa. The sequence continues at coordinate 43,166,135 of CM055127.1, forward strand.
GGGGATCCCTTGGCACGTTCGACCTTATAAAATGGGAAGGAGGGGAGTCTTAACTCCAATTTGTATCCCAGACTTACTGCGGAGAGCACCCATCTGTCTCTGATCGTGTCCCGCCAGGTCTCTGCGAACAACTGAAGTCTTCCCCCCACCCGATTGAGTGGGGGCAACCCTTCATGCATTTGACTTTGGGGGAGGTTTTGTACCTCTCCTGACCCAGGGCTTCTTGTTACCCTGAGATTGTCCCTGATTTTTACCCCCGGGATTTGACCGAGGAGGCCGTCGGAACTGTTTCACAGCCGATGTCCTAGGGACTGGAGAAGCAGGCCTCTTAAAAGAGGGACCTCTAACTCTGTTTTTAACCGGCAAGAGTGTACTTTTACCGCTGGAAATTTTCTGGATATATCTGTCCAGGTCTTCCCCGAATAAGCGTTCACCATAAAATGGGAAGCTGACCAGCAATTTTTTACAGGGGGCTTCAGCAGACCAGTTTTTGAGCCATAGAAGCCTGCGCATATGTACTACAGACAGCGTAAGGCGGGAGGCCTGATGGATTGAATCCTTTATAGCGTCAACCGCAAAGCATAAGGCCCTAGGTAGATCAGCTAGGACAAGGGCCTGCTGATCTGGCAAGTCCCTTAAGACCTGTTTCAACTGATCCTTCACTGCTTGGCAGACCCCAATAGCTGCCACTGCTGGTTGTGTCACCAAGCCTGCTGTAGCAAAAGCAGATTTTAATAAGGACTCCAATTTTTTATCTATTGGGTCCTTGAACATTTGGACATTATCCACTGGACATGTCAGTGATTTATTCACACAAGAGATGGCTGCGTCCACTGTAGGGACCCTCCATTTTTTGATGAACTTATCCTCCATGGGATAGACCACCTGAAATCTCTTGGGAGGAGTAAATATTTTATCAGGATGCTCCCAATCCTGGTAAATGAGCCCTTCCAGTAAAGGATGGATTGGAAAGGAACAAACAGTCTGGGGAGCTTTTAGCGACCCCAACGAGGAGACAGAAGTGGATGATGGCTCCGCAAGGGGCATTTTAAATGCTGATCGGACCATGTTAGTCAGGGACTGAACCCATAATCTTTCAGCATGTGATGCTGAGAATGGCTCTTCCACTGTTGATTCCTCTACAACAGAATCGACCTCATCCTGATCCCCTTCAGGTAGGTCGATCCCTGTATGGGACTGTTGCTCTGCTAACAGGTACTCTGAGGGAGGAGACGGAGATCGGGCGCTCTTTCCCTGTGACAGGGAAGCAGCGATCAATGTTGTCAATCTTTCTTCCAGTCCTCCCAGAGCTGAGGAAAAAACCTCCTCTGTTACATACACAGGAGCAGGTGAACTGAGGACAGCCACAGTACCAGGTACTCCTGAGGGTGCTCTACGGTCACTAACCTCTGATTCTTCAGGGGAGATTGGTGCAGCCGAAGCATGCCCAAGATCCTCAGAGCCCGATGGAGACCCCCTATGCTTCCTGGGATTTTTAGTCCCGGAGTTTTTAGACGGCATATTCCTAAGCCCAAAGCTGAGGTATTCCAGCCGAAATACACCACTTACTGACAATAGTCTAGCACAATTGCTGCTATAAAAACAGTTGGTGTCTACTAATGTGCCTTTCTATGGGGATGCCTGCATCAACCGCTTGCTGTATGCCTTTTTTAAATGTTGCCAGCTCTGTCTCTGCATTCCATAGCCAGCTCACAACACATAATTGTGCCTTTTAACATGCTGGGCGCGCACAGAGCGTCATCCCCCAAGCTCCGCCCCCTTTCCCAGCTCACCTCTATATATAGAGGCGCGTGCACGGGCACGTGCGCCTTCGGCGCTCTTTTTTGAAAAAGGAAACTAGGGACAGGAGACAGGGCCCTTTTGCCGCAGGCCGGGGGATGGACGAGCATTGCAACATGGCAGAGGAAGCAGTTTCCCATAAGAGAACTCACCATCTGCCTGGACTTGCTCTGATGAAAAGAAAACAGTCCACATGACAAGAAACGTTCCACAGCGGCCTCTAGTGGATTAACACAGGTACCGCAGTCTATATTTATTTTTTTTCTTGACCACTATTAAAAATATTACATTTTTTAGTAGTTACAGGCATGCATAGATATTTAGCGGGAATACCGTTAGGTAACAGGCAGAAAGACATATTAGGCTTGGGGGTCCCCTCAATAGAACCAAGTTCCTGAGGGGCCCCCACTTACCTTTTCCCCACCGCAGGACTCTGTTTGGTCCACAGAAGCCCAAACTTCACCTATCACGGCAGGCATTGTAATTAAACCTTCAGGGACCGGGTTCCCAAGGATTCCACCCCCCTGGACCTGTATAGCACCCTGCACAGAAAACATCTTGGTCGTGGGTATGACCAGAGCTCTGGATCCCAGGGTCCAGCTCTCCTAAGAGAAGCATTACAGGCAAAACCTTGCTCTTCTCTGCAAGGCCCGGGTACCGACCGTTTAGCTATGAAGCTTTTTTGGTCGGATCCGGAATAGCTTACTGAGGCCAAAAAGAACCTGTACGCAAGCTCAGTGAAAAACACATGTTACTTCTTGGCCAACACCTTAGACACTGGCAAAAAACTGAGGTGCTCCCGGATGGGAGGGGCTTATATAGGGGAGGGTACTTCCGGTTTGGAAGTTGCCAGTGCCAGCACCTGAAGGTAAACTATATAACCCACATAGTAATGACTATGCCGCTCTGTGTCCCGTGATGTACGAGAAAGAAAGAAACCTAGTAGGGATGACTGCAAGAAAACACTTAAAATTTGAATGGATCCGTTTCAACATCACCAAATCAGAGTCAGACAAAAATGAAAAAAAATAATGAAAGGACAATAAAGGAATCGCATTTATGTGAATGTCTGCAAAACACTGTTCTCATAGCCACCCATGTGCAATGTACTACAAAATGTATCTAGAAGGAAATGCCAAATAAAAACTTAGGCTGAAGATATACCAGGTACTTTAATGGATCTCATTAAAGGAAAATCTTGCAATTTTCTGTGAGGGATTAACTTGTGTCATATAAAAACATGGAAAAGAATGTAGGAAAGTGGATTTTCTTCCCACAGAAACTGGATTCTAGCTGTAATTTCTGCAGTGCAGGTTTTAAAGGTGAAAACAAGAACCTGACTCGTTACTATGGGCAACACATCTCCACTTTCACTTGCCTCTACCATTCTAGAATACCCAAGTTCTGTACATGAACTGAATTACAAAAATAGAATATGTTGACCTATTAACAAACGAAAGTTCTTAAATAGAACATATGCCACACAAGGTCTTAGGACCTCACAAATGAAAGTAACGTATATCTGGCAGAAAGCCATACTTCTCAGGTAATATTAGAAGGGTTAAAACCAAACATGGAGGCGTTAAATGCTTAAGTGTAAAACAAATATTCTTCATTCAAAATGTAAATTAAACACCACTGCAGTCTACCTCCACCAGAAGTTCACTTTATTATAACTGTCATCAAGTGACAAGCTTAACTACTTAGACTATGCTATTTAAAAAAAAAAAAAAAAAAAGAGAAAGGAGGGGAGGAGTGCGCACATCAGTTAAGCGTATGGAAACACACAAATGTTGAGAAGTGTGGGTCATGTAGATTTTTGAGAAGCAGAACCAGTGCTGGGCTTATTTCAAAGTATTGGGTTGATCCTTCATGTATTTTTGCATGGGTCACATAAAAAAGGCAAGATATATTTTTTGCATTGGGTACTAAGTGAATGAAATACTTCTGAAAAGTAT